>OZ014474.1:20194228-20680241 GCA_963965965.1 Trididemnum nubilum | reverse complement strand
AAAGCGGCTATTTTTTTTTACTTTAAACAAAAAGATTCTACAAAGTCGTAACTTTTGAATAATTTTCTTGCGTTTGTTAAGAATAATTTTGTCCAAACTATCTCAAAATCTTATGATTCCTTCGTCTTGAATGAAGTTTTTTTTGCTTAAGTATCGTTAAAATTGCTTAACATCTTGATTTTTGTTATTGCTTTACATGCTTCAATAAATTCAATGCAATACATGCTTCAATTCAATGCTTCATGCTTTACATGCTTTTTTGTAAACAAATGTTAAATTCTTTCGCTTTGTTTGTTTCAAATTGAATGTTTTCCTTGAAAACGGTAATCTTTAACAATTTTAAGCAAACACTTTTCTTAGGTCTTAAATTTTACCAACATTGGGAAGAAAATATTCTGAAATATTAAAATGTCGTTGTCTTAAAGTACATCACTCAGTCAAAACAGGATAAAATTTATCATTCAAAAATTCTAAACCTTTTTGTATTCGTAGCGATAATTTTCTAAAAAATGTTAAAAGTCTTACTTTTCTTCATCTTAAATTGAAATATTAAGTAAAAATAATCTTTTTTTTCTAATCTGAAAAAGAAAGCTTTACCTGGAATGACAAATTTTTTATCAATGTTTTATTTTACACCGTTCTTTTTACTAAAATGCCATAAAATTTTATTCAACTTCTCATCCTGATGTTAAACTTCTATACTTTAAAACAAGTTCTTTTTGCAATTTTTTCGGTGTCATTCGATATTAAATTTTGCCTTATAGTCTCGAGTTATAAAATTTACGTCAGTTTTACAATTTCCTTGTTTGTATCAAGATGTTTTTGCAGAAATATCGCAAAATCTTACAATTTCTTTGATTAAAACGACAATTCAACCTTAAAACGAATATTTTTTGACAACTTTTAATCAAAATTTATCTAAGAACTTGCGTTTTTTATTACTTGATCTTGTTTTATTGAAGTAAATTCGTCAAAATATCTTAAAACCTTACGATTTAGTTGACTTGAGTGGAAATTGTACCGTAAATAAATCTCAAAACTCGCCTAAAACTTGAACTAGTTATTAACTTTTTTCTTTGTGTTGCAATACTTTGATCAAGATCTTGGGTTTCTTTATCTTGATTATTACTTTTACTTTAAAACTTACCTAATATAGAAAAAATTTTGACCGTTTTCTTGTTTTCATTAGAACTGTTTGATCAAAGACGTTCAAAGACTTGCATTTTCTTGAGTTTTATCTACACATGGCCTACTAGAAAGAAGATCTACATAACCGAAACTTTACCTAAAATTTTATTGGAATGTAGGGATAGTTTTGTAAACTATCTTAAACATTTATTTAGCTTGAATTGAAATTCTTGTTTGAAAACCTTATTTTTTATAATTATTCTGGAAAACCGTTCAAAATTAAACCTCTTTTCGTGATCTCAGTGTTGTAAATTTACTTGAAAAATAGAGTTTTTTGGTACTTTGAATCAAAATTCTCCTAATCTCTTAAATATTTTAGCGATTTTCTTGTTTGCATAAACATGATTTGTTTGAAGATAACTCAGAGTCATACAATTTCTTTGCATTGAATAAAACCTTGAATAATTGAAATGAATTGAATTTTGGTAAGTCTTGTTTAGGGTTAGTTTAGTTGAAAAAAATAATTGAAGTCTTACGATTTCTTTGTTTGAAACAATAATTCTACCCCAAAAATGAATATCATTCGATAACTTTTAATTAATATTTCTCTAAAATTTTGGCGTTTCGATCGCTTTATATTGTTTTGTAGGAATAAATTCAATGAACTATCTTAAAACCTAACAATTTTTCTGTCTTGAGCGAAAACTGTAGCGTAAAAAACAAAAGCGTTTGTCTAAAATCTTAAATTTTTTTAAGTTCCTTGTTTACATAGGAATAGTTTGATCAAAAACATTCGAGGTCTTACAATTTCTCGGACTTGAAAAGTAATTTAATGTCAAACAAGTAGTTTATCTAAATTTATCTCAAACACAAAGTAATTCAAAGTAATTTAAAGCAATTTTATCTCTAATTTTATTTACTTAAAATTTTAACTTTGTTTTGAATATTTTTGTTTACATAAACCTGTGTTTACAAAAAATGTTCACAGTCTTACGTTTCTTTATCTTGAAGATTGCTTTACCTTTAAAACTTACATGATATTGTAAAATTTTCAACCATTGTCTTGATTTCGTAGAAAAAGTTGGTCAAAAGTACTAAAAACCTCACAATTTCTTTGCCTTGAATAAAAATTTTATCTAAAAAATCGAAAACTTACTTAAAACCTTATAAGTTTTCAAATAATTTTGTTTATGCAGAGATAGTTTTGTGGAAAATAGTTGAGGTCTTACGATTTCTTTGTTTAAAGCAATAATTTTACCTTGAAATGAATATCATTCGATAACTTTTTCAAAAATTTTCAAAAATTTTGTTTTTTATAACGTAATATTGTTTTCAAAGCAAAAAGTTCACCAAAATTTCTTCATTCCTTGTAATTTCTTTGCCTTGAGTGAAAATTGTAACGTAAGTAATCGAAACTCTTGCCTGAAAGTTAATTAATTTTAATTTTCTTGTTTGCATCAGGATGATTTGATCAAAATATTCAAAATTGCTGTGTTTATTTGTCTTGAATACCGTTTGCACCTTAAAAGTGTACCCAACATTGTAAATTTTTAATGATTTTCTTGTATTCATAGAATAGTTTTATGAAAAACGATTCCAAGTTTTGCAATTTTTTTGTTTGTTTGTTTGGAACAATAGTTTTATTAAAAGCATGAAGCACTTTCTTAAGGTGCAGTTTTTAATAACTACCGAAAAAACCTCTATTTGAGTGCTACCTTTATTAGAACGCTATCTCTAATAGAACGCCACTACAGGAGTTTCAAAAATAGAGCGCCACCCTTTAATTGAACACCACCTTTGATTGAACACCACTTTGAAATTCATTATGCTAATTAGTAATCAAATGGTTTTCTACGTTACAAAATAATAATTACCCATTTACCGGTACACCAACCCTAGCACAAAAATGTCGAGGACGTCTACAACAGCGACGTTTCACTTGATTTTCACCAGTGAATTTTTGATTGCTTACCAGTAACTGTGTTACGGTAGGTGTTTTTTCCTTTCATTAATAAAAGTTATTTTTCTAAACTGTTAACCAAATAGTCGAAAAATAGAGCGCCATCCTCTACTTGAACGCCGCTATAAAGAAAAGGTTGAAGAATAGAACGCCATGGCGCTCAAATGGAACTTTTACGGTATATTTTGTTTTTAGGGATAAATTTAATAAAATATGATGAAACACAATTTCTTGGTCTAGAGTAACAATTGCTACAAAAAATAATCCAAAAGCCTGTCTGAAACTTGAACTTTTCATAAACTTTGTCTTCACGTTAGAGCAAGGGACTTCTTTTTATAGTGGTATAAAGTCATATCGGTCAAATTTCTGTAAAAACAGGCTTAGGTTTTGTTTTTTATGGGGAACAAAGGAGCTGTGAAGTAGTGTTTGAGGAGTCTTCAAGTCAAACAGCTCCACGAAATTGATACGAATTTTAGTTTTACTTGAGAAATTAAAAATTTGTTTCGTAGGTTTTTTTTTCTGCGGAAACAAATAAAAGATATTTGCGGCAATGCAAGCTTCAGATTTCGGGTAAAAAGATTTATTCTTAGGGTGAAAGTTGAAGGTGTCTGCAATGCGTCAAGTCCTATAAAACTGAAGACGTCTGTGGATATGGAAGTTTTTATGTAATCTTGATAAATTAGCCCTTTTGGGGTAAAACGATAGACGCCTGTAATGATGTAAATTTCTAATCTCGGTCAAATATAGCTTTACTCCTTCGCGGTGAAATCGAAGACGTGTGAGATGCGTTAAGACCAGTGATGGGATTCAGGGGGTTCGCGCGGGTTCGCGCGAACCCGTTCTTGGAATGTCAGGATAATCAGCGAACCCGTTCATGTTTTTTTTACAGACATTAGACCTTTGTTTCTCAATCGCCTGCCACCAAAAATATTCCAGTTTACGCCTCAATTGCAGAATTGTAAGGCTCATCGGTTATTACGGAATAAAACATAAAATTCAAAGCTGGTTGAAAACTACACGTTTAGTAATTTGCAGCATTGTGACGTAAAACAAAGCCCGAATTTCTACAGAAGTGTGGTACGCAGAACAAAGCATTTAAGATACTAAATGCTTCACAGACAGTGAACTAGCCTAGAAGTCAGTAGGTTCTATGAATGTATAATGAGTATGTTGCTCCTTAGACGGGCAACCCATACAACAGTTGAGAATGGAACATTCTATAATATAAATGCATTAGGGCTTTTGTGGGGAAAATGTTTTTTTTTAACTTAAATAGGATTCTTACTGATCTTGAAAGTTTAAACCAGAGATTATTAATGTAACTTTCAAATGTCATTTGGTTGTCTATAACAATTGCAAGATATTTTGTTTTCTCAACGTTATTTATTATCGTGTTATTGTATCGTATATTAATGTTATCAACTGTTTTTTTTCAATTTAGTAGAGATGATGAGATAATTAGTTTTAGAAGAAAATGAGCGAACCTGTTGTTAGTAAGTACGATACAAAAGAGAACCTGTTCTTAAAATTTTGAATCTCATCACTGGTTAAGACCGCTAAAATTCAAGATATTCTGCGGCGATGCATGTTTTAACCCTCGGTCAAATGGTTTTATAGCCCCCTTCGCGTTGAAATGGTAGATATTTGCGGCGATTTCAGCTTTCCATCCCAGCCAATAGCTTTTTCTCACTTTAAAGTTTTTTTAGTTTAAATGTTTTTTTTAGCTTAAATATCGCTAAAATTGTTTAACATCTTAATTTTTTATTGCTTTACATTTTTCAATGCAAGTCTTTTTTGTAAAAAATGTTAATTTCTTTCGCTTTAAAGTTTCGGAGTTGCAGACTTTTATACTTGGTCAAATAAATTTACAAAGTTTTTTAAAACTTAGGGTTCCCTTTTGGAGCAATATCAAAAAAGGCGTTCCATGCTTTTAATTTTGGTCAAATAAATTTACAAAGTTTTTTAAAACTTAGGGTTCCTTTTGGGAGCAATATTAAAAAAGGCGTTCCATGATTTTAATTTTGGACAAATAAATTTTTTTTTTAAACCTTAGGGTTCCTTTTGGGAGCAATATTGAAAAAGACGTTCCAAACTTTTAATGTTGGTTGGTTGAGTGTTTGGAGGCTGTTGTTCTGCTGGGGATTATTAAACCGCTTGTTCTGGGCATTGAACCGGTACTGCGTGTATGTTCAAGCTTATTATTCGCAATTTTTTAGATGGGGGTTTGCATAAATGATTATTTTTCTCCTAGGTAGGGTGAAATTGAACACGACGCTGGTGGTAACAGCGGCAGGTGCGTTATATCGGTCAGGGGCTGGTCATGGACTTCTGGTTCTATTTCAAATTTTCTGCTACATTTTCGCACTCTAATTTCAAAACCGTTCATGTACTTCTGTTTTGTGACGCAGTATAGCACCATTTCGAGTAAAGGTTTTCTGACAATAGGTACATACGTTCATTTTGATAGAATGACTATAGAGCGTTAAAACTCTCGAGTAAGTATCGCAGCTAACAAACTTGCTAGTCCTTGTGACACCAAGGTGATCGGAAATTAAACAAATTGGATTATTTTACGTCAGGCATGCAAAACAGCGTTAGCAAATTTTAATCTGTGGAGTGAAAACAGTTGAAAAGATTTTTTGAAGGCCAACTTGCGACAAGCCATCTGAGGTTTACAGATGTGGCTACAACAGCCTTTTATTATTTTTAATTCAAAAGTCAAAGGATAATACCACTTTTTCATATCGACTCACGTATATTTTAGCAGTCACTGTTGCAATATTTTACTGCAAAAGTCAAAGAATAATACTGACCAACTTGTACTCAAGTTCGCCACCATCTTGCTGAAACATAATACCGCAGTTATTCGGACTCCAAAATTAATATGCAATCATATTTCAAACATATTTCTGCATTATCGACTAAATAGTTAAAATATTTATATTGTTTTCATAATTTTTAATTGTTTTAGATTGAAAGTATCGAATTGTTGGAACCCTGCAAACTTCAAAGCGATTTTGCGACAGCTAGCCGCCAGTCTAAAAAACGGTCCATGACATTTAAAGTTTAGTCCAAATTTTAAACTTTAGACTTTGACAAACCACCTTCGGTAGTTCCATTCCCATGGAAGCTTTACAAATTTTAGACTTACAACTAATCGCCTGCGGTAGTTTGATTTCCAGGGAAACCTTACAAATTTTAGACTTTAACTAACCGTCTGCGGTAGTTTGATTTCCAGGCAAGCCTTACAAATTTTTAACTTTGGACTCACTACCTTCGGTGGTTCGGTTCCCATGAAGTGTTACAAAGTGTAAACTTTCCACTCACCACTTGCGGTGGTTCGGTTTCCAAAAAGTGTTACCAATTTTACACTTTAAGACTCACCACCTTCGGTGGTTTGTTCCCAGATAAGTATTTTAAGCTTAAGACTCACCACCTTTGGTGGTTTGGTTCGCAGCGGCTCTCAGGCTAATGTTTTAAAATTTAGGGTTTTTGCCGCATTCCTCCACTAGAGATTCAGTTCATGACCCGAGATTGACAGACCTATTCTAGAGCGCTCTGTGAAAAGCTTTTGAAAAAAGTCGCTTTTAGAAATTTCCCCAAAAAGGAGATTCCCATAGCTCGCGTACGATTACACGCAGTTAGCAATTCCAATTAAATTCTTAATTCTAATCTCATTAGTACAAGCAGATGAAAAGAGTTTGTAAAGACGAATTTACAACAGACCAGATTGCCCTTGCCTTCACACTTTAACCTCAAATTTAAAGCTCTTGACTCACCACCTTCGGTGGTTCGGTTCTGAGGTAAGTTTTACTAATTTTGAACTCACCACCTTTGATGGTTCGGTTCTTACTGTAGGTAAGCCTTTTAAAAACTTTTAACTTTGGACTCACCACCTTCGGTGGTTCGGTTCCCAGGTAAGTCTTACTAATTTTAGACTCACCACCTTCGGTGGTTCGGTTCTTAGGTAAGTTTTACTAATTTTAAACTCACCACCTTCGGTGGTTTGGTTCTGAGGTAAGTTTTACTAATTTTTAAACTCACCACCTTCGGTGGTTCGGTACTTAGGTAAGCCCTACAAAAATTTTAACTTTAGACTCACCACCTTCGGTGGTTTGGCAAACTTTAGACTCACCACCTTCGGTGGTTCGGCAAACTTTAGACTCACCATCTTCGGTGGCTCCTTTCTTAGGTAAGTTTTACTAATTTTAAACTCAGCACCTTCGGTGGTTCGGTTCTTAGGTAAGCCTTTCAAAAACTTTTAACTTTAGACTCACCACCTTCGGTGGTTCGGTTCCCAGGTAAGCCTTCCTAATTTTAGACTCACCACCCTCGGTGGTTCGGTTCTTAGGTAAGATTTATTAATTTTAAACTGACCACCTTCGGTGGTTCGGCAAACTTTAGACTCACCATCTTCGGTGGTTCGGTACTTGGGCAAGTCAATTTTTAAACGTTAGGGGTAGGGTTTTTGCCGCATTCCTCCGCTAAAGTAATAGTCCGCATTTTGTGATTCACTCCGCAATCCTCCGTCACTCTGCAATCCTCCGCCTCCGCAATCCTCACTTGTAAGAAATCAGCCCTTCTCTACTACTGGCGTAAAAGTCCGGCAGCGTTTATAGCTCGTTTCGTCTGCGGCCCATTTAACTGCTTGAAAAATCTGTCTGTAGCAGTGAATGCAACCAGAAGCGCAACCAGAATTTTGCTAAGAGTGGAGGGGCTTGAACCAAAAGTTTTTTTGGGGCCTAAAAATTGTCTAATTTAGACCTCTTGCTGAACAAGCCTATGCAACTCATGCGTACGAATCACAGAGGAAGTGTGTGGGAGAGCCCCCACCCGACGGGAGATTTTTGTAATTTTGCTGCAAAAATAGCTGTTTTAACGCCATTTCAATCACATTTTGCACGTTTTTGAACCCATATGAATACAATAGTGATTCGCTAAAAGTCAGAAATCATTAACAGGATTAAATTGCCTAGCCCTTTCAGCCCGCCTCATACTTAAAGTCAAGTCCAAAACACGTTTTAAAGCTTGTTTTTTGGATTACATTTTCTAAGTGGCTTGGCTAAAGGGGGCTGAAGCCCCCTTAGCCCCTCCCCCTGGTTGCGCTACTGACTGCGACCTAAAAAAAATCTTGTATCCTCTAAAAAAAAACAGCTTGTTTTTTTAGAAAATATTTTTTCGTGCTGTTTCGGATCATAATCACTAACGAAGTACCGGTAACGATTTTACCGGCTTACATCCCTATTCCGCAACACATCAGTAAAGGCGTGTTAATAAGACGGATTATTGTGTTACATTTATGTACAGCAGTTATTGGCCAGCAATTTCGCGAAGAAAGGAGAAAACTTCAAACAAGAATTATGTTTGAACGTTGTTGTTCCTTTTTCCGTTATTGTCTATTGTTTTGTCGTTGCGTAATGCCCCAAAAACGTATTTTGAGTAAACCGAAATGGAGGGGTACAAGCAGTCGTTAGGGGGAGAACGGCCCCCCGTAGCGACGGCACTGAAGCCACTGCGTGGTGCAGTGAGCAGGAGCGTCGTTTTAAAGACTGCGGTGATCGCAAGACCAGTGGTTCTAATCTCTTCGAAGCGTTGTTACTTGTTGCATCCTCGGATAAGATGCTTCAAGACGATTAATTATCTCTGCTTGGTCGATCTTAAGAGCAGCAAATTAACGAAGTAAGAATACAATCGGAAACATCAAGAAGCCGACAGCAACTTAGCGAGTCTGGCTTTGTTCTTTGTTGAGCGCCACCATCGTTGTCTCATGACAGGAGGATGAATATGACGAGAAGAAGTATCGCGCTTTACAATCAGGCGAGTAGCCAGAAATTCGCAATGAGGGGCTGTTTTGGGGGTCTGGGGACGGAGCCCCCAGCGCTCGAAAATTTGGCATTTTTATGCAGAAATAACTTCATTTTAAGGCTATTTTGACAAAAGATAACGCTTTTAAAACATGGCTTAGAAATTGGCAGTGCAAACATGATTAAACTGGTTGCATAAATGGGCTATTTAAGTGGTGGCTAATGGTAAAATTTTAGATCTCTTATTTAGATGCTGGTAAATTATAAAATCGAATAGTCGAGTAAACTCACACGGAGTAATCTATTTCGTAAACAGCTTATAAAGAAAAATAATTGGGGGGGCTAATGAAAAAAAATTTGAGAGAAATAATTGGTAATTAACTAATACTAAATAGCCCCTCCCCCCCCCTATTCCTTAGTTTATAGTATATTTGTTCATGACACGTATATTTAGCATTTTTACACTTCCGATCAAATTTGATTGTTTATTTTTGACGATTTTTCAAAGTTTTTATATTTTTGTTAGTTCTATTTTTGACAAATTAGCCCCCCCCCCTCTGAATATATGTTTCAAAAGATGTTTTCAAGCACTATTTAGTCCACTCCAGTGCATAAAACAGCCTCAAAAGTGCTAAAAACGTATTGTTTTTCTCATTCTGCATTTTGGTCGACATGCCAATGGGGGGGCTAAAGCCCCCTCCACTGGCTACGCTACTGTTTACAATGAAAAATGCAGTGTTTCTGTCGATAAATACAAAAACTGTACTTTCGTCTCCTTGCATAATAATGCTGTATTCTGTGTGCGGGAGTTGCTTAGTAGGATAGTACCCACAGAGGTGGAGTCGAGGACACGAGGCCAAGGACACTAAAAAAGTCCGAGGCCAAGACCAAGGACTGACTTTCCGAGGACAGACTCTCTGGAGGCCAAGAACAAGAATGCTCGTGGCCAAAGACCAAGGACACAACGCGCAAGTGTTCTCAAAAAAGAAAAAAAGTCTTCACACAAAAATATTGCTTATTTTCCGTACAATTTTGGGTGTTCTCCAAAAAAAGGTCTTCGCGCGGTTTCTGGCGTTTTTAGGAATATCAATAAATTACAGTTAGGTTGTTTAGCTGTTTTGGTTTGTGCTTTAGTGGTTGTTAAATAAACTAAACAAGGCTAGTCCTTACCATACTTGCATTGGACTAGCCTTGACCCTACCAGCCTGCTTAATATTGCATACCGGTAGCATCGCTGATGGTTGCCAGGTTATGATATGTCACAATGACATCCGTAAAAGAGGCTGTGAAAGTAGGCTATGTATTTGCTATTCAACAAGTTGGCTTAGCTCAGTTCTACAATTAATTTTATTCCCGGTATCTCAATATTATTAGGCCTACTTTACTATTACCTGATTATTGTAAGCCTAGTGTGTTACCGGCTACTGACACATTTAAACTGCTAGACTTATCACTGTCTGTAGTAACAACACAAGAGAGACTTGTACTTGTGCACGCTAATGTGTACTTGGGAGAGGAGGCCTAGTTGCAACTGAGTAAGGCCTACTAGACATTTAGCAGCGTAAGCTGCTTTTTTATTTTAATGTCTGATAACCAACGATGTCATCAAAACTGATGACATCTTCAAAACTGCTTGCCTTATCTGAAATGTTACGCTACGCCGCTGGTTTAAACCCCAAAAGTTAAAATTCTTTGCCTGAAAATCGTGTCATGATTTCTATAGGCGGGGATACTGATCAAACTTGTGCTACGTAAGCAAAAGCATTGCCAACCAAGGTCCAAGAATAGGCTATTCTCCACCCATCCACTTTTGGCCAACCTGGACAAACCCTCGATATGGAGTCGGAGTGCAGCCACAGTATAGAAAACATACCGTAGTTTCACTCCCATTAATTTTATAGTCCACGACTTTTAATCGGTGGCCGCTAGAGATGGCAACAGTGCAGCGTACGCGGCCGCGCGCTGATGTAGGTGCACCGCGCCGCGCAGCGAGGTAACTAAAGTCTGCTTCACGTAACAGCGTCAGCACAGCGCCGCGAACAATAATTTTTTTACATTTTTTTTACAATTATTGCTGGTGAATTATCTTTCTATGTACAACGATGGTCATGATGCAACTATAATATGAATTGAAGAAAATACATGTTACTGAAACAGCAAAGGGTGTCTTCGGTTCAAGTTTATTTCTTCAGAATTTGGAGCATCCTAAAATATGTTACTTTGGCTATAACAAACTTAGTTTTGATCGGCTGAACATGTTTCTTGACACCAACAAAGATTTTGGTTTTGGTAGGCTAGACTAGGAAAGGTTTAGGACGTTCGGTGAGAATATGAAACAAAGGCAGACAAATGTAGATGAAACAGGGTTGTGGGAAACAATCATCAGAGCAGAGGCACAAAACAAAACCTTGCCACATACCCACCCAGTATGCTGTAGGGCTATGGTATTGGTACAAGCCCAAGACTAGATAACAGTGTAA
This sequence comes from Trididemnum nubilum, assembly GCA_963965965.1. Lineage (NCBI taxonomy): Eukaryota > Metazoa > Chordata > Ascidiacea > Aplousobranchia > Didemnidae > Trididemnum > Trididemnum nubilum. The sequence continues at coordinate 20,668,869 of OZ014474.1, read as the reverse complement.
AAATATTCTACTACACATGCGCTTGCATTTCAAAGTGACAGAGTTAGTTCAGTGTAGCCTTATCGTCATCAGGTCACGGCATCAAGCATTAGGTATTCGGTTCTAAATCTGTAGCCTATCTCAGATCTTGTAGGCCTACTGGTATGTAGTAGTGTAGGAAGACCAGGCTACACAAAGTTCCAAGGACAGAATAGCCTACGTAGTAGCCATAGGCGTAGCCAGGATTTTTAATTGGGGGGCCCAAATCACAAATCACGTACAATGACGTCATCAAAAACTTCAAAACAGGAATTTTTTGTGGGGGCAAAGATATCGTAGAATGGAAGATCAGAAGCCGTGGACTGGTGTTGGCACGTAACTAGGAACTCGTTCAAAGAGAGGGCTTAAACCAATGGTTAAAATGTCAAATTAGACGTGTTGAGAAAAGAAGTGTACTGTAATTCAAACGTATTATTGACGGGGGTCTGGGGGCAAAACCCCCAGCCACTGGGCGATTTTTCGTAATTTTTTGAATAAGAAGCTGTTTTAACGCCATTGGATCTCATTTCGCACGTATTCAGAGCCTCATTTGAAAGTACTGGATTTTTGCTATTTGAAAGCCAATTGACAAAATTAAGTTGTTCAGTCCTTCTTTTGCTTGCAATTTAAGTCCAAAACACGTTTAAAATCTTGCATTTTGGGGTTAAATTTTGTAAGTCACTCGGTCCAAGTAGGGGAAGTAAAGTACGTTGACTCCTGGAATATTTTAGCAGTGAATAGAAATCTACTGGAAAATTTTCCTTAGAGATTATTGTTTTGTGATGAAAACAACCAGTTGCAGGAGTACATATACGGCAAGGGGCCCCAGGCCCTCTCAATTCAAAAATTTGTTCAATAAACATTTTTCTTACTGGAGCTAATTTTTTCAAAAGTATTTTGTTGCATAAAAACTGGCAAGGTGGAGGTGAATTGTTATTGAAAAATGTACAATAGATGGTTACGCCGACTAACCATGTTATTGCTCAGGCCGGATTTACATTGAATTGGACCCCTGGCACTTCGGGATTTTCGCAATGTTTTCCTGCCAAATACAGGGTGTCCGTAAAGTTACTATACAGTCTTACAAGATTCTATGCAGTTTCATTGTATAATACTGCCTTCAAGTTACAATCAAGGCAAACAATTTCTATGACAAATATTCAAATTGGAGGCCTTCAGCTCCAATACATTCTCGACAACGTGATACCACACTCTGACAAACTTTGGTGCACAAGTCATGATCAAGGTTGGAATGTATGGTCTCATTTGGAGTTTCGTGAGTATTTTACGTAGAGAGGTTCGTTTGACACCAATTTCTGCACTAGCTCGGCGAAGTGATTTCTTTGGGCTTCTGCCATATGCCTCAACAACTGTAGCCAAATTTTGTTCAGTGCACACACTTGGCTGACCAGAACGCGGAGCATCGGCAACTGAGCCAGTATCATCAAATTTGTCTCGAAGTTTATAAATAGCCAAACGTGTTGGAGGATCTGTATTAAAATAATGATTCCAATCACGAATTACATCCTGAGCGTTTTCTGTTTTCCAATATCGCTTCAAAATAAATTTTCGCTCTTCCAAAGTTAGCTTGCGTGGCATGCTTGATTGAACAAACTTGTAAAAAAAATAAATATTACTATATAATAACAAAAACTATTACATGTAACACTGTATAGTAACTTTACGGACACCCTGTATAGGTGAAGATCAAAAAAAGTCTTAAATGAGCGCAATGCCCCTGGCACTGTGCCATCTGGTAAATCCGTCCCGGGTTATTGCATTACGCTCATAAAAAGTCTACATGAGGGCCTGAATTAGCAACTTTGAGATAAAAACCCTTAGTTTTACTCGGGTTGTACGTTTAAATTGGTTGGCAAACATTAAATTGAGGGGTCCGGGCCCCCTGGATCAATATTATTGTTGGGGGCCCATTTAAATTGGTGGCCATTTAAATACTATTGTAAGGGGCCCATTTAAATTGTTTGGCAAAAATTGAATCGAGGGCCCCGGGCCCCCTAGGTTAATATTATTGTTGAGGGGCCCATTTAATTAAATATTGCTATAGAGGGCCCAAATGAATTGGTTGGCAAAAAGTAAATTGAAGGGCCCCGTGGATCAATATTATTGTTGGAAGCCCATTTAAATTGGGGGCCATTTAAATATTGTTGTAGGGGGCCCATTTAAATTGTTTGGCAAAAATTGAATTGAAGGGGCTCGGGCCCCCTGGATTAATATTGTTGCTAGTTACTGTTGTACGCGTGTACTGTTGTACGCGAAGATGCTAAAAGAAACTAAAGCAGAAGAAACAATAGTCTTTTTTGTGACATTTTTATCATTGGTAGCATTTCAATTGGGGGGGGGGGCCGGGCCCCCTGGGCTCCCCCTCTGGCTACGCATGGTAGTAGCAGAATTTATTCCACAATTAAGCTCACACGCAAACGGCAAAGGTATTGATGAGTTGCACTGACCAAAGTCCGTATAACTCCGTACAAGTTATGCGAATCATTCGTTACATTGTTAAGCAGATAATGGAGACAAAAGTGGTTCCAAAATTTGCCGTTTTTTCTATCTTTTATAATGGAAAACGGTCGAAATTTGTTACAAAAAATGGCATAACTTTGCTCACACAGTATATTTTTTCAAAATTTAAATTGCATTATGAACTTGACGCAGTTCTATATGAAATTAACGTAATTTGATTTTTATGGCAAAAACATTAATACCTTAATTTTGAAATTATTTCATTAAATAGTGCAAAATTTTGCCGATTTTTATTTTTAACACTGAAGTATGCTATTGAAATAGTTGATTTTTGCTCATGTATCTTGTAAAAATATTCTCTATTAAGTTTGGTGATACTTTCTTAGAAAATTGATTGCGGCATGCATTTTGAGTTTGATGTAAGAGTCTTTAGCCTGAAGTTGGTTCCATTTTTTGGGGAGAGGGGAATACGCTATGCAAAATTGCAAATGCGCAACTTTAATTTTACTCGTTCTGTTTTTCTGACACTTTTTTAATCTGCCTTAAAAAAATACATAAAAAGTAATAAAAGAGCTAAAACCGAAATCGGTGCCAAAAAGAAAAATATATGTAGGCCCAGGCGCGTCGCCAGCGGGGGGGGGGGGGGGGGGGGGGGGCTATGCCAGGGCTGTGGGCGGAAAAAACGTTAAAATTTGCGATTTCTGCCAGAAAAAACCCTCGGATTTCGGCGAAGACCTTTTTTTTTGAGATCACCTGCTTTTGGTCGGAAAATTTGTGATTTTGGCCAGAATAAACTTTCTCATTTCGGCTAAAATCTTCGCCCCCCTGATTTTAATTTTGCCCCCCCCCCCCGATCTCGCGAAGCTGGCGACGCCCCTGTGTAGGCCTACCGGTAATTTTGTAATTGCATTACCGGCATAATTTTTGACTCAAGAACTAATAAAATTGATTTGTGTTGTACTATTTTTTATAAGAACATGGGCTCATTTAACTCATGTCAGTCTTATTGCGCTTATCTTTGGAATGGGAGCTCACTGCGTTAGTTTTATTCCAGAAGCGATTAAATAAACTTATTACGCATACGAGGCACGGCAGTGTTTCAACGGCTCACCGTAACTAGCTTGTACGGATGTTTTAATGTATCATATACAATAAAGTAATCGATGCCGAGAAAAAAAAACATTTACTACAAGTTTTTGTGTTTACCTTAGCTCAATTTAAGACATACGCACAATCCCAGCGTAACTTTTTTATTTTATTTTTTCATACGAGCTATTGCTGTAAATTTTAAAACTTTCAAAATTCATTTGACTTGCTGTATCGCTTCCAAGCGTGTAACGAGTTTGTGGGACCTATATTTGCGTTTAAGCCCCTGCGGGAAACATAATTCTTTTCGACGAGTTATTAGATTAAATTTGATCGGCCCGAGATTTGAATCTCGTCCTGTGACGTATCCTTTCTGAGACGCAAGCGTTACCGCTCGATAATTTAATTGAGATATTGTGCTATTTCCGGGTTCCGATAAAATTCAACCTTCAAACCAATTAGTACCCGCTAAAACCTCTGCGTAGCAAGTCAGAGACCTGGCTTTTGATTGAAGAACAAATTTTTCCGTAAACCCGCTCAAGCGATGTGTGCAACGTGTTAGCTTATTTAGTAAATAAAAACAAACCATGGTCGATTAGAGCGTGGATTCTGCGTAAGGTTTGATTACACTAACATCAAAAGGCTGAACGCGTAACGAGTTTGCGGGGCCCATTTCTGCGTCATTGTGCCCGGGCAACCTAGCTCCTTTCAAAGAAATGTCACAGCGATTGCGAGCCGTCGGCAACACTGCGTCCGATTTGAACAGCTAAAGATTTGGAACCTTAAACCTCCCGCTCTCGAGATAAAAGCGTTACCGTTCGACCAGCAGGCTAGTGCACCGGTAGTTCGATTTTAAGCCGAGTCAAATCAAAGCTTTTTTGCAACTCGATCCAGCAAGTCAGCGAAACAAACAATTCGGAGCCTTGGCTTTTGTGACAGGCAACAAATAGACTCGAAAACATCAATTACGTTTTTCACATGTAGAGTACACTTTTTTTACAAGCAAAATGTACGTGCTTGTTTTGAAGCAAAAACAATGCATACGGTTAATAAAAATCATTTTCATCGTTTCGCTAAACACTTATAGCATCTTCAGAGCTAAAAAGACACTAAACATTATTCTTAGTTACTAACTGTTACCTTAAAATTAAAATTAAGTTAGTGAAACCGTACTGAATTACTGTAATAGGCCGGAAACATAAGCGAAAATAGGAGAAATCACTATTGGAAAACTTATCTGCATAACACGGCACAAGCAACTAACTGTGACACAACGATCGCTTTCCATCACAATTAGAGCGAGACAAGACATCAGATATTATGATGGTAGCGATGTAGTTACGCACCGTCGAACACGTAGTGTCATGCGGATGCAGAGAACTACAAAGCAGGTTAATTAAATTATCCAGTCAAACTAAGTGTTGAATAAAAACAGCGGGTGAGAAGTTTCATCGATATTTAACTGGGGTTGTAATTTTTGAATGAATCAGTCTGACCAGTTGGCTTCATTTGATGTGAAAAGTTTGTTCACTAATATTCCTATAGAATTTGTAATCAATCTTATCCTAGAAAAAATCTATGACGAAAATCACATAGACAAATTTTATGGGATGAAAAAGACACAATTCAAAAAACTGCTGAATTGGGTAACCAAAAAGACAGTTTTACAATTCAATGATAGCTACTTTGAACAAATCGATGGAATTGCCATGGGAATCCCCCTTGCTCCTCTCATGGCAGATGTGTGTATGAATTGGGTTATTAGCCAAACATCGGAGTTCAAATGCCAACCAAAAACATTCTTCCGCTACGTTGATGGCTGTTTCGCCATTTTTTCGGAAAAATCTGAAATTGTAAGTTTTCTAAATCAAATTCATCCACAAATTCAATTCACTGCAGAATATGAAATCGAAAATCAATTGCCGTTTTTGGATGTTCTTGTTGAAAAAGGAACCAATAACAACCTGCAACTGTCAGTTTATCGCAAACCTACACACACTGGACTTTATATTAATTGGCTGAGTTTCGTGCCTTACAGGTATAGACTAAACCTGATCAAATGTTTGTTAGACAAAGCATTCAAAAGAATTTGACTTCATATCCACATTGCTCGGAAAAAACGGCTATCCAAAACGACTCATTGAAATTCAAACACGAAAATTCCTCCGGGAGAAAGAAAAAGTTGTAGAAACTACCACCAGAACAAAAGAACAAGTAAAATGCGTCTTCTTTCGACTTCCGTATATAGGAAATTTGTCCAATCAAATTCAAAAAGAAATTCGACAATTTATCTACAAAACAAAACGCTTCAAGTTTATCATGACTCATTCAACTACAACAATTGGACAAAAATTCCAATATAAAGACCAACAATCATTATTGCATATCACCGGAGCAGTCTATCAGTTATCATGTACTTGCGGAAAATCGTACATTGGCCAAACTAAAAGAAATCTTAAATTCCGTTTCAACGAACACAAACCATCTAATTCCTATAAAAGTGACATCAGCAAACGTCTACTAGAAAATTCCTCTCACGTAATTGACTTCAATCACCCAAAAATCCTAGCACGTGACAACAATTGGCGCAAGCTCAAAATCAAAGAAACTCTTCATTCAAAAATTACAACCCCAGTTAAATATCGATGAAACTTCTCACCCGCTGTTTTTATTCTACACTTAGTTTGACTGGATAATTTAATTAAACTGCTTTGTAGTTCTCTGCATCCGCATGACACTACGTGTTCGACGGTGCGTAACTGCATCGCTACCATCATAATATCTGATGTCTTGTCTCGCTCTAATTGTGATGGAAAGCGATCGTTGTGTCACAGTTAGTTGCTTGTGCCGTGTTATGCAGATAAGTTTTCCAATAGTGATTTCTCCTATTTTCGCTTATGTTTCTGGCTTATTACAGTAATTCAGTACGGTTTCACTAACTTAATTTTAATTTTAAGGTAACAGTTAGTAACTAAGAATAATGTTTAGTGTCTTTTTAGCTCTGAAGATGCTATAAGTGTTTAGCGAAACGTCAGTTATTAAAATGTATTCCTGCATTTTGGCTGTACTTTTTATTCTTAGAATCGTTAAGCGTTCCCACCCGTTAGCTCCTAAATTTTCATCGTATTTATTTATTTATTTATTTATTACAAAACTATACCATCAAAATAAATACATCACAAAGCAATTTATACAAAAGCCTCTATTCAAAAACTCAGGCGCGTAGCCAGAAAACTGCAATGGGGGGGAGGCTGTTTCAGGGGTCTGGGGGCGTAGCCCGCAGCGCTCAAAAATTTTGTATTTTTTTGGCAAAAATAACTTAATTTTAGGTCTATTTTGATAAAAATTAATGCTATTAAAACGTTGCAAAGAAATTAGCAGTGCAAAAATATTACTATACTAGTATAGCGTAAATGGGCTATGTGAGAGGAATACCTACTACTGAAATTTCTGTTCTCGTTTTTACAACCTGGTTAATCATGAAATTTCAAACCGGTAGTTCAACACAACTCTCAAGGAGTAATCTATTTCGTCCATATTTTACAGAGAAAGATATAATTAGGGAGGTTAATGGAAGAAAGTTTGAGAGCATTGAAATGTAATTAACTAATAATGAATAGCTCCCCCCTCATATACCTGAGGTTATATAATTCTTGATGAAACCTATGTTAAGCATTTTTCAATGAGCGATCAAACTTGATTACAAGTTTTGGCCGTTTTGCAAAGTTTTTTCTGATTTATGAGTTTTATTTTTGACAAATTACCCCTCCCAAATAAACGCTTCACAATATGCTTTAAATTATTTTTAAGCATGTTCCAGTGCAAAAGACAGTCTCAAAAGTAAAAAAAAACGTGGTATTTTCCTTATTCTGCATTTTGGTCGGTAGGCTATTGCCTCCCCCCTCCCCGCCCTTCTGGCCACGCCACTTCTTAAACACTTAAAATGCAGCCTTTTACTGTTAGTCAAGATCAATGAAATAGCTCTATATCAGGTAGTTTTTCGGAGTTTTTTCGAAGAATATAGGACAACACAGTGTTTGATATTCTGCTTCTTTGTACAGTAACTTCTTGTGGTTGATTTGAACGAATGAGTTCCACAACAGATACGGTACTTTTGAGTTTTGCTTGCATATAAGAAAAATCTGATAAGTTAAGTTTTGTTGAGAGAAAATCTTCCATACAATTCTCTGTTAACATCCATTTCAAGATATCCTCCTGCAAAATATGTATACAAAATGAAAATCATTTCAGCAATACCGGTGCCGTAAACAGGCGCTAAAAAAGCTTCAGTCTCCCATCCCTTAAACCCAAATACGCAGGGGCGTAGCAGGAAATTTGCAATGGGGAAGGGGCTGTTTCGGAGGTGTGAAACAAACTAAACGGTTTTTACTTGAAATGGGAACGATTTTGTGCCCAAAATTAGGTGAAGATTTCTCCAAAAAAAGTCTTCCCCAGGCTGGAATCAATTTTTGTGACCGAATTCTCTTTAAATCCAGAGTCAAAGTAGTCGCATTCTCATTGTCAATGCCAATAGGGGGGTATTTTTGTTTTCGGTGGGAAAATTGGTCACAAAACTACTAAAAGCATGGTATTTTGCAAACTCTACATGCCAATGGGGAGGGGACGCTGTTGCCCTGTCTGGCTATGCTACTGCAAATATGCATGCTTTTTAATGTAATTTAACAATAACCAAGAAATAAGGGAGGCCTAAGTAATTTAATTCTGTCAAAGAGTCATAGGGCTTCCAAGTCTTAGCAATTAGTTCTTTGAAATTGCTCTACAAACTGTAAACGTGGGAAAAATGATCCAAATAGATTAAATGTTTTTTTGTTTTTAAATCACAAAAATCGCCCGGCTGGAGGTTTTACCCCCAAACCCTTATAGCCTTTGGTAGCTGGGGTTCTCCCCCAAACCTCCACCAATAAAATGCAATCATATTTGAGCTTTGGCTTCAAACCTCCTTCCCTCAGCAAAATTCTGGTTACACGCTTGAATGGTACGACTGCAATATAATTAAATGTACATTGCAAGTTCATTAGAAACATAAACATTACCACATTATGAAAATTGGTTGAAATAATGACAAAAGTGTTTTCCAGTTGTAAGGTAATATATAACTTGTGAGTTTGTAGATTTTTATCATAGGTCACTGAAAAAAAATTAAGTCATTATAACCAAAAGTCATTAATTCAAAGTCTTAACCTTTGGCAGACTATCAAACTCCATGCAAAATTTGGAGCTCACATAAGCTCTGGCTTTGAAGTTAGTGAGGGGGACATTACTGTCCTCCCCTGCAGTTACTGCATTGGTTAAATGATTCCAGATCAACAATAAAGACCTCATCTTCTACTGAAACTGTTTCTGTCAAATAAAAAATGACAATAAAACACGGCTAGACAATTCACTACTAATTCACAGCTCTTGATGGAAAAGCTGAAAAGCCTGTATATTTTTGTTTCAGTACATCACCACATTAAAGGCTATTTTAACCTTGCAAATGATTGCTGCTGTGATATCACGCAATATGAAATTTCAAAACAAAATCATTAATATTAAACAACACTAGATACAGTTACTTCATTTAAAAGGCTAATTTAACTTACTTTGTGATGTCAAAAGGCTTTTATTGGCACATTGATCAATTTTTCAGTAACTTTTTTGCTAAAGTTTTTAAGGTGAAAGTAATGGTGAATTAGTGCCCTTGAAAGAATAACACAGTAGGCTAACTAATTGATTATTACAACAAGAGTGAGCTACTCCACCCTGGAAGCAATAAGTCTATAATTATCTGCAAAACATTACAAAGATTGGCTGATAATTTAATTTAATTCTCTTTATTTAGGCATGCGAAAAGACTAAGTACAGCTTTCATGGTCCACTTATAATTGCCAACATAGGAAACAACACAAAATAACTTAATAACTCTTATCAAACAAAACAATGCACTCCAAACCAAAGTGAACACCAACAAGTTTTCAATTTAACAGGTTTAATATAAAAAAATGTTATGTGGGGTTTTGGTCAAAATTGTAATGATTCAATGTGGTTCAGCATATTGAGATAACAAATCAATTTTTTGTTGTTTCTTAAAATTGAAGAAAGCATTTTTTAAAAATATGTTTTAGGACTTCCTGAGAACAATTTCTTGAGAATGAAAATATTAACAATTAAACACAATTTTATATGTTAACAATTATTTCAACAATTAACAATTAAATATTAACAAGAAAATATTAACAATTAAACACAATTTTATATGCCTTAGCACTTAACTTCTTCTGAATACTGTACCTATCTGCCATACCAAAACCACAACCAAAAAGAGAAAAATAAACCCATAATGTGAAAATTCAGCAATATATCTCTGTGGACTATTTGACTACTTGTGCCTATTTCACTCAGGAATAATTCATCAATATGTGTTCGGCAATGTGCGCTTTGTGCAGTTACTGGTAGCGTACCTAACAAGATACCAGTAGGCTACTGGCGTAATGTGATCTATTTTACAAGCCTATGCATAGTGCATCAAACCTACAACAATCAACAGAAACTTAATTTCATGATTAATTTGTCAAAATCTGGATTCAGGCTACACAGCAGTAGCGTAGCCAGGAGGGGGAGGCGGCTGGGGGGGCTAACCCCCCATTGGTATGTCGACCAAAATGCAGAATAAGAAAATACGCTTTTAGCACTTTTGAGACTGCTGTATGCCCTGGAATGAACTAAATAGTGATTTAAAACATCTTTTTAAACATAGATTTGGGGGGGCTAATTTGTCAAAAATGCAACTCACAAATAAATGAAAACTTTGAAAAATGGCCAAAAATAAGCAATCAAATTAGATCGCTATTCAGAAAATGCTAAACATATGTGTCCATAGATGGGCAAGTTAATGCAAAACGTTAGCTTCGTTAACCACTAGTCCGTTAACAAACATCACACCTCCGTTAACGTTAATCCGTTATTTTCAGTTTTAATTAACGGAAGTTAATAAAGTCCGTTAATTCGTTAACATTTTGCGTGTAATTCACATTCCTTTTCATTCACTCGCTTCAGGACAGGTATTGACGCTGTTGACCTGATTGTAGGGAAATATTTTTTGCTGTGGTGGTCTTTTTGTGATTAGGGAGTTATATTTTACAGTCTAATCTAATTTCAAGATAAAAATAAGTTCAAATGCACTAACGAAGCTGCGATCGGAAAATCTTTGTAAATTGTGAACAGCGATAATTAATAGACCTGTGAGGCTGCAGCTTATTATTTGACACAAAAAAGAGCTCCTTTCTTCGCTTTCTTCTAAAAAACTCGTGCCATTACGCAACAAGTGTTACCAGTGCAAACTGGTTTGTACCGATACGATGAACATATGGTGCAAGATATTAACGATAAAATCCTTAACGGAAGTTAACAGAACGTAACGGAAGTTAATTTAGTCCGTTAACATGAAAAAACTTTTTAACGGATTAACGAGTTAATGAAGAAGTTAGTTTTGTTATTAACCGATTAACGGAATTGTGCCCACCTATGTATGTGTCATTAACAAATATACTATAAACTTAGAAATAGGGGGGGCTGTCCAGTATTAGTTAATTACCAATCATTCCTTTCAAATCTTCTTTTATTAGCCCCTCCCCCCCCTATTATTTTTCTGTATAAACTATAGACGAAATACTATAGATTAATCCATGTAAGTTTTATTGAACTATACGAGTTTATGATTTACCAGCATCTAAATAAGAGAACTAAAATTTTACCATTAGCTACCTCCCAAATAGCCCGTTTATGCAGCTAGTTCAATTATATTTACACTGCCAATTTCTATGTCACGTTTTAAAAGCGCTATTGTTTTATCAAAATAGCCCTAAAATTAAGTTATTTTGCAAAAAAATGCAAAATTTTCGAGCGCTGGGGGTTCCACCCCCAGACCACCGTGCCTTCGGCGGCTGGGGGCTTCACCCCCAGCATCCAGCAGCTGGGGGCTTTGCACCCAGACCCCTAAAATAGCCCCCCATTGCAAATTCCTGGCTACGCGCTTGCTACACAGACATCGGCAAGTTACTGTTGTGAGGTTGTACCAGTAAGCTATGGTACCGCTACCTGATATAGGCTAGGCTAGGCTAGCTAGAACAACAAAACATTATATATTAGCAGTGATGGGATTCAAAATTTTAAGAATAGGTTCTCTTTTGTATCGTACTTACCAGAGGTGGAGTCGAGGACACAAGGCTCGAGGCCAAGGCCAAGGCCAAGGACACAAAAAAAATCCGAGGCCAAGGCCAAGGCCAAGGACAGCCCTTCCGAGGACAGAACCTCTCGAGGCCAAGGACAGGAATGCTCGAGGCCAAGGCCAAGGACCAAGGACACAGGCGCAAGTGTTCTCCAAAAAAAAAGTCTTCAAAAATTTTTTTCAGGCGATCTCCAATTCGTTGGCGTACCCAGAATTTATTGGGATAAGCCTAAACCACAAATCGAATGAAATGACGTCATCAAAATTTTTCCAAAGAGGAAGTTTTTGTGGGATAAACATATCGTAGGATGGAAGATCTGATATCGCTGCCCGTTAGCACGTAACCAGGATTTTGCAAAGGGATAGGGCTTAAGCTAATAGTTCAAAAACGCAAATATTTAACTTTGGAAACATGTTGAGAAAGCTAGTGTAACTCAAAGGTATCACAAACGGGGGGTCTCCATTGGACGATTTTTTGTAATTTTTTGGAAAAAAAAAGCTATTTTAATGCCATTGAATCACATTTCGCAAATGTTCAGAGCCATTTAAAAGCACTAGATTTTTGACATTTGAAAGCCAATTGAAAAAATCAAATTGTTTGATACTCCTTTTACTTGCAATTTAAGTTTAAAACATGTTTAACATCTTGTATTTTGGAGTTAAATTTAATTGTTAGTGATCTGGTCCAGCTAGGGTGCGTTGTCTTAATTATAATGTGCATTGTCTCTTGCAACATTTTAGCAGTAAATAATAATCCACTCGAGGATTTTCCTTAGAGATTTTTGTTTTGTCATGACAATAACCAGTTATAGGAATATATGTTCGGCCAGAAGGCCCAGGCTCCCTCAATTGAAGTTCAATAATTCGTTCAATCAGCATTTTCCATGGCTAATTTTTTTTTTAAGTATTTTGTGCGTAAAAACCGGCGAGGTTGGAGGTGAATTACTGAATTGTTATTGAAAAATGGTAAAATAGATAGTTAACTTCAACTAGCCATGTTATTGTCGGGCTGGATTTACATCGCGCTAGGCCCCTGGCGCTTTGGAGATTTTCTTAACATCTTTCTGCCAAATATAGGTGAAGACCAAAAAAAGTCTTACGATTTTAGCTCGGGGCCACTAACTGATACTCAGGCTCGTAGCCAGAAATTCGCACTGTGGGGGCGGTTTGGGGGTCTGGGGGCGGTTTGGGGGTCTGGGGGCGGGGCCCCCAGTCACCAGAGGCCAATGGGGGTGAGGGGGCGAAGCCCCCAGCGCTCGAAAATTTTGCATTTTTTTGCAAAATGAACTTAATTTTAAAGCTATTTTAATAGAAAATAATGCTTTTAGAACGTGGCATAGAAATTGGCAACCCAACATGATTCAACTATAGTTGCATTAATGGGCTATATGGGAAGTGGCTGATGATAACATTGCAGTTCTCTTGTTTACCTGCTGGTAAATCAAAAAATCCTATTATTCAATAAAACTCACACGTAGTAATCTATTTCGCCTATATTTTACAAAAATAATTGGGGGAAGGGTTAATGGAAAGATATTTGAGAGAAGTGACTGGTAATTACCTAACACTGAATAGCCCCCCCTCCCCCATATTCCTGAGTTGATGATATATTTGTTGATAAAACCCATGTTTGGCGTTTTTAAATTGGCGATCAAATTTGATTGTTTATTTTCGGGCATTTTTTCAAAGTTTTCATTGATTTGTAACTTTAATTTTTGACAATTAGCCCCCGTTGAATATATGTTTCAAATGATGCATTAAATCACTTTTAGTCAATTCCAGCACAAAAAACAGTCTCAAAAGAGCTAAAAACGTGGTATTTTCGTTATTCTGCATTTTGGTTGACAGGCCAATGGGGGGCTATAGTCCCCGCTTCCCCCATGGCAACGCTACTGCTGGTACTGCGTCATATTATGGTAAATCCAGCCCTGATTAATGCATTACGTTCACAAAAAGGCTAGATGCGGGCCTGAGATAGCAACTTTCAGGACAAAAACTCTCCGTTTTCTTCGGGTTATACGTTTAAATTGGCTGGGAAAAATTGAATTGAGGGGGACCCGGAGCTCCTGGTCTTCAATATTGTTGTTAGTTATACTGTTGTAAGCGAAAAATGCTAAAAAGAAACTGAAACTGAAAAAAAATTAGGCTTTTTTGTCACATTTTGTCATTGGTGAAATTTCAATTGGGAAGGGGGCGGACCCCCTGCCCCCCTCCCCTTGGCTACGCTTATGTTCCAAGTGAGGAAAACAAAAAAGGTGTTCGCAAATTTTCTGCGAGGTTTCTTGCGTTTTCCAACAAAATTTCAACTGTTCAAAAAATAGTGCTGTCCTCGAGCCGAGGACAGGCCAATTTTCGAGGACTTGAGGCTTCGAGGCCAAGGCCAAGGCCAAGGACTTGACCTTCGAGGCCAAGGCCAAGGCCAAGGACTTCAAAATGTGTCCTCGAGGACGTCCTCGAGGCCAAGGACGTCCTCGAGGACTCCACCTCTGGTACTTACTAACAACAGGTTCGCTCATTTCCTTCTAAAACTAATTATCTCATCATCTCTACTAAATTGAAAAAAAACAGTTGATAATATTAATACACGATACAATAACACGATAATAAATAACGTTGAGAAAACAAAATATCTTGCAATTGTTATAGACAACCAATTGACATTTGATAGTTACATTAATAATCTCTGGTTTAAACTTTCAAGATCAGTAAGAATCCTATTTAAGTTAAAAAAAAACATTTTCCCCACAAAAGCCCTAATGCATTTATATTATAGAATGTTCCATTCTCAACTGTTGTATGGGTTGCCCGTCTAAGGAGCAACATACTCATTATACATTCATAGAACCTACTGACTTCTAGGCTAGTTCACTGTCTGTGAAGCATTTAGTGTCTTAAATGCTTTGTTCTGCGTACCACACTTCTGTAGAAATTCGGGCTTTGTTTTACGTCACAATGCTGCAAATTACTGAACATGTAGTTTTCAACCAGCTTTGAATTTTATGTTTTATTCCGTAATAACCGATGAGCCTTACAATTCTGCAATTGAGGCGTAAACTGGAATATTTTTGGCGGCAGGCGATTGAGAAACAAAGGTCTAATGTCTGTAAAAAAAACATAAACGGGTTCGCTGATTATCCTGACATTCCAAGAACGGGTTCGCGCAAACCCGTGCGAACCCCCTGAATCCCATCACTGTATATTAGGGATATCCAGCATATTGACACTTAAAAATTTAAAAACCCTTTAACAATAGGTCCATCTATTGTTTTTTTAACAGCTGGTTCAGTGGCTAATTATACTATTGAAAACATACTGACCACTGGTAACCAGCAGAGGTGTAGTCGAGGACACAAAGCTCGAGGCCAAGGACACAAAAAAAATCCGAGGCCAAGGACAGCCTTTCCGAGGACAGACACTCTCGAGGCCAAGGACAGGAATGTTCGAGGCCAAGGACACAAGCCCAAGTGCTCTCCAAAAAAAAAAAAAGGTCTTCACAAAAACTTTTCAAGCGATCTCCACAAAAAAACGTTTTCCAAAAAATTTTTCAAACGCTCCACAAAATTTTAACAATTCAAAAAATAGTGCTGTCCTCGAGCCGAGGACAGGCCAATTTTCGAGGACTTGAGGCCAAAGCCAAGGACTTGATCTTCGAGGCAAAGGCTAAGGACTTCAAAATCTGTCCTCAAGGCCAAGGGCGTTCTCGAGGACTCCACCTCTGGTAACCAGGCTTCACTGCTTCATGCAAACCTGTGACGTGAAACTGTTAACAGGGTAAATTTTTAATTACTTTGAAAGAAAGGCATGCATAATGATTTAACTCAAGTAGCTAATCTATAAAAGACTAAGCAAACACTGTTGAGCACTTTTTGAAACAACTTATTGTACTGGTAGTAGGCCTACTGCCAAAGTCGATTATAGGCTACTTTTTGCAAGGCTTAACAAGGAACTTTGGATTGTCTTTTTGCCACGTCACATCTTTTTGCCACGTTCTTCAATTTTGACAATAAAACACCTAAATTCAAATAAAACTGTCAATTTGGATTAAAGTTTCCTTTTTAGGCAGTTAATTTTTAGTCTAAGGTGAAAAAACGTAAAAACCTATGTCAGATTTGCGCCCTTCAGCTGCGCTTCTAATCCGTTTGTAACAATAAAACTTGACCTAAAATGAAAATATGAGCAGCATTTGGCATAATTTACTAATAAAATGAACAAACAACACTCTCAAATTTTATTTTTCCAAGCATTTCACTCAAATGCTACGTTGTATCTGCAGCTCAAAAACGCGATTTTGGAACCACTTTGGGCTCCATGATTTCGCGCCAAATCCCGTCCGCATGATTTGTGTTATTTAAGGGCTTTGGCACTGACGTCATCAGTTTTTCGCGCCAAATTGATTGCACGGCAAAAAATGCAACAGAAGCGCATGGTGAGATGCATAGGTATGAAGTTTAACAAATGGACTTGTTTTGACGAAAATATTCGAATGAAAGCATTGAAAGCTGATTTTGAAGAGCAAAAAAGATGGAAACAAAGCTTAAAATGCAGTACTGGCCAAATTAAAAAGTAAAATTTAGCGCTGAATTAGCTTGAAAGTGCAGTAAGATTAGGCAGTGTAGGCTATTTCACAAAAAAAAATCAGTACGGTAGCTTAGATTGAAGTAATGCAATTGTATAGTAGGTACCTGGTGCGCTGTTAACCAATGCAAGAATAAGAATAGCATGACCTACTGTAGAAAACAATAGTCTGCTTAAAAGAGCAATGGTTGTACTCATAGGTGGGCAAGTTAATGCAAAACATTAGCTTCGTTAACCACTAGTCCGTTAACCAACTTCACACCTCCGTTAACGTTAATCCGTTATTTTCTGCTGTAATTAACGGAAGTTAATAAAGTCCGTTGATCCGTTAACATTTTGCGTGTAAATTACATTTCTTTTTATTCACTCGCTTCTAGAACACGTATTGACGCTGTTGACCTGATTGCAAGGAAATATTTATTGCTCTGGTGGTCTTTTTGTGTTTTGAAAGTTACATTTTACAGTCTAATCTAATTTCAAGATAAAAATAAGTTCAAATGCACTAACGAAGCTGCGATCGAAAAATCTTTGGAAATTGTGAACAGCAATAATCAATAGACCTATGAGGCTGCAGGTGATTATTTGCTCAAAAAAGAGCTCCTTTCTTCTATAACACTCGTGCTAATACGCAACAAATGTTACCTGTGCGAACTGGTGTACCGATGCGATGAATGATTGGTGCACGAAATTAACGATAAAAACCTTAACGGAAGTTCACAGAACTTGACGTAAGTTACTTTAGTCCGTTAACAGAACTTAACGGAAGTTAATTTAGTCCGTTAACATGAAAAAACTTTTTAACGGATTAACGAGTTCAAGAAAAAGTTAGCTTTGTTATTAACGGATTAACGATTAACGGACTTGTACCCAGCTATGGTTGTACTAAAGCCTAGCATGCTGCCTTTTGCAGTAGGCTACAACTCACTAAGTAGCCTATTGTAGTGTGTAGATTCACTCACCCTTTAAAGTATCATAACTGCCTTATGTACATTGCACCAAGCAATGAAACTTTCCACACAGTCTGGTGTAAGTTAGCAGACATTGTTCACCAACAATATACTTGTAGTATACTAGTAGACTCTGGAAACAATTACGATAGATTACAGTACTTTCTTAGCTTGCTGATATCATAGTTTAGTAGAAAATACAGTTTTGAAGCTGCTATTTAAGCCCATTCTACCAGTCAGTCATTAGATGTAAACTATGCAAGATATACCGGAATGCTTTAACTCTACCATGCACTGAAACATCTTTTTCTATCTCAACTTAAAAGAGTAATTGTAATAAGTATGCTAATTGAGAATCAAAACTAAACTTTTTGGTTCTTCATATGCTTCAGTTATTTTAAGCAACGTGACAGATTGTTAAACATGCAGCGGCTTTGGCTATAACAGATACGGTAAAAGATATCATTACTTCAAGTGTACCACAATATTATTAACCATATTAGCGTTAAATTTTATGCGGTAGGCGATAGATTTCATTTCAAATATGTTGTTAAACCTATCCATAAACACTTCATCAAATTTCTATGGAAGAAAGAATTTTCTAATCCATAAAATTAGTGACTGTTGAATAAAATTTTGAAACTTTTGTTACATTTACAAAACAAATGATCAAAACATAAATATGTGAACCGAAAATTTACATATGAACAGATACCAGTGTAAACTGAATGCGGAAATTAAGTCAACTAGTTAGTGAGTTTGCACTATTTGCGTTTTAGGCTACCAGTAAAATGTAATCCAAACCTGCTAAGGTGCCGGTACTGATGTCAGGGCATTTTTTACCGGTAATTTTGCAGTAAAAATTAACTCATTGACTTTTGCTCTACTACAGGTTTAGAATTACAATGTTTATTCATTGCTTTTTAGATATGATTATTATTGATAATCACTTGTAGGCTAATTAATTTACATTTTTGTCAATTATCTGTAACTACTAGGCTTATACTGACAATGGTTATCAGCTGCTGTGCTATTGGTTGCACAAATCGGCAGCAATTGGGAAGCTCTATTTCATTTTATCTTTTTCCTGCAGATATTGATCGCAGAAATAAGTGGATTTCTGTTGTGAAGCGCGCAAGTTGGACTCCCAGTAACTACAGTAGAATTTTTAGTGCACATTTTATTCATGCTTAGTTTTTTATTGTAATTTGCGCAAATTCCGATACTTAAATGGCTAAGCTTTGTTCAAAAATAAAATACCAGCAGTGGTATTTTAACATTATACTTGGAACTAGAACAAAATCTAAAACAATAAAATTTTTGGTGATGGTATGTGATTACATACCGATACTTTTTGATTCAGGATGATCATTGCTACCAACAGGGAAACATTTTGGTTGACAGCATTTTACACAAAATTTTACGACCAGAACAGGTACAGAGATTATGCTGATTATGAAATCGGAAATGACAAGGCACTGCAACAGTAGCCTACATTTCCTTTACTTTAACACTTACTAAAAATCAGGTAAAATATTTGGATATTGTATATAAACATTAGGGTGGAGTGAAAAATAAAAATTTTTGAATTTAAAAAAGTGTTCTTGATATATGGCCCCAAATATCATAGAAATACTTCTATCACAATTTTGAGTTCTTGCACCCTCTAGTGGCCGTGCAATTTGATCGAACGAGCTTGAAATAGCCAATTTTGCATTATCGCACTAACCACATATTCTAGAAAGCTAGTTTTTAGCTGAACAGTTGCAGAAACAACGCATTTATGTCTCCGTTCCAAAGAACTTTGCCATAAAAACGTACAGAAAAAAAGTTACAGCCAAATTATTGATTACAGATTTACTGATTATTAAAAAGTTTTCAGTGCTCAACTTCAAACGCATTGCAATTCACGTTGGCACTGAAAATAAGTCAGATGAGGTTTAAATTTATGTATAATTGCACTTTTAATGTACCATGCTGCCTTATCAGCTTAAAATAGTTTTTTAAATGGCAATTAGCCTTACTCAACTGGGCAATATGCAGCACAGTATATTAACAAATATTTAAAGTTCATATTATTGCATCATCCAGTATTGGTTGGTTCTTGCATCATCATTCTATTTATGCTAAACTTGAGGAATTATACCTAGTTAATTCAAAAAAAGTTTAGATTGTACAGTTCAACTCAAAAGCACTTCATGATGCCAAAGTACAAAACTAGAATCAGAAAAGCAATTTCTACCATGATTAGAAAAGCCACAGTTCTAAAAAGAATAAAATTTGACAATATGTTTAATGAACCTTTTTGTAGGCCTACCATTGTTGATTTTATTGTGGATGCAGTATGTACTGTACTTGCTGGCATAAATTTAGTTATTTCTGAAGCAGCGTGCTAACTAAAAAAAGATCCAAGTGTAATGTTACTTGTACAAAGTTGTATTGGGAAGAAAATTTTTAAAGTACTGATATTTCTGCCAAACATTTACCCTTGTGTTCTGCTTTTTGATCTTCAAAAAAGGATGATCATTGAATGTCATTCTCAAGCCACATTGAATTTCACATTGCTTTCTTTGTTTATTATCATAGCAAAAAATAGCAAAAAGTTTATCAGTATCTTGCAACAAATTAGTTTCAAGCTCTTTGTGTCGATCTGATGTTTAAGATTTTTCGAGTATCTAGTTAAACCACTGAGGTTTATCATTAGTTGATGGTTTTTATGTTTTTGCTGCGACAGTAGACTTTGATGACTGTATAGTCGGTTTCGCTGTTCTAATTAATAAATTTTGAAGTCTTTGTACAATGCTCAGCTCATGAATAGAATGAACACTGCACCAAATCCATCTGTTCTTTTGCAACAATTCGAGCTGTATTTAACTTCCTGAAGAGATTAAAATTGAGCAAACGGTCAAATCACTTGTCTCTTGGTTGGCAGCAATCCTGGAAAGAAATCATCGGAACTTTGAAAATTTTTTCCATTGTACAACTTTTTACATTAGACTTGTATCTTTTTTTAGTAAGCATGCTGCTTCAGAAAAAACTAAACTTATGCCAGCAAGTACAGTATGTACTACATCTACAATACAATCAACAATGGTAGGCCTATAAAAAGGTTCATTAAACATATTGTCAAATTTTATTCTTTTTAGAACTGTGGCTTTTCTAATCCTGGTAGAAATTGCTTTTCTAATTCTAATTTTGTACTTTGGCATCATGCAGTGCTTTTGAATTGAACTGTACAATCTAAACTTTTTTTAAATTAACTAGGTATAATTCCTCAAGTTTAACATAAATGAAATAATGATGCAAGAACTTGCATAACTTGCAACACTGGTAGATGCAATAACTTGAACTACAAGTATTTGTTACTATACTGTGCTGCACATTGCCCAGTTGAGTAAGGCAAGGTTAATTCATTTACTGGGTTAATTCATTTGTTTTTGAAAGTTAATTCATTTATTTTTGAAAGTGCTTTTTATTATATTTTGGTGAAAACGTTTTAATCACAGCACTTGGATTTATTACATAATCTGATGGTAAATAAATTGCCCAGTACTTCAAAGATGTTTTTTTTGATGTTCAGATGCATGTTAATGCAAGTTTTTAGCCAGATTAGTATATGCTTTTAACTGATCGAGAATTGTACATGCTATTGATATTTTAAGTAAAAGTGATGATCCTTTATCTCCAGACTATGTTTCCTCAGTGTTTTGTTTCGTAAAATCTCTCAATAAGCAACACCTTCGTACAAAAATGGCAACTTTTCAGAGAAGAACAGAATTAAAACAACAAAAATCTACATTGTTAAGGTATCAAACACTGCCTCAACATCTGATTGTGAAATGGTTTGTGTTGATACAACTGAAGGAGCAATATCACAAGACAGTGATGTCAACAAAGGTATTCAAACTGAATATACTTCCAACGATATCGAAAATTTAAAGTTTGAATGCCGAAACTTAAGAAGCGAAAACCTTCAGCTGAAACAAGATTTGCAATTGCTTCATTTAAAAATATTTCAAGGAAACAATGATAAAGTTTAAGTTTACACAGGACTGCAAAGTTATGAGATAATGCTTTCTATATTCAATCACATCAAGCCTGAGCTTAACGATAGAACTATTCTAAAGCCATTTCAGCAGTTTCTTTTGACCTGCATGAAACTACGATTAGATTTGTCGATGCCATATTTAGCTCAGATATTTGGTGTCCACAAATCAACTGTATCTTGTATGTTTGAGCATGTGTTGGGCGTAATGAATACTTTTTTGGTACCCTTGTTGCTTTTTTGGCCGAGTCGGGAGTCACTGAGCACAACAATGCCTCTAGTGTTTCGTCAAAACCACAGAAATTGTGCTTGCATTATTGACTGCTTTGAAATATTTATTGACAAACCAAAGGACTTGAAAGCACGAGCATTAACATATTCAAATTACAAATGTCACAACACCATAAAATACCCTATTGGTATTGCAACAATTGGAATGATAACCTTTATTTCGAAAGGTTGGGGGGGTCGCAGTAGTGACAAGCATGTTATAGAGCAGTGCGGCATAATGGAGTTAATGCTGCCTGGTGATTCAATTATGGTTGATAGAGGTTTTCCTATAGCTGATGTACTTGCTCTGTGTCGTGTGAGTTTATCAATACCTCCTTTTACTAGAGGAAAACAACAACTTTCTCTAAATGAGATAAAGCAGGGAAGAAGGATTTCCGCTTTACGTATCCACATTGAACGTGTAATTGGTGTAGTCCGCATAAAATATGCCATTTTGCAATCTACCATACCTATTTCATTGCTCTATCATACAGTGGAAACTGAATTCACTACACTTGATAAGATAATTCGTGTGAGTTGTGCATTATGCAACACCAATAAACCCATCATACCGTCAGATTAAATTTTCTGTGCTGTTTGTTTTCGTTGCCAAATGAACAAGCTTAGCTTTTGTTTTTTTTAGCCTCATCCATTCTGTGTTGTTTATTGTTGCTGTATGCAAGTGTTTGTTGTGTTTTTTTTTTTTGGAATCAATTGTATGTTGTGTATGTATACGTTACTGTATGAAAGAGTTATGCTGTAATTTTAACCTGCATTTACTGTGGGTTGTGTATTTGTTTTTGACTGTTGTGTGTGAACCAGGCGTCCAGCGTTTGTCTAAATCGCAAACTAGCTTACCTAATTTTTGACGGACGGACTACGTGGCCCCTAAAATTCATTAAAAAATCTAATGAACCTGGAAAACTGGTGTTAAATGTCTTTCTCAAGTATGGACAAACACATTATTCAACACGGACATCGAACTAGGAGCAAGCATCTTACTGGTCAACACTGGAACCAGCTGAGCTACTCCGCCGTGTCTGAATCAATCAACAAACAGAAATTAATCGTAGAGACGAAGATGGCTGAGAATGGAGCTTATGCTTTTCGAGTTAACCAGCCACCTGCAAATACAAAATGTCAATGCAAGTTGCCTGCAGCCGTATTTGAACCTTCGTCGCAGGCTCAGAGAGCTCTAAGCGGTTCTGCTCAGCCATTTGCTGACAATTAAGGGTTTTGTTTTTTACCCGCTCCTACTGTACATGATGCTCTGCTTTTATTTCTACTGTGTGATATTCATTCGTTTGTAGTCGTATAAACGGATTGCACGTGTTTGTGTGTGCACTACTTTGATTGCAGCCAGGATTTTCGTTTGGGAAGCCTTAAAGATAAAGTATCATATTATAGCATTAATAAACGAAAATTCGGAAAACAAAATCATAGGTTTGGGAACGGAGGAATATGGACCTGGAAAAGCTGGTGGCTGATTTTGCTTAAATTTCATAAAAAAAAGGTTAAGATAATATTACAAATTTACTCTCCATTCAGGGAGTCAAAATAGGTGTAAAAACACTTGATTACATCATGCATCTTGTTTAAAATATAGCAAAATAGTCGTAAATTTGTCTACTATAATTCTGTATTGGAACCGGTCCACACTTGACTGTGTCCTTGATATGGTGTACACTGTGTTTGTTGATGTATGATAGTACAGTATTGGTGTATGATAGTACGGTTTAGTACGTTATTGATTTATGATAGTACAGTATTATGTATACAGTACAGTAACGATCGTATGTGCAGTCGACATTCATCGTGAAACTCCAGCCATGTGCGTATGCTCATATTAATCTACTTACAGCATCACTAACGCCATCACTATTATTCCATTAGATTTGATAAAATCGGTTTGAAAGGTTTATGGTTACTTTGCAAAATTGCATTGTGGTTGCTTTATGTTGTGCAAACTACGTGAAAAGAAATTGCGATTAGCGTGGCAATATTGCAAAGTAAAAATTTCTGGTTGATATGTATTGCAGGGCGAAGGATCTTGCGGGAATGGGTGAGATGTTACGTTAGTGTCGTTGGTATGATTGAGGTGTACTTCTTCGTTGCAGTTATGATTTGCTATTTTGCTAAATGTTGCATCTTTGTTAATGCTATTTGTCTTCCAAAGCAGTTTTGGTACTTTTCTATTGATGGATTGCACGTGACGTCATCACGCTGCTAGCCAAACCGCTAGACGTCAAAATCGTAAATCGGCTCTACGTAAATGCGTGCAAGAACACTGACAACGAAGATATGGAGCGTATTTTCAGGCTATAAAAGAATTGATTCTTTGTAACATTAAAGTTAAATGCTGGGCAAAAGCCTGTAAAAACTGAAAAAAATTTTATTAGAAAGAATTCGGTTTTGTTTGCTTTTTTTCAGTGACGTAAGTCCGGCTTGCTGTTAAGTGACCCATTAGAATCTTGTAATATGGATGGTGGTAGCTAGTTTTGGTAATCAAATTCGTGGCTTACTATTGATGGCACTATAATGGAACAGTTGTATCTCCTTTATTTGTGACAAAATTAGCGCATTTTTAAACTTTTGTAATTTCAGAAGTCTATTTTGCAGGATCTTGGTGATTTTTTGCATTTCGTGTAGTCATTAGCGGCTTATCGCTATCATTATTGGTTGCTAGGAATTAAAATGCATTAGCAGTTGTTTTCATTGAATTATTTCGTAGATATGTCATTTAAACTTTAAACTAATGATTTAACTGGCCTCAGTGTGACGGTGTAACTAGAGGTGGAGTCCTTGAGGACGTCCTTGGCCTCGAGGACACATTTTCAAGTCCTTGGCCTTGCCCTCCAAGCCTCAAGTCCTCGAAAATTGCCCTGTCCTCGGCTCGAGGACAGGCACTATTTTTTGAATGGTTAAAATTTTGTAGATCGGCTGAAAAATCTCAAGTGCTGAAAAGTTTGCACATTAACTGTATATTGGCGGTCAGGGAAGTGGCGGCCGCTAGAGATGGTAGCCGCGCAGCGTACGCGGTTACACCTACCGCGCCGCGCAGCTTGATAAACTCCAGCAATTTTGCAGTACATTGCAATGCAGCTGAAGCGTGAAGTATGAGACTGCTTCTTAGGATTCGGTTAGAAATCAGCCACTCTTTACCTCAGTCGTTAAATTCATTCTCCAATGTTGCCAGCCTAGGTCTGTTAGGTACCATGATTTACCGGTAGCCTAGGTCTATCCTTCAAGTCGTAGGCCTTCCAAGCATATCTAACGGTACCGGTAGTGCAGCCTGTACCGGTTAGCTGAATGGGTTCTGGTAGTGGTCAATCCTGTACCGGTACCAGTGGTAATACCCTATACTATTGCATAACACCAAACACTAACAGATAAGGTAATAACTCTAATCAAACTGTAAGCAAGTATCGGTACTCACTACTTGTAAGTTGAGTTAAACCAAATCAGTCGGGTTCAACTAGAAAATTAGTCCGGTAGAAATACGACAAAATACATTGAAACCCGGAAAAAATTTATAATAAGCTGAAATTTGGCACGATGACTCAGGACCATGTCCTGAGCCACCAAAAAAAAATCCCCATGTTTTGGACATGGGACTTCCCCCTTTTTTGGCCTTTAAAGTCTGCCATTTAGTGTCAAAGGGTCTTTACTGTCCAACAGCCAATCCAAAAGTTATGGAAGAGTCAAATTTTGAACCATAATTGATTTTTAAGTGCAGATATAAACAAAGTTGTTGTAGAATTCATGACGTCATTGTTGGTGACGTCATTGCCACTATTTAAGTTTTGCCACTATTATGTATTCTGTATGTATTGGTGACTCAAATTGTGAGTGAGAGTTAGGTTTTTGGTTCCTAACCTAAAATTGCTTAAATCAAAATGATGACGTCACAAACGTTTTTGATGACGTCATCTGTCAAGAGTTTTAATCGTAAATATGAAAAAAAAGAAACATTGCAACACTTTGAGAATATCTGCATCATGATTATTTTGACTTCTAAGGCATCATCGAGTCCTTGGCCGAGGATTTGCATCATCCTCCTATATGCAATGGTTCTAAAAAAATACTAACTAGCGCAGTTAATACAAATACGCATAAGTATAACTAGCATAATACGAATACGCATAAGTATAACTAGCATAATACGAATACGCATAAGCATAACGAATACGTATAACTAGCGCAATTAATACGAGTACATTAATACGAATATGTTCCGAGCACGATAACATATCTGATAGGAACAAAATTTCCATTGGTTTGCAATGCTTGACAATATTATCTTATGCAAAATACTATGTTAGCATGCTTCTGCAATCTGTGGTACTAAATCTATTCTAGAATAGGTGTGGCATTTAAACTAAACTAATCTTATCAATTAGAGTAACATTTGAACAAACTTATCTAATTAATCCAGGCGCGTAGCCAGAAATTCGCTTTGGGAGGGGGCTGTTTTGGGGGTCTGGAGGCGAAGCCCCCAGCCGCCGGAGGCACGGAAGTCTGAGAGCGGCCCCCAGCGCTCAAAATTTTGCATTTTTTTGCAAAAATAACTTAATTTTAGAGCAATTTTAATAAAAAATAATGCTTTTAAAACGTGGCATAGAAATAAGCAACGCAGCAACATGATTCAACTGGTTGCATTAATGGACTATGTGGGAAGTGGCTAATGATAACATTGCAGTTCTCTTCAAAATCATAAAATCCTATCATTCAATAAAACTCACTTGCAGTAATTTATTTTGTCTATATTTTATAAAGAAAAATAATTGGGGGGGGGGCTAATGGAAAAATATTTGAGAGAAGTGATTGGTAATTAACTAACACTGAATACCCCCCCGTTTTATTTCTGAGTTTACAATAAACCTATGTTTGACGTTTTTACACTAGAAATCAAATCTGATTGTTTGTTTTCAGGCATTTTTTAAAGTTTTCATTGATTTGTAACTTTAATTTTTGACAAATTAGCCCCCCCCCCCCCTGAACATATGTCTCAAAAGATGCTTTAAATCACTTTTTAGTCCATTTTAGCGCAAAAATCGTCTCAGAAAAGCTAAAAATGTGTTGTTTTTCTTATTCTGCATTTTTGTTGACTGGTGAATGGGGGGGGGGGGTACTATAGCCCCCGCCCCCTGGCTACGCTACTGGATTAATCTATAATAAAAGCTGATCAAAAAATTATCTAATCAGCTAGATTCTTGAATAACATCTGAGAAAACTTGGCCAGTTGGTCGAGCGGTAACGCGTTCGCCTCTGGATCGGGAGGTCCGAGGTTCAAATCTCGGGCCGGTCAAATCGGATACAGTGTTGCCAACGGCTCGCCACCGCTGCGGCATTTCTTCGAAAGGAGCTGTGTTGCGCGGGCGCAATGACGCGGAGATGGGCCCCGCAAACTCGTTACACGCTTCGGCGTGTTACAGCGAGTATAATGAAAGATTTGAGTTGAACCTCGCTAATATTTGACAATTTGACAATTTTTTCATTTTTGCTAACGCTTGCATTTTAAACTAAAATTGCCGATTAACTTTAACTGCGCGAGGGAGCTTTTGGATAAACATAAGCTTTCTTGCTCTATCTGCAGAATGCATTATTTTATTTTAATCGGATATTGGGAGGTGCAAGTTTTATCCGCTTGATTACTACTATCGGCGCAGCCAGAAATAAACAAAAAAAGGAGGGACAAATTTTTTTATGCAAAAAGCCTTTTTATTTAGGCAAATTGTATCATACTACTGGACAAAGGTTAAGCGATAACAAGTTGAAGTCCTGCCGTCTTTCATGCAGCAGACGCACAAAAAAAATAAAAAAGAATAGAATTAAAAGTGGTTTCACGATTCTAGTTTATTTGATGATTGCAACAGCGGATACAAAAAAGCGCGTTTTTAAATCTCAGATTGCCGCTACTATTCTAGCAAGCTGGCATGATAATATTTTAATTTTCGAATAATTATAGTTACATTTTATTCCCCAAGTTGCTTTGGCCAGGTACAGCGAACGGACCTTTCGGTCTTCGAGTCAAGCTGCCATCTGTCTAACACAGTATATTGTAACAAATCAAGAACAAATGAGAGGCACAATTTGCAAAACATACGAACAACCCCCGTCTACACCCGAAAATGATTGGATTTTGAAAAAATAAGTGCTCCCTATTATCATTTATGTTGACTGACAGTTGACACCACATACTGCTTGCTATTTTCAAACAGAAATAAATGCGCTGTATTGTGGCTTGCCAATACAAAGTTTCGTTTAATTGATTGCTGTACCGTTATTATTATCGCTGGTAGGAAATAAGAGTGTATAAGCATTAATCAAGAATACTGCGATAGCGACCGACCAATTCCTCATATGCGGTTGTTTCAATCAAATAATGCGAATCTGAACGCGGCGTTCGCGGAAAAATGGTCATAACAAAATAAAATGAGTTTATTTTTATTTATATGGCATGCCCGCGATCAAAATTTGGTTCGCCCCAAAAACTGCGTATAGAATGCTTCCAGAGCGAATTTTTAGACCCGGCCGTAAAATCGTGAACGTACGGGCATATAGTTGGTTTGTTAAAAACAACTGGCTGCTTGTACGCTGATAAGGCGATAGGCCGAGACTCCAAATTTTGGTTTAAAATGAACCAAAGACGAGCTTTTGCGCTCACGATTTTACGCACATTGTAGATCGGCATTAGGCGGACGGCGTCTGCGCAACTTTTTGCTCGCAACCAATCAGCGCGCTCAATTTAGACTTCGACACAATTTGGGCTACGTCACCGGACTCGCTACTTTGATAGACCCCGAGAACATTGCTCATAATCAACACACCTACGGTGTAATATGCGAACATAGAAATTGATCGATGAAGGTTTTCTAAAAATAAATTAGCATACTGTTTATTGTACATTTGACATTACGCAAATTGAAGTTGTTAGATTAATTCAAACCAGCCGATCGCCGTTCCCCAACTCTAGCCGAAAATAAAATTAAAGGATCAAGCTGACATCGTAGTTTCGCTTTTGGTAATTAACAAAAATTTTTGAGCAATAATTTTGATTCCGTCGTTTTTTAGATAAACGGGCTCATTAGACGGTTGGTTTAAATGTAGATACATAAAGCGGTTTAGACCAATTACGTCTGATATCTTATTCCACGTGAACGCAAAAAAAAATAACTGGAAAAATACATACAACCAAATGACATGCGTATATTTACGCGCATAAATACGCGTGATCAGTAAAACTGACCGAATACAGTATAACAAAAAATTAATTTCAACGTTCAAAGTAAACTTAGAGTCATTCTCTTAGAAGAGATTTGCTTTCCTTCTGCGATTAGTGTTTTTCCGAATGTTTTCAACTGAAATATTCTCGAAATTTATTAGGGTCGAAATACCATACGATTCGACTACGGTGACATTGTGTACTGATACGCCTCAGATCTCGGCCGCCCCAAATTCTCGCCGGTATCTGATTATACTTCTGCCATTTTAGAAAATGATGAGTTTTGAACAAATGGATTGCGATTTTTGGTGCGAAATCGCGCTGCTTTCTGTCTCGCTCGCGTTCTCCCGCAAAAGCAATGCGGTATGCTGACGAGACATTATCATTCCAAGACAGCGCGAAACGGGCTACGCAACGATCTTACATTTTGATTAAATATCAAGACTGAGTATACACGCATTCCCACTTCAAAAGTTTTGACGTTGCTTGTTTGTAACTCAGGGTAGAATTACACTTGAATTAAGCGTTTTTAAATTATCGTAGTTTTTTGACATTTTATCTTTTGAATAATTTTTGTGAAGTTGTGCACTTTCAAAAAGGGGAAACTGGTCCCCCTAACCCCCCTGGCTGTGCATGTGCTACTAGGCCAGAGTTTTACTGACAACACAGTTTTTGACTTTCAGTCGACTGAATTTACAATATAATTCTTCCAAGTTTTGCAATGTTTTTAAGTTTTGCAATGTTTCTTCCAAGTTTCAAATTTACCATTAAAACTCGTGACAGATGACGTCATCAAAAACGTTTGTGACGTCATCACTTCGATTTAAGCAATTTTTGTTTAGGAACCAAAAACTTAACCCTCAGTTACAATTTGAGCCATCGATACATCATTTTTTCAAAAACTTTGGCAATAACGTCACCAACAATGACGTCATGAATTCCACAACAACTTTGTTTATATCTGCACTTAAAAATCAATTATGGTTCAAAATTTGACTCTTCCATAACTTTTGGATTGGCTGTTGGACAGTAAAGACCCTTTGACACTAAATGGCAGACTTTAAAGGCCAAAAAAGGGGGAAGTCCCATGTCCAAAACATGGGGATTTTTTTTTGGTGGCTCAGGACATGGTCCTGAGTCATCGTGCCAAATTTCAGCTTATTATAAATTTTTTCCGGGTAAAAGCTATTCCTACCGGACTAAATACTACGATATCGTAGTTTACTACGACTATCGTACTAAGTCTGCATACCTGTCAACTCTCCTGATTTCGCCGGGAGACTCCCGATCATCCGATTTTACCGAAAAATCTCCCGATATCACGCTCAAGAATTTTTGAATTCAAAAATTAATCAGTTTTTTGAAAAACTAATCAATTTTGTTCGCGAATATTTTATTTTCTGAAAGAGAAAGAATACACTTCGACCCCTGCTTCGACTGCTTTTATACTTTTCAAGAGTTTTGATTTGAAAATTAGTGAGTGATCTTGCTTTCACACAACGGGTAACGTCAATAATTCGAATTGTTAAGAATTGATGTCGTAAAAAGTAACAACGGCAAGCACAAATTGCGGTCTTTGGTACCGGTCATTAAAAGTCATTGCAACTGTGAAGAGCTGAGATCTTTTAATGGCGTCTGTCGGAGAAAGTGTTAGTACTAATAAGTGCAAGGGAGATGGTCTGCGAGAGTTGCAAGAAGAGGCGGGTAAAAGTTTAAAAAAAGAAGTATAGCTGCAAGTATAAGCAAACTTGTGAGAAAGATTATCTTTTTATATGTAGAAGCCCTAGACGGAATGAATGTGCGAAATGTAATTGTTGCAGAATAGACATTAGCGTAGCGCGAGGAGGAAAAAATGACGTAACAAAACACGTCACCTCCGAAACTCATAAAAAAGAACATTGCATAGGAAAAAAGAAATCAAAGAATAACCATCTTTATGGTAAAGGGACCAAAGAGAGGATGAACTTATTTATGCGGAAAAAAATTTGCAATGTTCGTAATGAAAAGCAACGTGCAGTTTAGCATTTGTGATGAATTTTCGAAAATCGTCAGCGACATGTTTTCAAACAGCGAGCTGACAAGAAAAAATATTCAGCTGGAAAGACAAAAACTTCACAAATCATAAAAGGTAAGAGGAGAGGCAATTTAAAAAATCTAAATTGTAGACGGACCAGCAGAAAAAAGGGCGAGATAAAATTTGTCGAACAAATATTATTATGGTCTACAAACATTGGGATTGCTGTAAAATTTAATTTTTTTAAAAATCGGGGTAGTCTAACCAAAACTTTACATGAACAGAAAAATTATGTATTCAATTTATTTCTTACTTATGGCATAAATTCTATACATGGCAGTTGTGAGGTTGTCTCAATCATTGTCTCAATTTGGCTTAGACGAAGATACCCTTGATGATGAGTTTTTACAGTACCAAATGCAGGATGACGCTGAAATGCCCAAAGATCTGCGAGTGTACGAGTCAGAGGTGGAGTCCTCGAGGACACATTTTGATGTCCTTGGCCTTGGCCTCGAAGCCTCAAGTCCTCGAAAATTGCCCTGTTCTCGGCTTGAGAACAGCACTATTTTTGAACCGTGGAAATGTTGTTGGAAAACGCCAGAAATATTGCAGAAAATCTGCAAAAACCTTTTTTTTCGTTTTCTCAAGTAGAGATCACCTGAAAAAAATTTTTGAAGACCTTTTTCGCCCGAAAAAAAATTTTGAAGACCTTTTCTTTTTGGAGAACACTAGCGTCTGTGTCCTTGGCCTCAAGATGGTCTGTCCTTGGCCTTGGCTTCGAAATTTTTTTGTCCTTGGCCTTGGCCTCGAGCCTTGTGTCCTCGACTCCACCTCTGGTACAAGTTTTGGGGCTTTATTGGGTGGAAGAAAATAGCCGGTGAACGAATTTTCAGCAATCTTGCTGCATTATTAAAATCGCTCCTGTGCATACCCCACTCAAACGCATCTCGCGAAACAACCTTTTCCATGGTGCGGGAGATTGTAACCAAAAGCAGAACCAGTTTGCACAATGACACTGTGTGCGCGCTTTTCAGTTGTCAATTAAATTGTGACCGCAGTGCAGCTGGCTATAAACCTTCAAAGTAGGGTTGAATGCTCCCAAGAGGCATATACAAATATAATCAAGCCCACAAAAGTTAAAGTCCGGCC
Organism: Trididemnum nubilum; assembly: GCA_963965965.1. Lineage (NCBI taxonomy): Eukaryota > Metazoa > Chordata > Ascidiacea > Aplousobranchia > Didemnidae > Trididemnum > Trididemnum nubilum. Next base: position 20,636,832 of record OZ014474.1, on the reverse strand, counting down.
CGCAAGTAGAAGCAAATGCTTAAGGTAAGGGTGGGGGGGGGCAAAAACTAGTTAAGAGGGGGCGCTAATTACTATACCACTATCCACATACAACTGATTTTGTCTCGGCCGGAGGACGAAAATTTTTTCTGGGGGGCTGCGGGTCTGCTTAAAGTAGACGTGGTTGAATGATCTTTCACTTTTATTGTTCAGTATTTTTTGAAAGTGTCTGCTGCGCTAAATATAGCATGACTTTTACGCTGTTTGTCAGTGAAGTGCATGAAACAGTACTGATGTTATCGGTTACCTAGTACTAACCGCATCCAAAATAAAAAGACTGCTTGATTTAATTAATCTGTCTTTTAGTAGCTAGAACTGCTAGAACCTGAAATAATAATGTCAAAATTTTGGTAATGTGTACCACCATTAGAAGATAACAATAATTATTCAAGCAGTAGAAACAGAAGTGAGTCTGGGGGGCAAAACTTCCCAGCTATTGAATTTGCTGGTAAGAAATCTCCCGATTTGGCATTTTCAAATGTTGACAGGTATGTCATTTATACATCGGCCAGTGTTTTTGTCTATCAGTTAATTAGTTCCGTTGGATGGCCCCAGACAAGATAATTCAGTCGCATTGATATGGGATGGAATCTTGAATGGTTATTAATGGTAGTGGTGTTAGTGTCCCAAACCGGCCAGCTAGCCAGCCCCAGATTTACCATAAGGTGCAATCAGGGGTGCAAATCTTTGTTGAGCATTTGGGGGATAATTTGCAATTCAACCCAATTTTGCCCTATTTTTAACATTGGGGGGATGAACCTCGACCACCATTTTTTTCAGGTGACCAAATTAAGTGAAGAGCAAAAAAAAGATCTTCACCGAAAATGGAACCAAAAAAAGGTCTTCACCAAAAATGGAACCAGGCGTGTAGCCAGAAATTCGCAATGGGGAGTAATTTTTGGGTCTGGGGGCGGAGCCTCCAGCCGCCGAAGGTCAATTGGGGCTGGGAGCGAAGACCCCAGTCGCCGGATTCACGAAAATTTTGCAGTTTTTTGCAAAAATAGCTTAATTTTAGAGCTATTTTAATAAAAAATAATGTTTTTAAAACGTAGCATAGAAATTGCCAGCGTAACATGATTCAACTGGTAGCATTAATGGGCTATGTGGGAGGTGGCTAATGATACCATTGTAGTTTTCTTGTTTACATGCTGGTAAATCACAAAATTCTGTTATTCAATAAAACTCACTCCGAGTAATGTATTTCGTCTATATTTTATAAAAAAAATAATTGGGCGGGGGGGCTAATGGAAAGATATTTGATAGAAGTGATGGGTAATTAACTACAATACTGAATAGCCCCCCCCCCTTCCCGCTTATTTCTGAGTTTATAATATATTTGTTGATAAAACTTATGTTTGGCATTTTTACATTTGCGATCAAATTTGATTGTTTATTTTTGGACATTTTTCGAAGCTTTCATTGATTTGTGACTTTTATTTTTGACAAATTAGCCCCCCCTCCTGAATATATGTTTCAAAAGATGCTTTAAATCACTTTTTAGTCCATTCCAGCACAAATAACAGTCACAGAAAAGATAAAAACTTGGTATTTTCCTTATTCTGCATTTTCGTTGACAGGCCAATAGGGGAAAGGCTATAGCCCCCCGCCCCGCCCCCCCCCCCTAGCTACGCTACTGAATGGAACAATTTTTTCTCCGAATTCAGGTGGAGACCTGCGCTCAGATGCAGACCAGAGTCAAATTATTGGAGGGGATGCAGATGTAGACCATACTCAAATTATTGGGGGGATACAGTCAAATTATTGGAGGATATATCCCCCATCCCCCCCGGGGTTTCGGCATCCCTGGGTGCAATGCCAGGGGCCTCCGCGCTTTTATGGGAGCGCCGTGCTTAGATGAAAGATTTGTTTTTTTGTTTACGTTTGGCACAAAATACAGCAAATTTCTGGCGAAGACCTTTTTTTTTTGTCTTCAGCTACATTTGGCAAGATATAAGTGCAGCAAAATACCAGATGTGCCGGGGCTCCGCACACTATAAATACGGCCCTGAAAAAAATTATGCGGCCTTCTCCAAGTCTTCAATTTTGGCCCACCTCCGGCCGGGATGCGCTTAGCGTTTGCGAACAAACGATTCCAATTTGACTAAACCTGCCTTTCAAAAGTGAACTGAAGACTAAATTAATGGAAAGCGGTATTTAAAGTAATAGGGCAATCGCATTAAATTGGATTGGCGTTAACTCTCATCTTTCTTACCCCAGTCGTTCCTATAATATTCTACGTCAAACACGACGTAGAGGCCTCTCTAATCATCATCATTGGGAAATCTGACGTATATAACATCGACGATGCCATCTTATAGTACTATTCTAAAAGCATCGCCGCAATTAAGCAAAGCCATGGGGGCTTATTTCTCATTTTAATAATTTACGCTAAGTCACGGAGGCTTATTTGCTTATTTTAATAACTTCTGTACTTGTCATCACATTTCCAATTAAAAAACTCATTATGATTCTGTACAAGCTCTTTCGTACGAGATTTTTTTTGTCAAAATTTTACCCCCGCTTACGTATGAAAACATTTTGAAACTGTTTTTTTGGAAACATGACAAACGATACGTTTAAAAAACCTTCATGTAAAACGGTTTGAATTGTTAATGGTATTTTCATAAAATTTCATGAAATATACCTTTGTGACGCAATAGCTAAGTGAGTGATGAAATGGTGTTGAAAATTTTCATTAACACCATTGCAAAACCTCATGTAAAATGGTTGTGTTACGTCATGTCACGCATGAGTAAAACAACCGAAATCTTTGAAATCTTTCTGCTAAGCATTTGATTGCATAGACAGTAAATGAAAACAGACAGAGTCTAGGCTAGGTACCGAAATAAAGTTAAACATAAAAAAATAATGGATGTGTAGACGGCAAATGAAGTAGAATTTGAAAAAGTTGATAAAGCCAGTGATTTATGAAAACTGGCTATTTTGCAAACAAAGTATTGCGATATTAGCCTACTGAAGCTTTGCATTGGCCTTTCCACCAAAAATTTGCACTAGTCTATTCTTGCAGTTGGTGTTTCATAGCGAAGACGTAAAAAGTGAGAAGCAGATATAAAAATCTTCTTGCTTAAGGTGTTTACTAGTTTAACAGCAGTTCTGAAATGCTCGCACCACATACATCTTAGGAATTTTTTTTTCTACCATGGTTTTGCAGGTTTATTACGTCACATGCGTGTCCATTTCATACTCCGTTCTCACTTTCGCCTGATTCGCTAATAGTTCTCTGTTCTAGAGATGGCAACAGCGCAGCGTAAGCAGCCACGCGCTGTTGTTGGTGCACCGCGCCGCGCACCATGGCAACTAAAATCTGCATTACGTCACAGCGTCAGCGCAGCGTCGCGCATCATAATTTTTTACATCTTTTTTACAATTATTGCTGGTGAATTATTCAGTGCTGGGCACCGCAAGTTTTTTTTTAAGTCCGCAGTCCGCAAATTCTCAACCAAATTTCAATTTTCTTAATCCGCAACCGCAAGTCCGCAATTGGACATTTAAAAGCTTAGTCCGCAACCGCGAGTCCGCACCTTCGTAATTCTTGAAGTCCGCAGCCGCAAGTCCACAACTTCGTAATATTTGAAGTCCACAACTTTTTATGAACCGAGTAGAAGAGTTTTGCAATTAACCACGTCCCAGAGTGATCTGCTCAGAGTTGATTAACAAAAATAAGTGAAAAGTTGTGACTTATGGGAAGTATAACAAGCGTATGTTAAATAATGGAAGGAATTACTCACAATCGTTGATTGTAGTAAATGTACCGCAGCATGACTTGTTATTGAGCTGCTTTTTCGGATGGCAAACTGAAGAATTGTCCAGCCCCTCTTACTTTCCGGTCCAACTTAAGACAGATTTAAGGTCTGGCAATTTTGCTTAAAGTTTTTAAGTGACTTAGTTGAGGGTTTGTAGTCCCCAGCCCTCCTGGTTGCGCTACTGCTTATACAGCACGTGCCTAAACTGCATAGAAGCATAGTGCACAACCCACCGACGAACCCTTAAAAATGCTACAATGAAGCCAGGGATTCGGAGATTAAAAGCCATTGGATAACTGTGAGAAACGATCAAATAGCAAAGCACAATCCGCATTTCCGCTTGTAACAACATATTCTAAGACAACAATATTTTTCGAGGCAGGAAAAGGCAAAGGCAGTAAAAAGCAAAAAAAAAAAAATCATATCACTAATCGTATTACTAAATTTTTAGTCCTTAGTATCAATAAATACCCTAGGAACGAGATAACCACACGCTACCAGCAGTGCCGTCGCCAGACCAAACAAAGTGAGAGGGCCCTAGCCAAAAATCGGGGGCACTATAAAATGGACTGAACTTTTGCACATAAAAACTGATATTTTAAAGCTACAATTTTGTATTCACCTTTGAAAAAAGATACATATAAGCCTGGCAGCGTTTATCAGCTCGTTTCGCATGCGGCCTGTGCAATCGCTTGAAAAATATATCTGCAGGAGTGAATGCGACCAAAAGCGCAACCAGGGTTTTACTAAGAGAGAGGAGGCTTGAACCAAAAGTAAATGTTTTTTGAACAAAAATTGTCTAATTTAGGTCCCGTGCTGAACAAGCCATTGCTACTCAAGCGTGTTACAGAGGCGCCAGAACCTCCAGCTGCTGCGTGATTTTTGCAATTTTGCGGCAAAAATAGCAATTTTAACGCCATCTAAATCACATTTCGCACGTTTTAAAACCATACCAATAATTACAGTAAATCGCTAAAATTCAAAAGTTATTGAAAGATTTAAATTGTTTAGCCTCTTGAGCCCCCATATACTTCAGGTCAAGTTCAAAGCACGTTTAAACGCTTCTTCTTTTTTTGATTATATTTTTTAAATGAGTTGGCTAAAGGGGGCTGATGACCACTTAGCCCCTTCCCCCTGGTTGCGCCACTGACTGCGACCTAAAATAAATCTTGACTGTGCTCTAAAAAAAAGCAGCAGGTCAGTTAAAAAAATGTTTTCACGAATTGTTTCAGGTCATAATCACTAACGAAATACCGGTAACGCTTCTATAGGTATACATCCTTATTCCGCGACACTTCCGTAAAGGCGTGTTAACAACACGGATTATTGGGTCACATTTATGTACAGCAGATGGTGGGTAGCAATTTTGCAAACAATCGAGAAAACTTCAAACGAGAATCATGTTAGAAAATTATCATTTCTTTTTCCATTATTGCCTGTTGTCTTGTCGTTACGTGGTGCTCCAAAAAAGCATTTTGAGTGAATCGAAATGGGGGGGCACAAGCAGTCGTTAGGGGGGGACGGCGCCCCTGGCCCCACCGTAGCGACGGCACTGGCTGCCAGTACAAAAAATGATACACCAATGGCTAATTTTGTGAACTCACGGTAAAAAACAACAAAGCCATACTTTGAACTAGGGCTGCAAATTCGAACTTAAACTCAAAAAAATCGGTTGTATTGCCGAACTCGAAAAAACAGTGTTGACTCCAATTTGAATCATGTTAGACCCTCTTTTAACAGTCTGTCTTGCCGCGCGCCGTATTCTTTATATTTCTGCAATCATACCACACTTTGCATATAAACATAAGAATGTTATTCCTCAGAGAACCCCAAAAATTTGATTCATCTAAAGAAGCACGGCAAAACAAGAAGTCAATTATCAGCTGGCCAAATCAATATCAATTAACTAAAATTTACTTGGCAAAACGTACGCTATTCATTATACTAACACTATGCTAGACTATACGATTAAAAAACTGCTTCGAGGTCGCACTATAGAAGTAGAAACATCAGCACGTTGACATTTTACATAACCAACTTACTACATAGCTAACTTGGTACACTAAACTATGAAAATTTGAGACACCATATCACTCGTGCTGTCGAAGACTATCTAATTTGAGCAATAGCTGCAGACTTAGAGATTATGAGATTAAAGGTCTAACGAAAATACAGTTAAAATTACCACAAAGACAGTTTTTAAGAGATTCTTAAAACAAGCACAAAACGGGATTCTAAAATGTTTTAAAAATTAGCCAACAATTTGCATAAAGATGAGAACGCGGCATGATTCGTTTCTCATGTTACCAAACAGCATGTCAACAAAAAGAAAGCGATTGAGGCGAAAAGCAGACTTATTATTTATGTCAGCCTAAACTCGAAAAACTTGATTTTTTTGTCGAACCTGAACTCGAAAAAATTTGATTGATTGCTCATGTTCTGGATAAAAACATAAACTATTTTACGAAAATAGAAAGGAATTTCAATATTTCTATAAAACTTGCGAAATTGCGGACTAAAATTAAAAATAGTCCGCAACCGCAAGTCCGCAATTTAAACTACTAAAGTCCGCAAGTCCGCATGTCCGCAACTTTTTTCGTTAGTCCGCAATTGCGGATTTGCGGACTTGCAGACTAACTTGCAGACTTGCCCAGCTCTGGAATTATTTCTCTATGTCCAAGAATGGTTAGTCATGATACAACCATAATATGAATTGAAGACAATAACAATATCATGTTGTGACAATACATATGGTTAGGCTACTAAAAGAGTAAAAGGCGCCTTCGGTTCAAGTTTATTTTTTCAGAATTCGGAGCATTCTAGATTGACTGTTTTGGCTACAACAAACTTAGTTTTGGTTGGTTGAACTTGTTTCTTGACACCAACAAAAAGATTTTGGTTTTGATAGGCTAGACTAGGAAGAGTTTAGGACGTTTGGTGAGCAGATGAAGCAAAGGCAGACAAAAAAATGCAGATGAAACAGGTTTGTGGGCGACAATCATCAGAGCAGAGCACATAACCTAGCCACATACCCGCCCTGTATTCACTAGGCCTATGGCAGATGGTATTGGTATAACGCTTGCCTTTCAAAGTGACAGAGTTAGTTCAGTGTAGCTTATAGTATTCGTTTACAGGTCATGGCATAAAGCATTAGGCTCTTGGTCCTAGATGTCTGTTGTCTATCTGGTATGTGGTAGAGTAGGAAAACTAGGCTACGCAAAGTTGCAATGACAGAATTTTCTACGAGGTAGTAGCAGATGATTAGAGGGTTCCAGGTTTACCAATAAGTAAGCTACCGTTAGTTTACCCAATATTGAATACCCATATATAGGCTTACGTTGAGAGGTAGCAAAGTTGTTTTTATCAAGTTAGACAGTTAAGTATGACTGCAGTAGCTTGTGACAGCAAGCAGAGCATGTAGTTTAGGTCTATCAGTATTTGCGCTATTGGTTCAGGATTTCTATAGTAGTTTCATGAATCATCAGATAGACAGGTAGATTGTTTTTGATAGCCAAAACACGGCGCAAAAAAACTGATAGAAAACACACACAAAGCAGATAAAGCCAGTATAATTAGAACGACTAACCTTTCGTCGTGTGTTCCTTTGTTTTTACTCGACCATTTTCAAAGTTAACGAGTGCGAAGTTTCAGACTTTTACGTATAACTCAAGAACAGTGAGGTCTAGCTGTATGAAATTTTAACAGCAGTTTCAGATTAATAAGTTATATGTTTGTGCCAAATTTCGAGGCAATGAGTCACGTAACTTTGGTTTTAGGAACCGAAAACTACCTCAAGAGTTTGGTGCAAAAAGTTGTCTTATTCAATAACGGCTTAAATACGGCAAAAATAGATACCTTTTCATCCCTACCCACCCACCTTTGCCCACGATGAATATTTTTTTTTCTAAATCTAGAGCGGTTTTCTTCTCCTAAACCACAGCACATCCAAACCTAATTTTTGTGTAAATGAAAACGCAATTTTGTCCCCGAAAAGTTTTTGGGGCCACTCCTCCAGAAACCTCCCAATATGGGGCCCCAAAAATTAATTTTTTTGATTGCTCAAGCTAGGGCGATAGTTTTTTTTATATCAGTAGGGTTACCTCGGGTAATTCCGGACAGGGAAAATTCCGGACCGCCTATGGTAATTCCGAACACGAAACTAAAATTGCAAGTATTATGTTTTTGTATTACCTACAGGATGTCATTGGAACGACCGACGCTCGCGTCGCGTGTTCTTTTGTGTTTACTCGGCCATTTTCCAACTAACGAGTGCGAAATTTCAGACTTTTGCTTTCACTCGAGGACGGTTAGGTCTAGCTGCATGAAATTTTGACAGTAGTTTGAGATTAATGAGTTATATGTATGTACCAAATTTCGAGGCAATAGGTCACGTGACTTTGATTTTAAAACCCGAAAACCACCCCGCAAGTTTGGCGTAAAAAGCGGTCTCAGTCAAACACGGCTTAAGTACGGCAAAAAATATTTCATATGGTTGTATGTCTTAAGTTACCCTTTCATCCCAACCAACCCACTTTTGGCCGCGATGAGGTTTATCTCTTTCTTTTTTCCTTTTTTTTCTTCCTAATTTTTGTACGCTCTTCTTCTCCTAAACCACAAAATATGGACATTTAATTTTTGTGTAAAGTTGTTGAGCTGCAAACGCAATTTTTTCTCCCGAAATTTTCTGGCGCAACTCCACCGGGAACCCCCCAAAAAGGGGCCCCAAAAAATCAATTTTTTGAACGGCTTAAGCTAAGAGTGCTACTTTTTTATGCTATGAGTAGATATTTAACAGACAAATGTTTTGACTTAGTTTGGGGGTGCCACCTCCCCGGAGACCCCCCAAATGGACCCCCCAAAAAATCAATTTTTTTTTGGCTCAACTTAGGGTGCCAGTCTGTTTTGATATCAGCAGATATTTAACAGACAAATATTTTGACATAGTTTGGGGCCACCCCCCGGGTATCTCCCCCAAATGGATTCCCCAAAAATCAATTTTTTAAACGGTTCAACTTAGGGTGCCAGTCTGTTATGATATCAAGAGATATGTAACAGACAAATACTTTGACTCTACTTTTCTTAAAGTTCCATAATCAAATATTTTTGAATAATTGCTGATTTTACGGTAGACAAAAAGTAGTTTTGAGCGTCACAGCATTAGCTATGCGTCGGTCGTTCACTGGGTTTGCGGGCAAACTCACATCTAGTTGTAGATTATTATTTTGGGAATTAAATAGCTTGCTGGTCATTTTAGGAGCTATAAAACGATTCTGCGTGGTTGCTTTCTACTTTTGTTTATAAATTAGTTTAGATAATAATTTGTCCTATAGTGTAACCAAACACGCTCTCAAACCCTGTATTCTTAGATAACCAGATTCTGATTAAGTCCATTTTTTCATAATTCCAATGAAAAAAAAAGTTAAATCTATTCCTACTCCGTGTCCGAATCTCACTTCAAAAAATCCGTAAGAGAATGAGTTTAGGAGGAAAAATGATTGTAAAAGAGAAACAACTTTAGAGGATAACTTGGGGGTAAATAATGAAAAACTTACATAGTTTTATTAAGAACAATATACTGAGAAAATTAATAATAAGCTATAGACAGTATACAGAGTCTTATAGGCACAATCAAACCTTTGATTAACAGCCTAAGACATACTGTTTCGGAATCGACATTTGTCTTTTATTCATCGTCAGTATAGCTAGGACTACAGGTATGAACATGAGCGTAGAAAGGCAAAGAATCACAAATTAACCAGATCATGACACTTTATTTTTTTTTCCCAAAAATATAAAGTAACCACAATATTACTAGAGATCATTCTAATAGTTCAATGCAAAATAATTTTCTAAAGCATGCCTTAGGCAGCTGTTTCGCCCAATCTTAGGGCTCATCACTAAGGCTAGCAAGGCCAAAAAGGACAAATATCACCAGTCATAGGTGGGCAAGTTAACGCAAAACGTTAGCTTCGTTAACCACTAGTCCGTTAACAAACTTCACACCTCCGTTAACGTTAATCCGTTATTTTCAGCTTTATTTAACGGAAGTTAATAAAGTCCGTTAATCCGTTAATATTAAGCGTGTGATTTACATTTCTTTTTATTCTCTCGCTTCTAGAACACGTATTGACGCTGTTGAGCTGATTGTAAGAAAATATTTATTGCTATGGTGGTCTTGTTGTGTTTTGGAAGTTATTATTTTACAGTTTAATCTAATTTCAAGATAAAATAAGTTCGAATGCACTATCAAAGCTGCGATCGGAAAATCTTTGGAAATTGTGAACAGCTATAATTAATAGGCTGCAGCTTTTTATTTGCCACGAAAAAGAGCTCCTTTCTACACTTTCTTCTACAAAACTCGTACTAATACGCAACAAGTGTTACCAGAGCAAATTGGTTTGTACCGGTACGATGAATGAATGGTGCCAGATATTAACGATAAAAATCTTATCGGAAGTTAACAGAACTTAACGGAAGTTAATTAAGTCCGTTAACAGAACTTAACGGAAGTTAATTTAGTCCGTTAACATGAAAAAACTTTTTAACGGATTAACGAGTTAATGAAAAAGTTAGCTTCGTTATTAACGGATTGACGATTAACGGACTTGTCACGATTGACAATCCACCTATGTCACCAGTGATAAAAATCTTCAAAACAAGCATCTTTACCAATTTACCAATCAATGAATAAATCTTTACCGATTACTTTTATAATACATAAATCTTTACCCATCATTCAGTCAATTTTAGCCAAAATAGATAAATCTTAGCTGAAAAATCCTTACCCAAGAAAATTACAGTTATTAATTAAATCTTTACCGAAATGAAACTATTGCTATAAATCAAATCGTTACCGATAAAGTACAAATCTTACCTTATATATCGCAGAAGAGCGATAGCCTAGCTAACAAAGGTGGAGTCCTCGAGGACGTCCTTGGCCCCGAGGACACATTTTGAAGTCCTTGTCCTTGGCCTTGGCCTCGAAGGTCAAGTCCTTGGCCTTGGCCTCGAAGCCTCAAGTCCTCGAAAATTGCCTTGTCCTCGGCTCGAGCACAGCACTATTTTTTGAATAGTTGAAATTTCATTAGAAAACGCCAGAAACTTTGCCGAAAATTTGCGAACACTTGTTTTGTTTTTTTCACTTGGAGCATAGGCGTAGCCAAGGGGAGGGGGACAGGGGGTCTGCCCCCTCCCCGACTGAAATTTCACCAATGACAAAATGTGACAAAAAAGCCTAATTTTTCTTCAGTTTCAGTTTCTTTTTAGCATTTTTCGCTTACAACAGTACAACTAAAAACAATATTGAAGACCAGGAGCTCCGGGTCCCCCTCAATTCAATTTTTGCCAGCCAATTTAAACGTATAACCCGAAAAAAACAGAGAGTTTTTGTCCTAAAAGTTGCTATCTCAGGCCCACATCAAGCCTTTTTGTGAACGTAATGCATTAATCAGGGCCGGATTTACCATAAAATGACGCAATACCATCAGTAGCGTAGCCATGGGGGAGGCGGGGACTATAGCCCCCCCATTGGCCTGTCAACCAAAATGCAGAATAAGAAAAATACCACGTTTTTAACTCTTTTGAGACTGTTTTTTGCGCTGGAATTGACTATAAAGTAATTTAATGCATCATTTGAAACACATATTCAAGGGGGGCTAATTGTCAAAAATTAAAGTTACTAATCAATGAAAACTTTGAAAGAATGCCCAAAAATAAACAATCAAATTTGATCGCTAATTTAAAAACGCCAAACATAGGTTTTATCAACAAATATATCATCAACTCAGGAATATGGGGAGGATGGCTATTCAGTGTTAGTTAATTACCAGTCGCTTCTCTCAAATATCTTTCCATTAACCCTTCCCCCAATTATTTTTCTTTATAAAATATAGACGAAATAGATTACTCCGTGTGAGTTTTATTGAATAATAGGATTTTATGATTTACCAGCATGTAAACAAGAGAACTGCAATGTTATCATTAGCCACTTCCCATATAGCCCATTAATGCAACCTGTAGAATCATGTTGGGCTGCCAATTTCTAAGCCACGATCTAAAAGTATTACTTTCTATTAAAATAGCTCTAAAATTAAGTTCATTTTGCAAAAAACTGCAAAATTTTCGAGCGGGGGGCTCCGCCCCCAGACCCCCAAAACATCCCCACATTGCGAATTTTTGGCTACGCGCCTGAGTGCCAGCTAGGGGCCCCGAGCTAAAATCGTAAGACTTTTTTTGGTCTTCACCTATATTTGGCAGAAAGATGTTGCAAAAATCTCCAAAGCGCTAGGGGCCTAGCGCGAAGTAAATCCGGCCCGACAATAACTTGGCTAGTTGACGTAACTACAGTATCTATTTTACCATTTTTCAATAACAATTCAGTTATTCACCTCCAACCTCGCCGGTTTTTGCGCACAAAATACTTTTTAAAAAAATTAGCCATGGAAAATGCTGATTGAACGAGTCATTGAACTTCAATTGAGGGGGCCTGGGCCCCCAGGCCGAACATGTACTCCTATAACTGGTTATTGTCATGACAAAACATAATCTCTGAGGAAAATCTTCGAGGGGATTATTATTTACTGCTAAAATGTTGCAAGAGACAATGCACATTACAAATAAAACAACAAACCCTAGCTGGACCAGATCACTTACAATTAAATTTAACTCCAAAATGCAAGATGTTAAACGTGTTTTAAACTTAAATTGCAAGTAAAAGGAGTATTAAACAACTGGATTTTTTCAATTGGCTTTCAAATGTCAAAAATCTAGTGCTTTTAAATGGCTCTGAACACTTGCGAAATGTGATTCAATGGCATTAAAATAGCTTTTTTTCCAAAAAATTACAAAAAATCGCCCAATGGAGACCCCCGTCTGTGATACGTTTGAGTTACACTAGCTTTCTCAACACGTTTCCAAAGTTAAATATTTGCGTTTTTGTACTATTAGTTTAAGCCCTCTCCCTTTGCAAAATCTTGGTTACGTGCAAACAGGCAGCAATTTCAGATCTTCCATCCTACGATATCTTTGTCCCACAAAAACTTCCTCTTTGGAAAAATTTTGATGACGTCATTTCATGTGATTTGTGATTTAGGCTTACCCCAATCAAAAATTCTGGGTACGCCAATGAAATGGAGATCGCCTGAAAAAAAATTTTGAAGACTTTTTTTTTGGAGAACACTTGCGCCTGTGTCCTTGGTCCTTGGCCTTGACCTCAAGCATTCCTGTCCTTGGCCTCGAGAGGGTCTGTCCTCGGAAAGGCTGTCCTTGGCCTTGGCCTCGGATTTTTTTTGTGTCCTTGGCCTTGGCCTGGCCTCGAGCCTTGTGTCCTCGACTCCACCTCTGCTAGCTAACAAAGTAAATGAACCTTGACCGAAAAATTTTTACCCAAAGAAACTAAAGCTATTAATTAAACTTTTACCGAATGAAGCTATTGCTATAAATCAAATCTTTACCGACTAAAGTACAAATCTTACCTTACAGCTCTCAGAAGAACGATAGGCTGGCTAACTCTCTACTCTCGTCGTAGCTCGCCTTGAATGGCTACGTCTCCAGTACGCTAAAAGGCTCAAAACTAGTGCCAAAATTCAGACTAAAGCTAAACTAGGCTAACAATCTTTAGAAATAAAACGCTATCAATACCCTCTGCTCTCCTCGTAGCTCGCCTAAAATGGCTACGTCTCCAATAGAGCTGAGACGGCTCTAAACTAGAACCAGTGACTCGCAGTCGTATGTACAGTGACTCAACAATGACAATTTATTAAAAACAATGTACTGAGAAAATTAATAATAAAGATGGGGTACAATGGGACGCGGGGCACAATAGGACATGCTAATTATAAAAAAAAACTGCGCAACTTTGAAACTTTGTATTTGTAAGTTTGTTTCGTCTTACCAAACCCTTGCTTTTTCTAAAAAAAATTGTTCAATAAAAGTTTTGGTACTGAGATATTACAGCTTGGTAAAGTTTGGCACTAAAAAGTTTTGTTTTTGATTACGACAGGCAACTGAAGTTTTGTGAGTAATAGTTGCAGGATTTTCTTGAAAATGCTCTTGGAATGACATCAATTAATTATCGTTTTGCTGGTATCTTTTTAATTTTTATTAATGTTGGAGTAAACGGATAGGAGACAGTTTTAATTTGGTTGTGCTCTAAGGGCACAATGGGACAATGAAAAAGGGGCACAATGGGACATTCAAAATTTTAATGTTTTCTGATCTTAGACATAAACCTATGTCAAAAAGCATATGTTGTTTGAAGAAAAAGACAAGTAATTCATTTATTGTTTTATTTTTTGTCAGTAAGTAACTGTAACATTATAAAAACTAAAAATTTAGCCTTGCAGAAAGAGATGCCTCTCAAGTTAAGTTTGTGAATCAAAGCTGTTAAGATTGGACTTCAGTAATAAGGCAGATATGTGTACTGGAATCACCACATTCATGGACAATCTATAACGACAAAGCTTTAAGATGTTACTATGACATGTAGGCTAATAATAAGCCAATGTTTTGCTTGACACCTGGCTCTAGATTTTAAACTGCAAATAATTACAGTTATAGAACTTGTGTAGGCTACTGAATGAGATATATAGTGTGATGAGAAACTCTATGTACCATGTTAAATGCTGTTCTAACTTTTCAAATGCTTTAACAGTGTAATTTGTTTAGTGATTTTAATTATTATTGATTCAACTTTAATCTTGAACATTATTAGCTGTAATACAAGTATTAGTAATATAACAATTCTGATGATGGCGATGATGTGTCAATTTTCAGTTCCACTGAAAATACAAACAAATGCCCTGAAGTTGACAATTATGTGCTGGTAGAGTTTCCTTCTGAACCAGTTAAATATTATGTGGAACAAATCACTCAACCTAAAGATGAAGATAGAGACTTTGAAATTGTTTATTTGCGCAAGAAGCGTCATGTCGCAGAGTTTTTCTTCCCTGAAATTCGAGATATTGCATCTGTTCATGAAGATGATATTAACCCTATGTTACCTGCTCCAATTGAATGTGGCTCTGCTAGCAGACAGAGATCAAGTGTTTAATTCACTTGTAGTTTTGATCTGTTAAACATACGCTAGATCAAACAACGACAAATATACCACTGTCTCTACATTAGTAGTCTGGAAACTCAATGGTAAGTTTTTGCGAGGCAGTGTCAACCGTTTTAAAATTGCGCCACCTAGCAGCGGAGGTGGTAAAGCGTCTTGCAAACGCTTGAGAACAGTGTAATCGATATGAGTTTAGGCTAAGAAGTGTAATAAAAGTGAGCGAAAGTAGTATCAAAAAGTTTACAGTTAGAGAAATTCAAATAAAAAAGCTATATCAGTTGCTGTAGACATAAACTAAAGAATATTCATCTACCAAACCTGCCAGTCTGCTGGACCTTTCGGATGGCAATTTCGTCAGATGCTTCAGGTTTCAATCATGTGATGGTAGGGATTTTCTGGCATTTCTGTCTTTTCGTACCTGACAGTGTGGCAGCTGTGGATTTAATTTGGAATTGGGCTCAGAGCAATTGCTCCTGTTGTAGTACGGTAGACCTATCTGATATTGTGGGTATCCATGCCCTAGGCCTAGAAAGAGTAAGACTATCGGCCCAGTAGCGTACGCAGGATTTAAAAAAGGGGGGGGTCTGAAACTTCAGAAAATTTGAGAGGAACATGGATCAGAATTTGAAATTGTCACACTCAAATTTCGTCCCATTTTTCGCCCAAAATCAGGTGAAGAGCAAAAAACCAAAAAAAAAGGTCTTCACTCAAAATCAAAATTTTGTCCCATTTTTCGCCCAATATATCAGGTGATTTCGAGCCCAAAGCCTGATGCCCAACTTGCAAAGGGGAGGCCCTGCCTCATTTTTGCTCACTTTTCTATGCAATTTTGCAATCCTGGCGATCCAAAGGAGAGGCCATGGCCTAATGGCCCCCCTAAATACGCCCCTATCTCGGACACATCTGATATTTTTGTGTTGGATCTCTCCAAAAATGTCCCAGTATTTGCGGTGGAAGAAGCTAGTTCAATCCGCCTTCCTACCTGGTATGGTGGTACCTCGAAAGATTTAAAGTACCCTAACTGAACTCAACTCATCCCCTAAAAAATCGCGTATGGTTAAGTTTAAGCCGTCCGCTTTTTTCACAGAAGCTCTGCGACCTGTGTATGAGCGCGCATGCACTCTCTGTCATTTCTGCACTAATTAAGGTTAGGGCTAGATTTTAGGTAATAGGTTTCGTTTAGGTTAAGGTTAGTTTTGGAGAACAGCATACAGTATGCATAGATCTGAGATTGGAGCACTCATTAGGTTTAGGGTTCGATTTTGGGAAATAGCTTAGGGTTAGACTTTGAGAAATAGCTTAGATTGGAGAGAGAGCATAGGCGCTCAGTGATACACTGGTGGCAGAGCTTCCGAAAAAAAGTGGAGGCTTATACTTAACGACACCCAAAAAATTGTTTGCACTGAGAATTGAAACCCGTACCAGACCCATTTATTGTCTGTCCATGTTTCTGCAAATTCTATGATGTTAATTGACTGATTAAATGCTGTATTTTTACCCTTGACAAACGTTAAAAGGGCTAAAGCTTCCAGGGCTCTGCCCCAAACCGTGCAAAGTAAGCTTACAGCACTACCCAGATATCTAGGTGATGCAAATGTCACCATTCCGTTGCTTTCAAATGGAGATGTACATTCGTAATATTGGTATGAATAGTGATTAATCTTGACAACAACATAGGAGTAGGTACAGTAATATTTGGGCGGCTCTACATCTACTGGCCCAGCCAGAAATTAAAAAAAGGGGTGACAAAATTTTTTTATGATTGTGATTGTGCAGTAGCATTGTGCTCCTGATTATCTTCAACAGGTACTTCTAAATTGCCCTGCATAAGCCAACTGATGCTTACAGCTTATGATTTTCGTGGTAACTGCGATGTGCTTTTGTTGAAAAAAAACAACAGTTAATTGGGACTACAACAAATCTGGATCAATTTTTTCACATGCTTTAGTTACTGTTTGGATTGATTTGCATCTTGATATTTGGAAAAGTAGCAGCATTTCATTGTTCAAGAATAGATTGAAAATACACTTTTTCAATATGGCCTTTGTCGATGTGCCTAATAATGTTTAGTATGCTTTAACACTGTATATTATAATACAATCTTAATAATCTTTTAACAAGTCCTATTTTTCATTTTGTAATCTGCTGTTTTTCTGCTTTTTCACCTGCTTTAGCAGCGAGTGCCCCTTAGTCAAATGTTAGCTTTTTGCTATCTCATCTCAACTGTCAAGGGATTGACAAATTGATTTTTATTATTATTGGTATAGTATTATTTACATGCATTTCCAAAATTTGTAAATTATGCAGATTGTGAAATCATGAAATGCAAGCTCTAGGTATAGCTGGCAGCAATCCAATTCTTGTTTGTGCAGCAGACTCCTTAAAACAAAAAAACAACAATAGCAAGAGAATGCAAAAATTGTGGCTTCACGATACAGTAGCAGATGCAAAAATCGCATGTGCAAGCAATTGATGCAAGAATCATGGATTATATACTGTTACTGTATAGTAGGCTGACATAGTACAAGGTTTATAACAAATGAGGCAGACAATTCGCAAAACAAAATATTAAAACAACACGCCTCCGACCAAAAATTACTAGTTGCGTTATTTATGTTGCCACCATGTATGCTACTGTTTGGATTTTTCAAACAGACAAAGAAATTGCATTGTATGGTAGCTTGTCAATACTAAGTCGAGATCCTATTATTATTAATGAATCAGGGGGCTGATGGCGCCCAAAGTAGTTGGGGCTCTCAACATGTTTTACTAAAGTAAAAGATGGCGTAGCTGATTTGTATGAATTTGCAATTCGAGTAAACTTTGTCAGCATAATTTTGTGGCATGGTTTTTATGACGACTGTGATCGCATGATCTGGGTTTAACCAGCAGTCCCGCACCCTGTTCATGTTGCTGCGTTCTAGGTTAAAAATGCGTTATGATGACTAATATCTCTGCTTGGTGGTTCTAAACATCAGCAAATTTAGTGGACAAGTATTTGTAGAAATCCCACTGGTCCAGTTAAACATTGGAACACTGGAAACTCTTGTTTGCTTGAGGTGCAAATTCCTCCAAACACGAAGTAGTTATTGCAATGAAAACTGTGTGGATCATATAATAGTCAGCATCCGATGCAGTCCAGTAGCAGGAGATCAAATATGCACTTACAGCAACAGACAACAACAATCATAGATCAGAGTCTAATGGCAAATTAATGCGAGTCTTAGCGAAGTTCTCTGGCGCTTGGTGATCTTCACAATTTTTTACCAAAATAATGGCCGTTAATCAACATGTTTGCCTTAAATTGTAAAACTATTTTGTTTTGTTTTCAAAATATCTAAAGTTATGTCGAAGGTAGCACCACCAACCACCAATAGGAAAGTTTTCCAAAACCTGCATTAACATAAAAATCAGCAAATTGAGCATTAAGTAAAAAATATATACACCACATAAATGCTTAAGGCACCTTGAAACATGTTATGAAAACCTGTTGGTATTACCACATGTAATGCAGTAGCAGTGGTAAAAATTTGCACACTTTAAAAACAAAATGAAATTAATTGCCCCTAATGCCCCCCCTTAGTATGGCCCCGTACAAACTGATGACTTAAAAAGTTCATAGCTCTTGATAAAAAATGTGAATCTGAGCATTAACCAAGCTAGATTGCATCAGCAATCAATTTTTTCTTATGTACGGCTCCCTCAACTATCGAGCAACAAATGCAAACCAAAAACGACATGCTTGAAAGACATTATTGTTCCAAGAAAGTGCGTCACAGACTACAAAAACGTATTTATCGTTTAATCTGTTAATGATCAAATATTTTTATTAAATGTCAACACTGATAATGATTGCTAGCATTCCTCCCCTTTGGGTTTGTTGGTGTTCAAAGGTCAGTGCTTTTTTTTGTATTATTTATATTTTAAATAATTATTGTGAAATTGTGTGGCACTTTCAAAAGGGAGGACTGGTTCCCTAATCCCGTCCCCTAGCTGTGTCGATGTCTGTATCAATGTTTGCACTCACTGAAAAGTTCTTTTCTTCCCAGCCCTGATCACAATGACATAGGATATATACTAGGGTAGGGTTACTTTAGTCATTTAAGTTTGTGCTTTCAATATTTGTAAACGTCCATGTCAATAGGCTATGAATGAATATGAATACTTGCTCAATAATATCATATGATTAATGAGGGTTGCCAAGTAATCAACTTTTGACCCAATTAGTCAGTTATTAAATTTTTTCTAAGTATAATAATAAACTATTTTAGTAGTTTAGATAAAAATGAGTTGATGGACAGAAAGACAATCTGCTACTGAAACAGTAGACCATGGTTTGATTCTTGGTTTGGTAAAATTCTTGTTGCATCCTTATCCGCAGAAACATTAGATCACCGTCAATTGTCGAAACTCTTATGCAAATACGGATTCCTACAAACCTAAAGTACTTACTGCAATGAAAAATAAACAGCCAATGTAGTCTATCCCCCCCCATGGATGGTAGTGGTTTTGAGTTTATTGCAGTTCAAAAGTATTTTGGATTTTTTTTTAATTCTAGAACACCACATAAAGTTAATTGTGTCTGTTTATTATTAACCTTGAGTGTACATCTGATGCAAACATTCAGTTTAAAAAAATATCATCTAGTAATACGTAAGGTATTCATACATTATCAGTGTTGGACAAAATCGGGAATTGACCATTTAGACAATGTTTGACAAAAACATTTTCAACATTTTTGCCCGGCGAATGTATTGATATACAACAGTTTTGGGAAACCTAAAGCAACATTTGCGTAACACGAAACGTCACAAGCAGTGGTGTAAAAAGTACTTTAAATTTGTAAGGAAATATAGTGCAAAGTATTAACCAATAAAAATACTTGAGTAAAAGTAAAAAACATACTAAATTTAGAAGTGCTCAACTGTAAGCACTTCTAAAAATATTCAAGCAAAATAAACAAAATTTTCAATCAAGATCATGACAATTGGTCAACACCCTTTACATCACTGCCACAAAGCACTTGGTCCTCTAATACCTCACTATCTCAAGAAGTCATGAAGTAATACTTGTCGCAAGTTTTTTGTTACTCCGTTCAAGACAATTAATTAAAAAGAACAACAACAACAGCTAAACTTCAAGATTTGAAAATTATGCCATGCAGAATTTATATGGAATCGAAATCGTTTAATAGAGTCTTTGCTCAAATATTCATTCAATGCCATTGTTTACATCACATGCTAAAAAGTACTAATCTACTGTATCTACTAGATGGGCCAAAAGTCACAAACCATAGCCAATTCAGTGTCTTTGGTGATAAACTTTTTGGTTTAGTTAATCAACATTATTGTGAATTAATAAATATTGTGTTATATACAAAGCTTTACATGCTAGCTATTAGCATAAGTGTATGCAAATCTTTCTAAAAATTAAGTGTTATATCTTTTCTGATCTATTGCTATTTCCATGTTGTCTTATTGATGGTGTGAAGGTTTTCAATGCCTCCTTCGCCAACTTCACGTTTACCAGTTTCGCAGGTCGTCTAACTACTTTAAATGTGTCTTCAATTATTCTTGATCTTTCGGTTGTCCTTTCCTTTTACTTCTCAACTTATTCGAATAAAACAAGCATTTTTATAAATAAATAAATAATTGTATTAAATAATGTGGAAAGTATCCGTAACTGAGAAGAAACAAAAATCCGGTAGTCACTTGAACTAAAAATCTGGAATGAATTTGAACACAATCTGTTCTGTGACCGTATGAGTCCGAGATTCCCTTGACCAATCAGCGCAAGACAACTCATGATCACGGCACGCTGATCAGCCAATGGAACGTCATCACGTGCTGCTCACGAAGCCGCAGAACTACGCAAAAACACTGAAAAAGTAATTAACAAAAATCAACGCTTTTGCCCGACTTCATCCGAACTGCACTACGAATAGCGCACAGCGATAACGGACCACAACCACACGAGAAACACGGGTTCCTTTCTCGCTGCCGCCACACAAGCCACCCCCCAGATGAAGCGGACTCTTCAGGGTATGATGAATCGATCTAAAACAAAACAAATAGATGTAAAGAGATGATAAAGCTTGAAAAAGATAATAGAACAATCAATGTAATATATATTTAAACGCACAAAAACATTATGATTTTAGCTCGGTTTTTGAAATGCCACTTAGTAAAGTGTTATATGCGTATGCATAATGTGCTGAGGTTTGTAAAGTGTATGTTTATGAATGAATGTATATAGTGAATGTCAGTACGAATGCAGCTACAATACCCGTAAGCAATCCGCCCAAACCAGTGCTCGAACATGGTCTCATTGTTTACTGCTGCAACCGGGCCTCTGCGCCTCCCATCCAAGCGACGATTTTGCACTCTGAGGCAGAGTCTGAAGAGTAAAGTCACAGTTAAAGGTTTTGATTAGTAAGTGCAATGCAGACCAACTGCATGAGCTATAGACTATCTGGTTGATGACTCACTCCATCTCGCACCTCGAAGACAAAGAGACACTTCCAGCTCGTTGTACAACAGATGAAACTCGCACGAGCATGACGTGAAGCGGGTCGCAAATCACGAACATCGCACAACTGCATCATCTCTATTGGATTTGTGTAATTTGGGAACCATCTCCTGATATCTAGAGAACAAAATAGAAATTCACAGAAGTAAGCATGTGAAAGTTTAACTTGCCTCACCTTGCGATGAATCGATTTGGAGGAAAGACTGTTCGACCAGATCTGGTTTTAACCAAGTAGTTTTCTTTGCCTTCATGAAATGCCTTGAGCCTGTCGACAGAAACAGTTTTAATTTTACCATCAACCAATAAATGAAAGAATTTAGCCCTTCTTTCGAGTACTTCATACGGACCACTATACCTCATTTCCAATGGGTGCTTTCCAACATGATCTTTTCTGATCAAGACTCGCTCGCATGAAAGAAGATTCCCGTCAACGAAAGGATTTTCAGAATGATTACGAGTCTGCGTAGGTTGAATAGATTTGAAATGATCTTTCAATTTAGAAACAAACTCACTTTGATGCATGGTAGTTTGTCTAGATGTAACAAATTCTTGAGGAAGCCGTAGTGGTCTACCATACACAAGTTCTGCTGGTGAGCATTGTAGATCTTCTTTTATAGCTGACCTGATTGA
This sequence comes from Trididemnum nubilum, assembly GCA_963965965.1. NCBI lineage: Eukaryota > Metazoa > Chordata > Ascidiacea > Aplousobranchia > Didemnidae > Trididemnum > Trididemnum nubilum. The sequence goes on along the minus strand of OZ014474.1, from coordinate 20,614,815 downwards.
GAGTAAAACCAGTGGTAAATTTTTCGACCAATTGCTGGGATTTTGTTGCATACGAAGAGCGTCCTTCAGCCTACGATGTGCAATTTCGACAATACCGTTGCTCTGTGGGTGGTAGCTTGTAGTTGTAATATGCTTTGAACCTAAAAAATGTAATAAATCTTTCCAAACCTGACTAGTAAATTGACTTCCTCTGTCCGTTGTGATGCTCTCGGGAACTCCGTAGTACTGAATCCATCCGTTTAACAATGCTTGGGCTGTGGCTTCAGCGGTGATTTCGGTCATGGGTGTTGCTGTGATCCATCTAGAATATCTGTCTACGGCTGTGAACAAATATCGATAACCATTTGAAGGTGACATTGGGCCTACAATATCAACATGCAAATTTGCAAACCTTTCAGATGGTAAGTCAAACTTTTGAATTGGTGCTTTGTTATGTCGCAAAATCTTTCCTTTTTGACACTCAGGGCAATTTCTGACCCAGCTAGTAATATCTTTATTCATTCCATGCCAAACGAAACGATGTTGAATCAACTTCCTAGTTCCTTTGATACCAGGGTGCGACATGTTATGAATTTTATCAAAAATTAACTTTTGAAAGTTTTTAGGTATAATGGGCCTTGCTTTTGATGTCGAAGTATCACATATTATTGTATTCATACCGTCACCAACAGGGAATTCTTCCAATTGTAGTGATGTATTCGCTGATCCATCTACCATTTGTTGCACATAATCATCTTCAAGTTGAGCCTGAGCAATTTTTGCGTAATCAATGTCCACTGCCTCTGTCTGTGGGAACACAATTTGATTAATTTCAATTCTAGACAATGCATCCGGTACTACATTGTCTTCTCCTTTAACGTGGGCCACATCGTCAGTGAATTCAGAAATGAAGCTAAGTTGTCGTGCCCTTCTCATTATCACTTGATCGGACCTAGAATAGAATGCAGCCACCAAAGGTTTATGATCTGTATACAAAGTAAACTTTTTATTCTCAATCAAAAAATGAAAATGTCGAACTGCTTTGTATGCTGCGTACAGTTCCCGATCAAATGCAGAGTAGCGCTGTTGAGTTTTGTCTAGTTTTCGAGAGAAGAATGCGATCGGTTTCCAAATGCCGTCATGCTGCTGCTGCAGCACACCGCCTACTGCTTTATCGCTTGCATCGACCATAATGCTCGTCGGAAGATTGGAGACTGGATAATTTAACATAGCAGCATCTGCCAATAATTTTTTACTGTTTTCAAAGGCAAGTTCGTTTTCGGCACTCCAAGCAATTGAGTCACGCTTCGCTTTTTTAGGTTATTTTAACATATCATAAAGTGGACACAAGTGCATGGTTAAATTCTTGACAAAGCGATGGTAATAATTAAGTTGACCCAAGTATGCACGCAGTTGTTTGGCTGTGGTGGGTTTCGGGTATTCTTTAATTGCTTTCACACGATCTGGCAACGGCAAAATTCCTTCAGGAGTAACAAGATGTCCCAGAAACTTTAACTTTTGCACTCCAAATTCAGACTTTGTGGGATTTAGGATCATGCCATATTTACTAAGACGTTGAAACAACTCAGACAAGTGCCGCTTATGTTCTTGTTTGTTAGCAGAGAAAACAATGATATCGTCTACGTATGCTAGAGCATTTGTCATACCTTGCAGAATATTATCCATATGTCGTTGAAAAGTTGCACTCGCATCCCGAAGTCCAAACGGCATGTAGAGATACTCGAACAGTCCAAACGGCGTTGTAATTGCTGTTAGAGGTATTGAGCTCGGATCCATGGGAATCTGGTGATATGCTTTAACTAAATCAATTTTAGAAAAAATTGTAGCGCCAGCTAATCTGTAAAACAGTGTCTGAGCGTTAGGTACCGGATATTTGTCTTCGACAGTCATTTTGTTCAATTGTCTGTAATCACCGCAAAGTCGGTATGTGCCGCCCGTCGCAGTTTGTTTGGGTACCATGTGAAGGGGAGACGAGTAGGGGGAGTCGGATCTTCGTACAATCCCCGCTTCCAATAATTGGTTTATCTCTTCTTGCGCACAAGCTAACTTCTCCGATGATATTGGGCGTGGCCGGGCTGAGCATGGATAACTCTTATTTACAATTTTATGACACACAGTATGTTTTACCTGTCGCTTTCCGTTGCGTGGTGCAGTTAGGGTTGGATATTCTGCTAATAGCTGTAAATACTCATTAGTAACAGGAAAAGACTTTGGAGTTTCTACACAACCAACCAAACTATTAATTACTTTCGCCACGAGCTTGCTGTTGTCATTTAACAAGGCGCCTTGAGTAAAATCGAAAGAAAGACCAAAATGCTTAATGAAGTCAATTCCCAAAATATTGTGCGATACGTCAGCTACAATAAAAGTCCAATTAAAAATTTGTTTGTGACCAAATTCTAACGTCAAGGGTTTGTTACCGTAAGTAGCTATGCAGCTTTTATTAGCAGCACACCGGTATCGATCCTCAGTTCGGTTGCGTTTGTCATAAGCCGATGGTTTTAGCACAGAAATTTCTGAACCCGTATCGATTAAAAACTTTAAGCCATTTTTCAAGTCATATACATGTGGTAGTGGGCTTTTGACTGCATCATCCACCTCACCCACTAGCGACGTGGATGCTTCCAGTTTCCCTTAGCGGCGTTGCCTCTCCAGCTGCACGGTGCTGTGCATTTATGGGCTCTATCACCGAATTTCTGATAATAATAACATACCGAATTTTCCCCTTGCTGAAAACGCTGTTCTTTACTTTGCGGTCGGAATGGTCGTGGGGTTTGAGTGGTGGTTCTTTGAAACTGTGGTCTTTGCTGCGTTTTCTCGTGATTGGAGGAGCTTCTGTTAACAAAGTTATTAATTTTCGATTCTAGCGCTTCAAGCTTAGCTGTCAGTAAGCGATTATCAGCAACATGGCTATTTTGAAAAGAACTCGAACCTGCAAACATCATGGCAGAGGTGGTCTCCATCATTTTGTCGGCTGCGGCCGCGAGAGCATCCAGGGACGCATAGGGCATGGTGCACAATGACATTCTTACATTTTCTGGCATGCGCGAAATAAATAGCTCCTTTAACATGTTTTCAGAAATATCGTTTCGAGCAACATTAGCTTTTAAAAAAGTCAACATTTCAGACGGTTTGCGATCTCCGAGTGTCTCTGGGTTAAGAAGTTGTGACACTCTAGCGGTCATACTGGGCTCAAAAGTTTGTAAAAGTCTAGTTTTCAGGGATGCATAAGTAGGATTATTTAGAATTATGTCCTGCACAACCAGCAGGGTTTCGTCAGTGAGGTGCGCCACCAAAATATCAGTTTTCATTTTCTCGCTTTTAATTTCCCAACAATTTAATCTTAGTTCGAAAGTAGCAAACCACAAAGAGGGATAGGATTTACTAAAGTCTTGAAAAATTTTTCGTCCAGGATGAACTACTGATGGTGACAAATGCGAAGTAGGAATGCTTCCTTTGGGTGAGAAAGCGGTAGTGGGTAAATAGAGCTCATTACCTGACATAGGAGTTGCAACATTAGAAAATGTTTTTTGAAACGGCACCTTTTTTAGTTTTGATGATGCAGCGGGTTCCTCCACGTTGTTTTCAATCGACGCCTCGACGTCCAATTTTGATCCTCCACCTTGCACATTGCCTGTAATTGTATTTTCTACACTAGAAGGGTTAGGTTGCGTATTAGATACTGAAGCTGCTGAAAGTGATGATTGTAATCGTGTATTGTACGTGTGAGTGTGTGTAACTGTTGTGGGTGTCTGTGGTGCTGTAGATTCTGCCTCTGACATACCGAACGTAAAGCAAAACAATATTTTTACAAAAAATGCAAATTTTAACGAAAGTACGTAAATACAAAATTTTAACTACAAAACTATACTATAAGGTATTAGGATTGCACAACCCGTGCAATTTAATTTCGCTAATTCAGTCCTGTCTTCTTTCTTCTCTCTTCTTACGTCGTACAAATTTTACAATTGTCCGTATGAATTAATAACGTTTGGAAAATTTCTTTAGAAGTTCGAAAAATTGTCTTTTAAGAAATATTGTTGTTCGGATCATTCAGGTTCTCTGGTTTTAACAGGAATTTGTTTAGGTGTTATAATTTTTAAGCCTTTAACTCCGATAGAAAGCTACGTGTCCAGCTCAAAGCGGGGTCACCAGTGTGAAGGTTTTCAATGCCTCCTTCGCCAACTTCACGTTTACCAGTTTCGCAGGTCGTCTAACTACTTTAAATGTGTCTTCAATTATTCTTGATCTTTCGGTTGTCCTTTCCTTTTACTTCTCAACTTATTCGAATAAAACAAGCATTTTTATAAATAAATAAATAATTGTATTAAATAATGTGAAAAGTATCCGTAACTGAGAAGAAACAAAAATCCGGTAGTCACTTGAACTAAAAATCTGGAATGAATTTGAACACAATCTGTTCTGTGACCGTATGAGTCCGAGATTCCCTTGACCAGTCAGCGCAAGACAACTCATGATCACGGCACGCTGATCAGCCAATGGAACGTCATCACGTGCTGCTCACAAAGCCGCAGAACTACGCAAAAACACTGAAAAAGTAATTAACAAAAATCAACGCTTTTGCCCGACTTCATCCGAACTGCACTACGAATAGCGCACAGCGACAAAGGACCACAACCACACGAGAAACACGGGTTCCTTTCTCGCTGCCGCCACAATGGTATGTTTTGATTGCCAAATGTTTCTCAGCATCTTCAAATGGTTTTATTATTGAATCCAGTTAAGTAATAAAACTTTAAACAAATTTATCCTCATTGTGGTTAATGGTTAGGACATGTGAGATAGCTGTCAGTTAAGAGTTACTATGCTCTTTATCAAAACTTGAAAAATGCCTAGATTGGCTATAAGCTGAAGTTATGAAAAAGAAGTTTTCACTTAACATTGGCTGTTTGCATTCATGTTAAACTACTCAGTTTTCATCTCTCAGTGCTTACTTGTTGATTTTTGTGCTGTGTGTGCATTAAGTGATTTGAACTATGAAGTGCTAAATGTTTTGTGTTTTCCAGATTGTTTGTTGAACAAGCAATAATTTAGCTTTGTATTCCATGAGAAATGTACTGTAATATTAACCAGTATCATTCATTTTTGCTTGAAAGTATTGCTTGCCTTCCAATGCACAGTACTATTCTTAACATGATTCAAAGAAAATTTTAACTGGTTTAAGAAATGATGAAGAGCAACTGAGCGTTTGTGAGTGGTCCAAATGCTGCTCCTAAAATGACACTGACTCGAATTCGCAAGCAGCAAATTATTAATCCTTTGAAGACCAGTTTTTGGAAAATTCTATAGTAAGTAACTTTAAAAAGCTAATCTCTAAATTGAGGGGGTGAAGCATTCAGCAATTGTGGTAGCTTATAATTTAGTTAAAATCAAAATATAATTTTTGAAGTTTTTTGTTGTTTATTTCGCGGGCTGCGGTTGCAAAGATTATCAAGAAACACAAAGAGATATGCCCCCTAAAAATTTTTAGAAAACCCTAAGTTTGTTTTTTCAACCTGAATTGTAGGGAAAAAGAGAGACTGAATTATAGTATTTGGTATTATTATTCAGTCTCTTGTGATCTTCCAATGACATCCTATTGTGGTAAACCTTTTCTTTTCTGGAAGCTCAGGCTGAGAGAACAAACTCATGGTTTTTTAAAACTTTTCAGGGGATATTGGTTTGTATTTGTTGAATATCTTTGCTACCGCAGCCCCAAAATGAGAACCAAAGTTTAAAATTATATTTTAATTTGAGCTTTTGTATTTGTAAACTACCGGAATTTGCTGGCTGCCCCCCTCCCCCCCCCCCTTTTAATAGCTAGAGATTATTTTGAATGCATAAACTATACTGCTACGTTTGTATTGTGACAAATATGCCTTAGTTGCCCATTTATGCTGGTATTTTTAGTAACTATCTGTTATCATTTAGTGATTAATTAAGAACTTAGCATGTTTAAAAATGGTTTTAATAACCTGAACCTACTAAGAGCATGATAAATGAATGTAATGATGTAAGTAGAAATTTTGTGTGAAGAAAAGATTTTCAAAGAAAATTGCAGACACAAATGCTAGTGCAGAAAGTTGCATCAGAAATCGATTACCCTTCATGCCTCTAATTTCTTTTTGTCGTATTATTCTGAACTCTTCCAACATGAATGCATTTTCAACTTCAAGAACGTACAGTAAATCATTGTTGTGAACGAGAATATCTTGTAAACTGCAGAAATTAAAACTCTTGTGGTTTCGTAAAATATTTTTTAATGTTTTTCAGGATATGAAAAAGCGTCTAGAACAATCTTTCGGTGGCGGATGATGACAGACTTTCAATAACATGCTGTGCTATTCTACTGAAAAGATTTGTCAACTGAAAACGATACTATTTTTTGAATCAACACCGAGATTTCACTAGCAGAAGACTTCCAATATCAGAAAACAGTCTCAGCTATTGTTCTGCCAATCAATTGACCAACGTGTGCTAAACGTTTAACGATGCATGTGTTCATGTCAAAACTCGCACAAATATCACAGTTTTCGAGACGGTTTAGATTACGCATCAAATCTGTTATGATGGTTTTCAAATATTATTGTTGATTATTTATTAATGTCCCTTTTTCAACGTCGTAGCCAGCAGACGCATTGTACAAAGTGCAGGCGTTTGTATTGATGTGAAACTTTCAAAAACCTTTGTAGCTCAGTCTCGGCAAGTGCTATTGCTTGTTTTGTATAAAAAAAAAATCAAAAAGTTTGTCCGTATGTTAAAATAAGCGGACCGTTACGGAGTATTTTGGAGTGAAAAATATATTAGCTCCACTCCAAAAAGAGGAAGTTTAATTTTCAATTGGTACCGGTACTTCGGTATCAATTTTGATAACGTACCAATACTTTGTACTCGATACTGCCCACCTCTGATAATGGGTAATGTTTTCCAATTATTGTTTTCAATGAAACGTGCAAGATCGCTGCCTCAGGCTCTTTTGTCATGGCTAAAACTGGGTAAATTGTTCTGAAGTTTTGTCAACCGTTTGCTAAGTACTTGGTATTTCGAATCAGGGCCCTCCATCCCAGCTTACCTGAAAATTTTGAAGAAGTTCTCTGTATTGTGTTGAATATTACCGTAATTAATGTATTATTACCGTAAGTTTCCACTGAGTTAATTATTGCCGTAAGTTTCTACTGAGCTATTTTTCATTTCAAACTTCTTGTGTTTTCGATTTTCTTCATTTCAAATTTCTTCAAATAACTAAGTTGAGCAAGACCTCATAGGTAAAGAATCAAAAAATGAGAAAAGTTTTTCTTCACCTTTTTCGCGATTTGCTAAGATCATATCTCTCACAAATGAAGGATATGGGGCAGGCAGTTGGAGGCTTTACAGAATATGAATGGTTTGGTGAAAACTTAAGTATTATGTCCGTTCTAAATCAGTATATCTTGATTACTTTGTCATTTTAGTTTATGATGTGTTGGGAGAAAGCTCAAATTTCGAAACACCCTGTAATGATTGTTAAAGGCGGTGAATCATCTAGCCAATTCCGGTAGTTTACAATAGCTAAAATTGAACTATAATTTTTGGTATTTTTTGTTTTTATTTTGGGACTGCAGTTGCAAAAATATTCAACTGATACAAAAAGATATCCCCCAAAAAAAGTTTTTGGAAACTCGCAGTTTTGTTTGTTCTCTAAACTATTAGGCATACTGTGGTTTTGGCGGGAAGAACAAAACTCAAGAGTTTCCAAAACCTTTTTTCGGGGGGATATCTTTCTGTATTTGTTGAATATCTTTGCAACCGTAACCCCAAACTCCAAACAAAAAATATCAAAAATTATAGTTCAATTTTAGCTATCGTAAACCACCGGAATTGGCCGGATGATTCACCGCCCTAAAGAGTGTTTACACTTTACAATATCTGTCTAGCTATTCCAAAGTGAGCGTAATTTATTCTTGACGTGTAATGAGAAGTTCAAACGGGATGTGAAATTTATTTTTACCGGACAACTTTTTGTTCTGCGTCATGTGTATTTGTCAGTTTATAAATCCGGCAATAAATTCTTGATACAATGATTTTGTAAATTGCTAGTTTCAGAGTTCGTGCATTCAAATCGGAGTAATTTTGCAATTAGATTTATTCAGCTCTCATATTTATTTAACCACACTAACTTTGGATTTCTATTCGCTATGTGCAACATCACGATGGATGGACTGTTGAGCCCCTAATGGGAAATGAGCGTTAATTATTGTTATCAAAAAACACTGCACGCATGAATATTGATGTTAAATTAAGGTAGACTCGGGTTCGAATCCAGCTCGGTTTGATCAAACATCCAAAGTTAATATTTTAAACTACCTGCTTTCGAGTCTAAACGGGTAGGTACACCACGAATAGCGACTTGAGTCGGATATCGAACCTTTTTCTTTTTGCTTCGTTGCCCAAGATGATTTGCCAAATTAGATACGTGCAACTTTTAGCAGCTTGATTTTTATAGTACTGTAGTTTTTTCGTCTATTGATTTCAGTTTCTTATAAAAATGCGAATATCAAGTAGCCCTGCTGGTAACTTGTGAGATATTCCGTTAAGTGCTTGTATTAATCAACCTCTCTCCTGTTACTTCTCGATATGATAATTCGGTATGAGCATAGACAATTGTAGCCATAATAGTATAATGTAGCTTTTGAGTACTTTTTTTTGAACGCTAAATTTTTAAATCACTACAAAATGTAAACCAGAAAAAACGAAATTTTAATAAAAAAAAACAACTGTCAATAAAAAAGAGAACTTGAAGGAAAAGGAACAATTTTTTTAATTTGGAAATTTTATACTAACTTAAATGGCATCCCTTTTGGTCGTAGTTTTTTTTCGACTAGTCAGCTCTTTTTAGCCAAAATCAAAGCATGAAATTTAAAAACAGAACGAGAAAAGCTTGAAAAAAAACAAAGCCAAGATATAACAAAACATTCTATTTAATACGATTCGTTTCAACATGAACTTACGCCGTTACTTTTTAATCCTATTTCACAGAATAAAATTCAAGATTAGCTGTTTTTCATGCACAATTGACGACATTATATCTGTCTTATTATATTGTTACCCAGCCAATAAACTATCGTATGCAATGAATAAAATTCATGCTAAAGTAAAGATTAGGAACATATACGTCTCAGTTCATCATTACTAATAAACCAAACTTTCAGTATTCTCGCTGTGCAGTATTATGCCAAGGTATGTAACGAGTTTGCGGGGTCCATCTCCGCGTCAATGCGCCTTAGGTCTACAAAGCTCTTTTCGAAGAAATATCGCAGCAGTAGCGAGCCGCTGGCTAAGATTTGAGCCTCAGACCTCCCTCTTCAGTCACATACGTGCTACCGCTCGACCAACTTATGGCCGGTAATTACTCATATCTAATATTGTAAACGAAACAGCAATGGGTTTACTTAGCATAGATTTTGTATTAATGGAATAAGTAACTTACTCTTTGTTTCGATTCAAAATTAACAACTTATTATATTGGTCGAGCGGTAACGCGTTCGTCTCCGGATCTGGAGGTCAAAAGTTCAAATCTTGGGCCGGTCCAATCGGGCACAGTGCTGCCAACGGCTATAGCCACCGCTGCGACATTTCTTCGAAAAGAGCTGGGTTGTCCGGGCGCAATGAGGAGGGATGGGCCCCGCCAACTCGTTACACGCTCCGGCGTATTACAGCGAGTATAATAAAAGATTTGATTTGTATTTTAAACAGAGGTGGAGTCCTCGAGGACACATTTTGAAATCCTTGGCTTTACCCTTGGCCTCGAAGCCTCAAGTTTTCAAAAAAGGAATAATATTTTTTGAGCCGTCAACATTATGCTGGAAAACGCCAAAAACCTCTCGGAAAATTCTCGAAGACCTTTTTTGTGTTCTTTTTTTGGAGATCGCCTGAAAAAAATTTTTGAAGAACTTTTTTTTGGAGATCGCCTTAAAAATTTTAAATATATTTTTGGAAACACTTGCGCCTGTGTCCTTGGCCTCTAGCATTCCCAGTAGCGTAGCGAGGAGGGGGCTAAGCCCCCCATTGGCCTGAAGAGTATGCAAAATACCCCGTTTTTAGCATTTTTAAGGCCGATTTTTGCCCAGAAAACAGAATAGCCTCCCCCCAATGGTATTGGCGATAAGAAGTGATCAAGGACTTGATGTGATTACGACCAGACAAACTGAGCCTGGCTGAAGACCGTTTTTTTTTGTTTTTTTTGAAGATCACCTAAGTTTGGACAGAAAAATTGGCTCAATCTGAGTGAAGACCAATTAAAATCTGGATCAAGATCGTTTGATGTTGCTTCCAGCCTCCAAAACAGCCCCCCATTTCAAATTCCTGGCTACGCGCCTGAGCATTTCTGTCCTTGTCCTCGAGAGGGTCTGCCCTAGGCCTCGGATATTTTTGTGTTCTTCGCCTTGGCCTAAAGGCTTATGTCCTCGACTCCACCTCTGATTCTAAATGTTAAAATAATTATTTTAAAAAACCAAATTAAACAAAGGACGAAAAAAAATCATTTTACCAAAAAATAATAAACAAACAACAAATTTAAAGGAAAAAAACATTCAAGCATTCTAGAGAAACAGCAATAATATTATTTTTAGATAACTTAATGCGCATGCATAGTAATTGCATGATATAAGTCGACCCCTGAAACGTTTTTGCCTCCCTTTAGTATTTTTCAAATAAAATATCATAAATCAGTGTAAGTTAAGCAGTTTCAATTTTTTCCAAAATCTGTTCATGAACTTTAGCTACAAGTCCCCGTACAGTATTTTGAAAGTTCGTCAAAACGTTGGGTAGTAAATCGTGCGGTTTTGCGTGTAATTTTTATAATTTATAGATTATAATTAATACACTCTTGTTTCAACACAACGATCACAGCCCCATAGCAGCAAAACCATTACAGAGTTACTGCTCGAGATCGTTTTTGATGAAGAAATGAGAACTACTTGGGGTAAAAAAAAGCTTCTACTATTCCCCTTAACTGCATATATACGGTAGATTTAGTCCGTTTGACTCCATACTGTAGGCAACCCGGCATTTTAAACTTTCGTGAGACTATAAGAATAGGATGACTTCGCAGAACTTCTTGCAGAATATTAAACATCGTGTTGCTGACTCTGCAAGAAAATTTGAAAAGTCATAAAATTTAGTTTGAGGCTGCTGGCTTTACTTGTAAATTTTCAGACTAATTTTTTGTTCTGGTTTTGTTTTCAAATTTTATTGGGAATCAGAGTAACACAAATTCATTTTTAATGAATTGAAGAATCTTCCTTAAATGTGAAGTACTGTAATTTGCTTTGGCAATTGCTTGCGTCTGTTTCAGATTTTAAGAAATATTGCAGGTTAATGGACATCCAATTACCTTAAAATATTGTAAAGAGATAGGAGATCGATTTCAGCTCCAAACTGGACATCATCAGTCTAAATGTAAAAAAGGTCACACCTTTATCGATTTTTTTTGACTGATGATAGCCCTTTTTGGAACCGAAATCAATTTTTTGGAGTCCTTCTTTGCATTAACGAATATTGGTTCACAGGTTTGTGATTTGAGGAACCCGTACACTATTAGGAACGCTTCGGCTTAGTTTTATTTTATTTTTGTATTTAATCTTGAATCTCGAATATTAAGAAATAATGTTTCCGAATACACAACACTTTGCTGGAGAAGGGAAAGACGTGTAAATAATAGTAATACGTTCAAAGTTTTTGAACCCACCCACTTGTAACAAATCTTCAATTCTACTGCCTTATAATACACCCAAAATTTTTTTAATTACCAAAGAAAAGGATCACCAGTGGACTCATTGAACTTGGTGTCAAGGTTTTAGCATGTTCAGCGAGATGAAGCGGAGCAGAGCTTATCATATGTCGAAAGATTAATAATTTCTCACTCATAACACTGGTTAATCAGTTTTCATCATATTGACCGGTGAACGACACATACCATACGACCTTTTGTGGCTTCTTCATGAACTAAATGCAATAAAAAACCAAGGCAACTTGCGTAATTATTGTACAAAACAAAAGAAAAAAAAAATTCAGGCATTCATGTTCAAATTTTTCAGATAAATTACAGCTGTGTTTTTGTTCAAAAAATCGACTATCTCTGTCTCACTCTGATGACCAATACAATGCTTAAATTGCTTATGCTTTGTTTGTAGCGCCTATACAGTATATCCTTATGTTACCGGACATCGTCAGACGCTAGTGGACAATCCGCGCACTTTTTATTGCTATGACTACTTCGTGCTTGGAGGAATCCGCTTAGGAGTTTTCAGTGATCCAATGATCTTGTGAATTTCTTCCAATTAGTGTCCACGAAACTTGCTGCATGTTCGAAGCCACCAAGCAGAGATAATTATCGTAAAGCATCTTATTTAAGGACGCAACAACGTGACCAGGGTGCGAGTTGAACCCAAATTAAGCGATCAGGATCGTAGTAAAACAAACGCCTTTACCTTCTCGGCCAATGCAAATCCGTACGAGACTGCAAATTAGACTAAAACTGCTGTTCATATTCATCATATTGACTTGGCTTGCTTTTAAATAACTGCATTTCAACGAACTTTGTCAATTACATTATCACCACGGCTATCGCTATTTCCAGGGCCTGAAAGGGGGGCTCACGGGGTATCGCGTGTGGAGTGTTCTTTGATAAAAATAATTAACGCTCATTTTTCATTAGGGGCTCAACAGTCCATATGTCGTGATGTTGCACAGCGAATAGAAATCCAAAGTTAGAGTGGTTAAACAAATATGAGAGCTGAATAAATCTAATTGCAAAATTACTCCGATTTGAATGCACGAACTCTGAAAGTAGCAATTTACAAAATCATTGTATCAAGAATTTATTGCCGGATTTATAAACTGACAAATACACATGACGCAGTACAAAAAGCTGTCCGGAAAAATAAATTTCACAGTATCAGTAGTTTATTCTTTCAGCCTGCACAAAAAGAGGCACACAATGATATTTGTAAAAGCTGAACAATGCGAAACCACAGTCTATGCATAGTTGCATACTGTCGATGAAGCGAAGGAGCAGTGCTCATCAAGTCAGCTTCATCCACACTCCCACTTCATACTTCATTTCTAAAGCAAATGGCGACAAGAAACGCGCAAGCAAAAACTAGCCAAAAAAAACAAGGCACCGTGTAATAAACATAGTAGTCAACTGCTGCTGCTGCAAAAAAAAGCACCATATACAAGTTCAAAAGACAATGAATACATTGTTACATGCAGTAAGTCATAAATATGTAATAGTCAGCCTACTGATAATTCAACAGCAATCATACTCTCCTTTTATGGCAACAAACTTAAAATATAAATTAAGCCGTACAGAGTATTAAATTTAATTAAGGAAGCACACCCACAAACTTTTAAAAAAACAGACTTAATTTACTGATAACCTTCCATCGAAATTTTCTCACAAACAAAAAAACATCTCCTTATGCGCTACCAAAGCATCCGACCCACTACGTAATAACTTATACAGTCCCCGAGATTCGATCACTCAATCTCAACAATGCATTAAAGATCAAGAAGTCAAAACCTAGAACAACATCCCACCACAAATTTAAAATCCCTTACCGAGACTCTTCAAAAGCAAACACGAGAAATATCTTTCACCAAATGATAGTTGAAAATTTACGTTTCATATGATTGCATTATCCTGTTTTTGATAAACTAGAATGACAAAGTAATCAAGACATAAACGATTTAGAACGGGCATACCGGCATATACTTAAGTTTTTACCAAACCATTCATATTCAGTGAAGCCTCCACCTGCCAGCCCCATATACTTTATTTGTCAGAGATATAGTCTTAGCAAATCGCGAAAAAGATGGAAAATCAAACTCTAGTTTCCCAAGCATTTCCGCTACAAATTGTCGATAATTCCGCAACAAATTCCCAAGCATTTCCGCTACAAAACTTCCCTAGCATTTCCGCTACAAATTGGGAACAGCTTTGTCAACCAATGCAGTTTTCTGTACGCCCAACAACCGATTCTTGAAGGTGACCACCCAGTTTTTTTTTTAAGTTCTAGGTCAGAGGTGCTAAGAACGCACAGGCATTTTTGGCTTTGCCCAGATTTGCAATCCAATCTATTTTTCATCTTTAGCCAAGCGAGTTTGTATAACTCAGCTACTTGACGTGAAAACACAAGAAGTTTGAAATGAAAAATAGCTCAGTAGAAACTTACGGCAATAATTAACTCAGTGGAAACTTACGGTAATAATACATTAATTACGGTAATAATCAACACAATACAGAGAACTTCTTCAAAATTTTCAGGTAAGCTGGGATGGAGGGCCCTGATTCGAAATACCAAGTACTTAGCAAACGGTTGACAAAACTTCAGAACAATTTACCCAGTTTTAGCCATGACAAAAGAGCCTGAGGCAGCGATCTTGCACGTTTCAGTGAAAACAATAATTGGAAAACATTACCCATTATCAGAGGTGGGCAGTATCGAGTACAAAGTATTGGTACGTTATCAAAATTGATACCGAAGTACCGGTACCAATTGAAAATTAAACTTCCTCTTTTTGGAGTGGAGCTATTATATTTTTCACTCCAAAATACTCCGTAACGGTCCGCTTATTTTAACATACGGACAAACTTTTTGATTTTTTTTTTATACAAAACAAGCAATAGCACTTGCCGAGACTGAGCTACAAAGGTTTTTGAAAGTTTCACATCAATACAAACGCCTGCACTTTGTACAATGCGTCTGCTGGCTACGACGTTGAAAAAGGGACATTAATAAATAATCAACAATAATATTTGAAAACCATCGTAACAGATTTGATGCGTAATCTAAACCGTCTCGAAAACTGTGATATTTGTGCGAGTTTTGACATGAACACATGCATCGTTAAACGTTTAGCACACGTTGGTCAATTGATTGGCAGAACAATAGTTGAGACTGTTTTCTGATATTGGAAGTCTTCTGCTAGTGAAATCTCGATGTTGATTCAAAAAATAGTATCGTTTTCAGTTGACAAATCTTTTCAGTAGAATAGCACAGCATGTTATTGAAAGTCTGTCATCATCCGCCACCGAAAGATTGTTCTAGACGCTTTTTCATATCCTGAAAAACATTAAAAAGTACTTTACAAAACCACAAGAGTTTTAATTTCTGCAGTTTACAAGATATTCTCGTTCACAACAATGATTCACGTTCTTGAAGTTGAAAATGCATTCATGTTGGAAGAGTTCAGAATAATACGACAAAAAGAAATTAGAGGCATGAAGGGTAATCGATTTCTGATGCAACTTTCTGCACTAGCATTTGTGTCTGCAATTTTCTTTGAAAATCTTTTCTTCACACAAAATTTCTACTTACATCATTACATTCATTTATCATGCTCTTAGTAGGTTCAGGTTATTAAAACCATTTTTAAACATGCTAAGTTCTTAATTAATCACTAAATGATAACAGATAGTTACTAAAAATACCAGCATAAATGGGCAACTAAGGCATATTTGTCACAATACAAACGTAGCAGTATAGTTTATGCATTCAAAATAATCTCTAGCTATTAAAAGGGGGGGGGGAGGGGGGCAGCCAGCAAATTCCGGTAGTTTACAAATACAAAAGCTCAAATTAAAATATAATTTTAAACTTTGGTTCTCATTTTGGGGCTGCGGTAGCAAAGATATTCAACAAATACAAACCAATATCCCCTGAAAAGTTTTAAAAAACCATGAGTTTGTTCTCTCAGCCTGAGCTTCCAGAAAAGAAAAGGTTTACCACAATAGGATGTCATTGGAAGATCACAAGAGACTGAATAATAATACCAAATACTATAATTCAGTCTCTCTTTTTCCCTACAATTCAGGTTGAAAAAACAAACTTAGGGTTTTCTAAAAATTTTTAGGGGGCATATCTCTTTGTGTTTCTTGATAATCTTTGCAACCGCAGCCCGCGAAATAAACAACAAAAAACTTCAAAAATTATATTTTGATTTTAACTAAATTATAAGCTACCACAATTGCTGAATGCTTCACCCCCTCAATTTAGAGATTAGCTTTTTAAAGTTACTTACTATAGAATTTTCCAAAAACTGGTCTTCAAAGGATTAATAATTTGCTGCTTGCGAATTCGAGTCAGTGTCATTTTAGGAGCAGCATTTGGACCACTCACAAACGCTCAGTTGCTCTTCATCATTTCTTAAACCAGTTAAAATTTTCTTTGAATCATGTTAAGAATAGTACTGTGCATTGGAAGGCAAGCAATACTTTCAAGCAAAAATGAATGATACTGGTTAATATTACAGTACATTTCTCATGGAATACAAAGCTAAATTATTCCTTGTTCAACAAACAATCTGGAAAACACAAAACATTTAGCACTTCATAGTTCAAATCACTTAATGCACACACAGCACAAAAATCAACAAGTAAGCACTGAGAGATGAAAACTGAGTAGTTTAACATGAATGCAAACAGCCAATGTTAAGTGAAAACTTCTTTTTCATAACTTCAGCTTATAGCCAATCTAGGCATTTTTCAAGTTTTGATAAAGAGCATAGTAACTCTTAACTGACAGCTATCTCACATGTCCTAACCATTAACCACAATGAGGATAAATTTGTTTAAAGTTTTATTACTTAACTGGATTCAATAATAAAACCATTTGAAGATGCTGAGAAACATTTGGCAATCAAACCATACCATCAATAAGACAACATGGAAATAGCAGTAGATCAGAAAAGATATAACACTTAATTTTTAGAAAGATTTGCATACACTTATGCTAATAGCTAGCATGTAAAGCTTTGTATATAACACAATATTTATTAATTCACAATAATGTTGATTAACTAAACCAAAAAGTTTATCACCAAAGACACTGAATTGGCTATGGTTTGTGACTTTTGGCCCATCTAGTAGATACAGTAGATTAGTACTTTTTAGCATGTGATGTAAACAATGGCATTGAATGAATATTTGAGCAAAGACTCTATTAAACGATTTCGATTCCATATAAATTCTGCATGGCATAATTTTCAAATCTTGAAGTTTAGCTGTTGTTGTTGTTCTTTTTAATTAATTGTCTTGAACGGAGTAACAAATATTATTACTTCAAGTATTACTTCATGACTTCTTGAGATAGTGAGGTATTAGAGGACCAAGTGCTTTGTGGCAGTGATGTAAAGGGTGTTGACCAATTGTCATTATCTTGATTGAAAAGTTTGTTTATTTTGCTTGAATACTTTTAGAAGTACTTACAGTTGAGCACTTCTAAATTTAGTATGTTTTTTACTTTTACTCAAGTATTTTTATTGGTTAATACTTTGCACTATATTTCCTTACAAATTTAAAGTACTTTTTACACCACTGCTTGTGACGTTTCGTGTTACGCAAATGTTGCTTTAGGTTTCCCAAAACTGTTCTATATCAAAACATTTGCCTGGCAAAAATGTTGAAAATGTTTTTGCCAAACATTGTCTAAATGGTCAATTCCCGATTTTGTCCAACACTGATAATGTATGAATACCTTACGTATTACTAGATGATATTTTTTTAAACTGAATGTTTGCATCAGATGTACACTCAAGGTTAATAATAAACAGACACAATTAACTTTATGTGGTGTTCAGAATTAAAAAAAAATCCAAAATACTTTTGAACTGCAATAAACTCAAAACCACTACCATCCATGGGGGGATAGACTACATTGGCTGTTTATTTTTCATTGCAGTAAGTACTTTAGGTTTGTAGGAATCCGTATTTGCATAAGAGTTTCAACAATCGACAGTGATCTAATGTTTCTGCAGATTTTTTTCAATTCTAGTCCACTGAATTTGCTGCTTGTTCAAAGCCACCAAGCAGAGATAACCATTATACTGTACCGCATCTTATCCAAGGATGCAACAACGTGAGCGAGGTGTGAGCTGAACCGAGATTACTGAATCAGGGTCATTGTAAAACGATGCCCTCAACTTCTTGGTAACACAGCCAAAGCTTCGATCTGCCACTTGCCCACCTGCTACAACACATGATGTCGATGGAAGTATCACTCCCTTTTAATTTAATGCTAAACCAGAGAACATTAAGC
This sequence comes from Trididemnum nubilum, assembly GCA_963965965.1. NCBI lineage: Eukaryota > Metazoa > Chordata > Ascidiacea > Aplousobranchia > Didemnidae > Trididemnum > Trididemnum nubilum. Next base: position 20,596,738 of record OZ014474.1, on the reverse strand, counting down.
AGGGAAGCTTTGGTATCAATTTCTAAACTGCAGTCTTTAACTTTACCAAACCAAGAATCAAACCATGGTCTACTGTTTCAGCAGCAGATTGTCTTTCTGTCCATCAACTCATTTTTATCTAAACTACTAAAATAGTTTATTATTATACTCAGAAAAAATTTAATAACTGACTAATTGGGTCAAAAGTTGATTACTTGGCAACCCTCATTAATCATATGATATTATTGAGCAAGTATTCATATTCATTCATAGCCTATTGACATGGACGTTTACAAATATTGAAAGCACAAACTTAAATGACTAAAGTAACCCTACCCTAGTATATACCCTATGTCATTGTGATCAGGGCTGGGAAGAAAAGAACTTTTCAGTGAGTGCAAACATTGATACAGACATCGACACAGCTAGGGGAGGAGATTAGGGAACCAGTCCTCCCTTTTGAAAGTGCCACACAATTTCACAATAATTATTTAAAATATAAATGATACAAAAAAAAGCACTGACCTCTGAACACCAACAAACCCAAAGGGGAGGAATGCTAGCAATCATTATCAGTGTTGACATTTAATAAAAATGTTTGATTATTAACAGATTAAACGATAAATACGTTTTTGTAGTCTGTGACGCACTTTCTTGGAACAATAATGTCTTTCAAGCATGTCGTTTTTGGTTTGCATTTGTTGCTCGATAGTTGAGTGAGCCGTACATAAGAAAAAATTGATTGCTGATGCAATCTTGCTTGGTTAATAATACTCAGATTCGTATTTTTTATCAACAGCTATGAACTTTTCAAGTCATCAGTTTGTACGGGGCCATACTAAGGGGGGCATTAGGGGCAATTAATTTCATTTTGTTTTTAAAGTGTGCAAATTTTTACCACTGCTACTGCATTACATGTGGTAATACCAACAGGTTTTCATAACATGTTTCAAGGTGCCTTAAGCATTTATGTGGTGTATATATTTTTTACTTAATGCTCAATTTGCTGATCTTTATGTTAATGCAGGTTTTGGAAAACTTTCCTATTGGTGGTTGGTGGTGCTACCTTCGACATAACTTTAGATATTTTGAAAACAAAACAAAATAGTTTTACAATTTAAGGCAAACATGTTGATTAACGGCCATTATTTTGGTAAAAAATTGTGAAGATCACCTAGCACCAGAGAACTTCGCTAAGACTCGCATTAATTTGCCATTAGACTCTGATCTATGATTGTTGTTGTCTGTTGCTGTAAGTGCATATTTGATCTCCTGCTACTGGACTGCATCAGATGCTGACTATTATATGATCCACACAGTTTTCATTGCAATAACTACTTCGTGTTTGGAGGAATTTGCACCTCAAGCAAACAAGAGTTTCCAGTGTTCCAATGTTTAACTAGACCTGTGGGATTTCTACAAATACTTGTCCACTAAATTTGCTGATGTTTAGAACCACCAAGCAGAGATATTAGTCATCATAACGCATTTTTAACCTAGAACGCAGCAACATGAACAGGGTGCGGGACTGCTGGTTAAACCCAGATCATGCGATCACAGTCGTCATAAAAACCATGCCACAAAATTATGCTGACAAAGTTTACTCGACTTGCAAATTCATACAAATCAGCTACGCCATCTTTTACTTTAGTAAAACATGTTGAGAGCCCCAACTACTTTGGGCGCCATCAGCCCCCTGATTCATTAATAATAATAGGATCTCGACTTAGTATTGACAAGCTACCATACAATGCAATTTCTTTGTCTGTTTGAAAAATCCAAACAGTGGCATACATGGTGGCAACATAAATAACGCAACTAGTAATTTTTGGTCAAAGGCGTGTTGTTTTAATATTTTGTTTTGCGAATTGTCTGCCTCATTTGTTATAAACCTTGTACTATGTCAGCCTACTATACAGTAACAGTATATAATCCATGATTCTTGCATCAATTGCTTGCACATGTGATTTTTGCATCTGCTACTGTATCGTGAAGCCACAATTTTTGCATTCTCTTGCTATTGTTGTTTTTTTGTTTCAAGGAGTCTGCTGCACAAACAAGAATTGGATTGCTGCCAGCTATACCTAGAGCTTGCATTTCATGATTTCACAATCTGCATAATTTACAAATTTTGGAAATGCATGTAAATAATACTATACCAATAATAATAAAAATCAATTTGTCAATCCCTTGACAGTTGAGATGAGATAGCAAAAAGCTAACATTTGACTAAGGGGCACTCGCTGCTAAAGCAGGTGAAAAAGCAGAAAAACAGCAGATTACAAAATGAAAAATAGGACTTGTTAAAAGATTATTAAGATTGTATTATAATATACAGTGTTAAAGCATACTAAACAATATTAGGCACATCGACAAAGGCCATATTGAAAAAGTGTACTTTCAATCTATTCTTGAACAATGAAATGCTGCTACTTTTCCAAATATCAAGATGCAAATCAATCCAAACAGTAACTAAAGCATGTGAAAAAATTGATCCAGATTTGTTGTAGTCCCAATTGACTGTTGTTTTTTTTCAACAAAAGCACATCGCAGTTACCACGAAAATCATTAGCAGTAAGCAGGAGTTGGCTTATGCAGGGCAATTTAGAAGTACCTGTTGAAGATAATCAGGAGCACAATGCTACTGCACAATCACAATCATAAAAAAATTTTGTCACCCCTTTTTTTAATTTCTGGCTGGGCCATTAGATGTAGAGCCGCCCAAATATTACTGTACCTACTCCTATGTTGTTGTCAAGATTAATCACTATTCATACCAATATTACGAATGTACATCTCCATTTGAAAGCAATGGAATGATGACATTTGCATCAACTAGATGTCTGGGTAGTGCTGCAAGCTTACTTTGCACGGTTTGGGGCAGAGCCCTGGAAGCTTTAGCCCTTTTAACGTTTGTCAAGGGTAAAAATACAGCATTTAATCAGTCAATGGGCCATGGCCCCTGTTTCGGTTCATTTGTTTGTGCACAATCCCTTGCCATAATACAAAACATATTATTGCTTTAAGTGACTTGATTTGCCAACATTGTTAAATCTTAGTGTAGAACCTCATTTGACTTCCTTCGCAACGGGGGTGGTCATTCCATACTGTACTTTTATCGTAGTATCGTCCATCACTTTGACAACCGCTAAGTTCCGCTTAGCTCATTTTCTCTTTTTCCTTTTTTCTTTCTTTCCTGGTTTGACCGCCGAGCTAAGTTTGTAATTTCAGAGTTTGGCAAAATGATGATGAAATGTTTGCAGTGTAGATAGATCGTACGCACATTGCCGCCTTTGCAGATTTTGGTCTATTCGTATTTTAGCGTCTAGGTTTCATCTTTAGTTGACGACTATTTTAGTGTTTTAATTTCATGTTTCATTCTATTTGAATAAGCTATAGGAATAACACTGATATTGAGTAGCTTATGTGATCTGCTATTGGGCTGAGTTCTGATTTACTACTCACCTTTTGGGAACTCAGAGAACTACTTGGATTAGCCAGAACTACTTTTGCTTGCCACCGGTTTATCTCTTGTGTGGACCTTACTTCGTAAGTGTTACCTATTATTTGTTTGCTACCGGTAATCTATTGCATTGATTGGAGGCTGATGTCTATCTATAATTGTGCATTTCACTATTGGTATACTGTAAACCTTTATGTAAACTAATTAACTGCGTAACCAAACTATTTGCGTTTAACGGTAATTATTTTGCTATTTCTTAATCTACCTGAATTTGAGTAATTTGCCGTTCTAAACTACATATTGCATAACTTTGTGTATTGGATTATTATTACATTTTCATTGCTTTTTTGTGCTTTTGCTAATCTTGTGTTTATTTTGCATGAGGAATTACAAAACTCGAATAAGACTCCAATAAATTCATTTGCAACCCTGGAACTGGAGTGTTGTCCGTAACAGTAATTCGAATTGGCTCCTCACAACAACTGGATCAACTACCCATTTGTACCGGTGAGCTTGTTCCTTATTTGCTTTTTATTTGATTCATAACCAATATGGAAAAATATAAACGACTAAAAACCCGTCGCACTGCTCTAAAATCTGCTATTACCCGCCAAACTGCAACGTTGGACGGCTACTTTAATGAGGCGGAACCAAGCGAAGCTGCGTTCGAAGACCAACGCACGGCATTGCAATTTAATCTTAAAAGCCTGCGAGAAAATTTGCACTTAATATCTAACACTTTGATGGATTTGCCAGAAACTGATTATGAGGATGCTGCTAAGGATTTAGAAACGAATGAACTTGACTTAGAAAAACGAGAAGCTGCTGCAGCGAAAATTAAGAACGCTTTCGATACCTTAATGAACGCTAAAACTAAAGCTAACTCTACCAGTACTGCGGAAAAAGAAACCGAAGTTGTGAATGAAACCCCTGCATCTAAACCTAAATTTAAACCTAGAGACTTATGTACGCCGAAATGGGAAGGCGATATTGTAAACTATAATGCTTGGAAAAATCGAATCAGAGAGTACTTTAAACTGACTGGCTTAACGAATGACTATGAACAATTGGTAATTTTACTGTATGAGCATGTTTTGCCCCCGAAATTGCAAGCAACCCTTCAAGATTGCAAATCAACGGACTCTATTTGGGAACGTTTAGACTCGCAATTTCCCCCTAATTCGATTCCTCAAGCTATTTTAAAAAAGCTGAAACTAACAAAATCTATGAGCAGTAATTCGGCCCAGGAAATGCGTCGCGTTCTTGAACAAGTGAAAACTTATGCTCGACACGCTAAAGAGGCTGGCTGCGCCCGAGACTTAAATTGTTTCGCTACGGTCGATTTGATTGAGCAAAAACTGTCTGATAATCTTGTTCGAGAATTCAGACGTTGGGTTTGTAAGGAACATGATACTGCGGATGTAACTATTGAACTTTTGATTAATTTTTTACAACGTGAAACTGAACTTGAAGAAAGTTTAGCTGGCAAAAGTAATAACATGGTACGCAAAAACATTAAACCTAAACGATTTACGCACTCTGCTGTCAATCAAATCCGCTCTGAACCTAAAGACTGTTGCGCATTGTGCGGATTATCTTGTCACAGGTTTATAGATTGCTCTAAATTCAAAGCGTATACCCCCCTTGAACGAACAGATGCTATGAAATGTCTTGGCAGGTGCTTTACTTGTTTGGCCAAAAAACACGGGACCCGAGAGACTGCCGGTTCAGGCGCAAGTGTGCGAACTGTGTAAGTCCCACCACACGACTTTGGCATGTGTTTCGAATGCGCCTGCGCCCCCCTACCACAAGCAAAAAAGCTCTTCTCTAAACCCTGCTGCGTCTGAGTTTCAACCTTCCGCGGAATCTACGAACTCTGTACTTAACGTCACGACTGTAAATGAACTAAAATTTAGCTTAAAGTACTCCCCCACAACTTACATAGAGTTATTAGGTAGTGATGGCGTCTGGCGAAGAGCTGTCGCATTGTTTGACTCGGGCAGCGACATGACCCTTATCAAGAAAGAAGTTGCAAGAGAACTCCAATTGGAAAGACAGCCACGCAAGTTCACTTTTGGAACGGCAGGAGGCGGTTACTGCTCTGCCGATGCTGCTTTGATCTCCTTGTGGATTCGACGCTGTGACAAGCCATCAGCAAGATTCAACATCTCTGCGATTGAACTTGAAAGACCTGCTCACAAAATACCTTGCCTGGGGGACCAAATCTTCAAGGAGTATCCTTACCTGGAATCTGTCCAGTCTTGCTTGCCTCAAGAATCAACAGAAGTGGACATCCTAATTGGATATGACTACGCAAGCTTAACCACACCTGTCAGCTACCTCCAGCATACCGACAACAGTGAAGACTACCCTCAAGCCGCCGAAACGTTATTGGGTTGGTACATACTTGGTCCTGCGGGAAATACCACCAACCATCATCACGCCAATGTGCTACGTTTGCGACTCCAAGAGGACGATCCGGTGGACACTCGGTCTTTGTATGAAGCTGATGTATGCGGAGTCAAACCAACGCGTATCGGTGCTTGTTCTGACAAGGAGGTCAAGGAGTCATACTTTCTTAAGCATGTTAGAGACACTATTCGCCAGACAGAAGAAGGGAGAGTCGAAGTATCACTACCCTGGAAAGAAGGCTTTCCTTCCAGCTTGAATTGTAACAGAGACCAAGCCATGTCAAAACTTCACTCCCTGGAGCGACGGTTGGAGAAATCAAATCTTGCTGACACCTATGAGCAAGAGATGAGCACTATCATAAGTGAATTTGCTGAGCCAGTCCCAGAAGATGTTGCTCAAAGAAGAGGATGGTACCTAAATCACTTCCCAGTTTTACGCCCCGGCAAGTCCACTTCGTGCCATGTCGTCTGGAACTCCGCCGCTGTTTATGATGGTCTTGCTCTCAACGATGGCCTCTTTAAAGGTCCAGACTTGTTGAATAATCTTTTCATAATTTTGGTAGCTTGGCGTTCTGAAAAGTCAGCTATGGTTGGAGACATTAGGAAGATGTTCAATCAAGTGCAATTGGCTGTCCCAGACCGAGCTTATCACTGATTTTTGTGGAGGAATAAAGACTCTTCTCAACCGCCGAAAGATTATCAATGGAAGAGACTGCCGTTTGGAGACAAACCGGCGCCGGACTTATCTATTAGCGCACTTCACTTCTTGGCTGACAAACTTCCGCTACCTACCCCGATGCTGCGGAAATAATCAAACACAATTGCTATATGGATGATCTCGCCTTCTCCGTGAAATCTAATCAAGACGCCCTGCGATTGAAAAGCGAGCTCAACATCATTTTGTCTTCGGAAAAGTTTGCTGTCAAGGGTTGGCACTCAAATATCAAAGATGTGGATGAATTTCCCGATGAACGTTTCACCGATGTATTGGGTCTGCACTGGAACAAGGGACTGGACGTCATTCAAGTTAAAGTTCCCACTTTTGCTGCGCCAAAAGTGATCACTAAACGAACCATGCTCTCCTGTATTGCCAAACTATGGGACCCCCTAGGAGCTCTTGCACCTGTCACGGTGAGCTTACGTATACTCATGCAGTCATTTTGGTCCAGAAACTTGACTTGGGATGAACCAGTAGATGAAGACACCGCTTCGGAATTTGTCAAACAAATGGAAGACATCGACCAGCTACAGTCATTTTGGTTTAATCGCTGTATCATATCCGCACCTAGCAACGACTTGGTCGAACTTCACGGATTTTGTGACGCCGGAGAACAAGCGTACGGCGCCGTCATTTGGCTTAGATATCCCTCTGAACAAACTTTTACTGTAAACTTTGTGACCGCAAAGGCTTATGTAACACCAGTTAAAAAACGCTCTATCCAGCGATTAGAACTAATGGCAGCTGTCATTCTCGCGCGCTTAGTGACGGTCGTTAGAACTGTTATTGACATAGCGAAAATTACTCTGTGGACTGATAGTGCAACTGTCCTGCATTGGTTGCAGACCCCTGTATCACACTTTAAGCCTTTTGTTTCAACCCGCGTGCAGGAAATTAGCGAAAGTGTACCTGAAGCCCCTGATTGTTTTCGCTATATTAAATCAAGTTTGAACCCCGCGGATGCCCTAACAAAACCTATTCAAAATTTTAAGCTTTTGAAGTGGCATCATGGTCCTAATCTTCTGTTCCAAGCTAGTGAGCATTGGCCGTCTGACTTGCCCCCTAAAACCCAGACTCATGCTTGTGATGAGGAAAAGAAAAAATCTTCACTTAATGTACTTAACGTTACTTCAACTGATAACTTTGAAAACGAACTGCTGAAACGAATTAGCTCTTGGCCAAAGTTGTTAAGAGTAACTGCTTGGATTTTACGACCTGTGCTTGATACCGATTTACGGCTTAATGTTTTAAGTGCTAACGAACTGCGTTGTGCTAAACTGTGTTTGTTCAGACTCGTGCAAAGTGACCTAAGAAAACCCAAGTCTCAAATTATCAAAGACAAATTTAATCTTGAACCTTCCACGAATGAAAAAGGACTTATGCGAATTCACGAACGATTAGACAATCTCTCAAATTGTGAATCGACACACCCAATTGCTTTGCCTGCGAAAAGCAAAGTTACTAAACTTTTTGCCGAACATATGCATCAAAGTCTAGGACATTTAGGCTACCGTGTTGTGATTACAAACTTACGCCAAAACGATGTTTACATTTTACGTGGAAAGCAATTACTTAAATCTATTGCTTCAAAATGTATCAAGTGCCGTATTGCTCGACGCGACTTATTGCAACAACAAATGGGACAATTACCAGCATTTCGACTTAAACATCCTTGTCCCCCGTTTAACTCTGTATCTCTCGATCTATTTGGCCCAATAAAAATTAAGAAAACTAGAAATGTGACTATTTGTGCTTGTGTTCTCGCAATTGCATGCAATGTAACTCGAGTTATTCATCTAGAAATTGCTGAGACTCAATCTACTAATGATTTTTTGTTAGCTTGGAGACGTTTTGTCATCAAACGTGGGATTCATCCTACACATGTGTATAGTGACCAAGGCAAAACTTTTATTGGAGCTCTAACTCCTTTGAAACAATGGTTGTCTAGCTGGAATAAACGAAGTGTTCATGATTATATGAGTGCAAACGGAACCGATTTTCACTTCACTTGGGACTTCAATATACCCAAAGCTAGCCATATGAACGGTTCTATTGAATCTTTGATTCGTAGCTGTCGTAAAGCGTTTAATGCTGCTTGTAATTATTTGAAACACTCGTACACATATCCCGAATGGAAAACTATCATTGCTGAATCTAACTACCTTGTTAATTCCAGACCACTGTTTCCGGACAATGCGGACAATTTGGATGAAGAACCGATCACAGGAAACTCGTTGCTATTTCCTTACAAACAATGCCCACCTCCTCAACCTATAAACAATGAGACTGTTGATCTGAGAGTGCATATCAAAGCTGTTCAAGCTTTCATAAGTCAATTCTGGAAATGTTGGCTCCATAATATGCCACCTCAATTGCTCTTCAGATCGAAATGGTTTCGACCACGTGACAATTTAAAGATTGGTGAATACGTAGTTGTCTTACAACCTGGTCTGAAAGGTCAATCTGCTCCAAGAGGTTTATGGGAACATGCCGTTGTAATTCAAGCTTTCCCAGGTGATGACGGACGAGTTCGTAAAGTGGAACTAAAACTTTCTGGACAGCGAACTCTTATTCGACCTATTCACAAACTATGTCTAATTGCCACAGCCGAAGAGCTCGGTCAAACCACTAACTAATTTTTTTGATTGCTGAACTGCCGATTTATTTGATCAATGTCTTGTAAACATTTTGCGTTCATTCTTGTGTTTTGTATAGTTACTATTGCGTTTTTGTTTTTTTTTTGTAGGCTAATCCAAGTGTTGTTTTGCCCCTCCTGTTTGCCTTACCCTTCCTACGATTGATAGATTTGCGACTCAGGATCGTACCTCAGTGCCTACTCGCGCCTTTTATCTTGCTTGATTATTTTTTGTGTGTTACCGTTTTGATTATGCACAAACTTATGTTGTTTTTTTTTATCGCTGCTCACTTCGCCACTCGTTCCGCTCTGGGGGGAAGTGTTTCGGTTCATTTGTTTGTGCACAATCCCTTGCCATATATACAAAACATATTATTGCTTTAAGTGACTTGATTTGCCAACATTGTTAAATCTTAGTGTAGAACCTCATTTGACTTCCTTCGCAACGGGGGTGGTCATTCCGTACTGTACTTTTATCGTAGTATCGTCCATCACTTTGACAACCGCTAAATTCCGCTTAGCTCATTTTCTCTTTTTCCTTTTTTCTTTCTTTCCTGGTTTGACCGCCGAGCTAAGTTTGTAATTTCAGAGTTTGGCAAAATGATGATGAAATGTTTGCAGTGTAGATAGATCGTACGCACATTGCCGCCTTTGCAGATTTTGGTCTATTCGTATTTTAGCGTCTAGGTTTCATCTTTAGTTGACGACTATTTTAGTGTTTTAATTTCATGTTTCATTCTATTTGAATAAGCTATAGGAATAACACTGATATTGAGTAGCTTATGTGATCTGCTATTGGGCTGAGTTCTGATTTACTACTCACCTTTTGGGAACTCAGAGAACTACTTGGATTAGCCAGAACTACTTTTGCTTGCCACCGGTTTATCTCTTGTGTGGACCTTACTTCGTAAGTGTTACGTATCATTTGTTTGCTACCGGTAATCTATTGCATTGATTGGAGGCTGATGTCTATCTATAATTGTGCAATTCACTATTGGTATAGCCTACTGTAAACCTTTATGTAAACTAATTAACTGCGTAACCAAACTATTTGCGTTTAACGGTAATTATTTTGCTATTTCTTAATCTACCTGAATTTGAGTAATTTGCCGTTCTAAACTACATATTGCATAACTTTGTGTATTGGATTATTATTACATTTTCATTGCTTTTTTGTGCTTTTGCTAATCTTGTGTTTATTTTGCATGAGGAATTACAAAACTCGAATAAGACTCCAATAAATTCATTTGCAACCCTGGAATTGGAGTGTTGCTCGTAACAGCCCCCCCCTTTGGATCGCCAGGATTGCAAAATTGCATAGAAAAGTGAGCAAAAATGAGGCAGGACCTCTTCTTTGCAAGTTGGGCATCAGGCCTTGGGCTCAAAATCACCTGATATAACAGGTGAAAATGGGACAAAATTTGATTTTGAGTGAAGACCTTTTTTTTTGGTTTTTTGCTCTTCACCTGATTTTGGGTAAAAGATGGGACAAAATTTGAGTGTGACAATTTCAAATTCTGATCTATGTTCCTCTCAAATTTTCTGAAGTTTCAGACCCCCCCTTTTTTAAATCCTGAGTACGCTACTGGTCCAAGAGCCTTACTCTTTCTAGGCCTAGGGCATGGATACCCACAATATCAGATAGGCCTACCGTACTACAACAGGAGCAATTGCTCTGAGCCCAATTCCAAATTAAATCCACAGCTGCCACACTGTCAGGTACGAAAAGACAGAAATGCCAGAAAATCCCTACCATCACATGATTGAAACCTGAAGCATCTGACGAAATTGCCATTCTAAAGGTCCAGCAGGCTGGCAGGTTTGGTGGATGAATATTCTTTAGTTTATGTCTACAACAACTATCGGTAGTTTACCAGCCTGCCAGTAAACTAGCCTACTGCATATGGCTATCACACTGCACAGATTACCATTAGTATCCCTTGAACCTGTAACCCCAGGCTTGGGCCCAGGTACATGCAACCACCTTCTGAGGCTCGAGTACTAGGCTAGCAGGCTAGAAGGCTACTGTATAGGGTTGTACAAAGTAGAATAATGCAGTATTCTAGAATAATTCTAGAATAGACATTTCGAATTTAGAATCCTATTCTAGAATAACTCATGGCAAACTGTGACAATACAGTTTTTTCCGGCCAAAATTAGGTGATCTCCAAAAAAAAAATAAAAATAAAAATAAAAAAAGGTCATCGAACGGCCAAAATCCTAAATTCAAACGTTTTTTCCGCCCAAAATTAGGTGATCTCCAAAAAAAATAAAAATAAAAAAATAAAAAGGTCTTCGAAATGCCGAAATCCATAATTCAAACGTTTTTTCCGCCCAAAATTAGGTTGCTTAAGATTGTGTAATACGCACCACTCTTTGCGGTTTGGCAGCCCTTTAAAAATTTTTTTTCGAATCCAATTACCCGATAAAAAATGCTTTTTGAGATTCGTTTCTCCGGAGATTCGAATCTCAAGGATTCGAAATTCTACTTTGTACAACCCTACTACTGTATTAGGCATACCGTACGATGCAACCCCTTCAGTAGCTTACCTCTAGCCTCCATAACTGAACTGATTTCTGACAAACAATGATAAACTCGAGCTTACTAGCACTATAGATTAATACCAGTAACTAATCCTGAATTATCCAAACGAGAGTGCGTCGCTATCGAGGAATCGAACCCAACTCTCAGCTCTTCCTGACCTGTGTCCATCACGATAATCTAAATTAAGGGGACAATACTAGTCATTTTAGTTTTTTCGAAGTAGTGCTAAAAATTGTTGCAAAAGTCATTCTATTCCAATCAAAACCCCATCAATCTATATATCTTCAGAATCTGCATGAAATCAGCTATTCAAAGATACTCATAGTTTTATTACAAGTTCACTCAAATAAGAAAAAAGCAGCATCAAACATCAAAAAAAAAACAAAAAATAACAAAAATTCACCTGCAGAAAAATTCTAAAAACTTTTTAGCATTAAGACCCATGCACATCAAAGTTACTAATAATAAACAACTACCGGTATCCTAGGACTGCGAAATAATGGGAGGATTTTTTCCACAGATGGCTACTCATTGAAATATACAATTTTTAAAATGTTTACGTTTGTTTAAGAAATTTTGACGAGAATATGTTGAATTATTCCCAAGCCACTTGGAATTTTAAAAAAACCTCCCATAATTTTATTCTACACCTAACTGACATCAAATGTTCCAATTTTTATGCAATTTTGACCAGAAATGTAGGAGTAGGCTAGTTACAAATTTTGTGCCAAAAAAATGATGTTTTGAGAAAATCGCTGTTAAAGTTTTACTTGCCAATTCACTTCATTTATGCTTGATTCACAAATTTTTTACTCAAAGCTAAATAGTCAAATTCAGCTTTACAACTGTCCAGGTTGGTAATCAATGCTAAAAACTTTTTAGCAGCAGCTTCTTTTCCTGCAGTTAGTGTTTTATTCAGACTGTTGCTGAAGTCTGGTTCCGGTGACTGTTGCCGAAGTCTGGTTTCTGCCTCCACCAACTCATCATGCATGAACTTCATGGCAGTATCATGGATGCTATTGCTATGCAATGCCAACTATAGTCTAGTGATGGAGGTGACATTTCCAAAATAATGCAAAAGTCTTCACCGACACCACATTATCTGTTTCCACAAAGCCGGAAGGTTGAATATTGCATTCACTGTTAGTTGGCATGAGCTTATCATCAACTAGACTTTGAGAAGAAAAAGCAGCTGAACTACTGGTACCAGCAGCTTCTTTTTCTTCTTTTTTTCAAGTTGTTGTTTTTTTTTTCTAGAGGAAAGAGAGACCTCTAAATTTATGCTTTTTAGTTGGCTTAGGCATTTGGCAATACTAAACTAAATTCAAGAGTAAACAGTAAAATAATTTCATGAATATTCAGTATCAACAATATAAAATGGAATAATTCCAATTTCTAATTGATATGGCAATGATAGTAGGCTAACCTAAAAACAGTTTACTGTGATGTCATCTGTCATTGCTAGGCTAAGTAACTCGCTAAAACTGTTACCACATCATACAGTCAATCAAATAAACTTACACAGAACAGAGATAAGTTTATTCATTATCAGTTACTGTTCATCCAGCAACTCTTAGAATTACTCTCTACTCAACACCTGAATTGATTTCTTACTGATGCTAAAAGTTTCTCTAAAATCAGCTAAATAAACTTCTTGTAATAACAGCTACATTTAACAAATATTTTATTTTATATTTTAAAAGGAATTAAGAAGTGGATACTAACAAGACAAACTCAATTTAGAGCTATAATTATAGCAAGATAAAGGTGCTTCTTAACAAATCGATGCATTCATTTCATCAATTAGGTCTAGGTATGGTCAGTAAAACAAAAATTTACCTAAGAAGGAGTTGGAATTCAGTAAAAACTTTAACATTTTTGAAATCCTAAGAAACTTTCAAATCTTATGGATGAAAAAAACTTTTTTTCAAAAAAAATTTTTTTTTACTAGTATTGTCCCCTTAATATAAACTTTTTGCAAAAGTTGGAAACAAGTGACACGCTTGAGCAATCACAGCGTCCAATCAGAAACGAGCTTTCTCTTTTTTCTCGTACTTTCTCTGCATTAAATGCTAATCCAGCATACCTTAAAGGCGGTGAATCATCCAGCCAATTCCAGTGGTTTACAATAGCTAAAATTGAACTATAATTTTTGATATTTTTTGTTTTAATTTTGGGACTGCGTTTGCAAAGATATTCAACAAATACAAAAAGATGTCCCCCCGAAAAAAGGTTTTGGAAACTCTGAGTTTTGTTCTTCCCGCCAAAACCACAGTAGGCCTAATGTATAGAGTAGAGATGGCAACAGCGCAGCGTACGCGGCCGCGCGCTGTTGTTGGTGCACCGCGCCGCGCAGCGTGGCAACTAAAATCTGCATTACGTCACAGCATCAGCGCAGCACCGCGTACAATAATTTTTTTACATTTTTTTTACAATTATTGTTGGTGATTTTCTCTTTATGAACAACGATGGTTAGTCTGGATGTAGCTATTATATGAATTGAAGACAATGCATGCTACTAAAACAGGAAAAGGTGCCTTCAGTTCAAGTTTATTTTTTCAGAATTCGGAGCATCCTAGAATCGGCTATTTTGGCTACAAGAAACTTAGTTTTGATCGGCTGAACGTGATTTTTTTTTTTTTTTGACACCAATAAAAAGATTTTGGTTTTAGTAGGCTAGACTTGGAAAGGTTTTGGACGTTGGATGAATAAGGGTGCCGATCTTCGTTGAGCATTGGGGGGAATAACTTGCAATTTTACCCCAATTTTGCCCAATTTTCAACTTTGGGGGGATAAACCTTGACCACGATTTTTTTCAGGTGAGCAAATTAAGTGAAGAATAAAAAAAAGGTCTTCATCAAAAGAAGGAAAACTTTGTTCCCCAAATTCTAGTGGAGACCTGCGCTCAAATGCACACCAAAGTCAAATTATTGGGGGTATGCAGATGTAGACTATACTAAAATTATTGGGGGGGATTCATTCACATTATTGGGGGAATATATCTCCCATCCACCCCTGTCGGTGAGAAGATGAAACAAAGGCAGACAAATGTAGAAGAAACAGGTTTGTGGGAAACAATCATCAGACTAGAGGCACAAAACAAAGCCTAGCAACACACCCACCCTGTACGCAGTAGGCCTATAGTATTGGTACAAGCCCAAGGCTAGACAACAGTTTCTACTATACTAATACTATACATGGGCTTGCATTTCAGAGTGAAAGAGTTGGTTCAGTGTAGCCTGTTCGTCAACAGGTCATGGCATCAAGAATTAGGCTTTTGGTCCTATGTCTGGAGCCTATCTCAGATCTGGTAGACCTATGTCTGTATGTAGTAGAGTACAAAGACTAGGCTACACAAATTTCCAATGACAAAATAGCCTACCGGTACGTAGTAGCAAAATTTATTCCACAATCCAACACACATGTAAACGGCAAACGCATTACTACATAGGGTAGTTTCATACAAGTGTAGTAGCTAGTGACAGCATGCAGAGCACGTGATACCTTATATTTCATTATTTGAGCTACTGGTTCAGGATTAGTACCGCACAGTCGTTGCATGAAATCATCAGGTAGACTGGTAGATTGCTTTTGATTGCCAAAACATGGTACAGAAAAACTGAGAAGAAGCACACACATGGCAGATTAAACCTGAAAGCCTATAATTGAAACGACTGATCTTAAGTCGCGTGTTTTTTAGTTTTAACTCGGCCATTTTCAAAGTTAACGAGTGCAAAGTTTCAGACTTTTTACTTATAACTTAATAATGGTTTGGTCTAGCTACATGAAATTTTGACAACAGTTTGAGATTCTTAAGTTATTTGTGTGTGCCAAATTTCAAGGCAATAAGTCCAGTAACTTCAGGTTTAGGACCCAAAAACTACTTCAAAAGTTTGGTGTAAAAAGCGGTCTTATTGAAAAACGGTTTAAGTACGGCAAAAAATATTTCACATGGTTATATATCGTAAGATACTCTTTCATCTCTACCTACACTTTTAGCCGCATTGAGTTTTTTTTCTTTTTTGATTTTTTGCTTTCTAAATTTTGTGCACTCTTCTTCTCCTAAATCACACAACATTAATATCTAATTTTTGTGTAAATTTGTTGGGCTGCAAATGTAATTTTGTCTCCTGAATTTTTTTGAGGCTTCTTCCCACAACCCCCCCAAAATGGGGCCCTAAAAAACTAATTTTTTTAATTGCTCAAGCTAGGGTAATAATTTTTGGATTATATTGGTAGATATTTAAGCAACAAATAGTTTGACATACTATGGAGGTACCATCCCCCCCAAGGGGTCCCCAAATGGACTCCCCAGAAATTAGTTTTTTTAACGGCTCAAACTTGGGCATTACTTTTTTTTATACCGGCAAATGTTTAAAAAACAAATATTTTGACATGGTTTGAGAGGGTGACTCTTTTGAAAACTCTCCAAAATAATATTTTTAATATCAATTTTTTATAAGTCATAAGCTAGAGAGCTGATTTTTTTCCGATGTTAGTGGAAATTTAAAGAATATTTAACTTGCGGTGAGGCGCGGTGCAGCGTGAACTTAGTTGTGTTTGAATGCGGTGCGGTGCAGCATGCGGACAAAGTTTGCAAACGCAGCGCAGCATGCGGATGCATTTTTTGTTATCCGCGCCATCTCTGGTATAGAGAACTGTGGTAGGCCTAATAGTTTAGAGATAGTTTATTTCTAAATAGTTTAGGCCGAACTATCTCTAAACTATTAGGCCTAATAGTTTAGAGATAGTTAGGCCTAATAGTTTAATAAGATTACAGTAGGCCTAGTAGTTTAGAGAACTGTGTTGTGACGGGAAGAACAAAACTCAGAGTTTCCAAAAACTTTTTTCGGGGGGACATCTTTTTGTATTTGTTGAATATTTTTGCAAACGCAGCCCCAATTAGACTGGTAAAGTTGCTAGGTGGCGCTATCTTAGCAACGGCCGTCGCTGGTTCTAAACAATCGATGCATCACCGTAGTTACCAGTGTAATGAGAGTGTCGGATCGTGTGATCTATCGTGTCATTGCTTTTGTATTAAGCTGATGAACCGAAATCGGTTGATCGAGGGGAAAATCATTATAAATCCAATTATGTTGAAGCGTTTTTATATTCTGCTGGATCTTTAAGAGAAAGGGTACACGCTAATATGAAAGCTAGATCTGAGTTCATGCAACACAAAGTATAACAGTAAGTTGGCAGGGTGATTAATTCTGTGTCAAAGTAAAACTTGACTTATTTGTTTGGTTCTCTACTAATAGCTATACCGTACGCGGAAGTCTTAGCTCAATGTCAGAATCGGACATTAGGTTAGGAACTTTATTTTAAAGCCTAGTTGTAAACAGGTAAAGCAAATGCTTTTCTAAAACATGGGTCTTTTGATGTGGCCAAAAGTTGTGAAACCTTCATTTCAGAATAGCTGTGGAATAATGTTTGATTCAAGTTGGCCTTTTCGATTGGCCTTTGTTTTTCAACAAAACTGTTGATATTTCTATACAATAGCCTGCATAACCATCACCCAATGGCTATTGAGAGAAATTATTTGACTTTAGTGCTTTAAAATCTATTAAACAGGTTTATTTTCAATTCTGCTGTATAGGTGGCCATATATATTTTTGGATAAGGCGACTTATGAAATAGCATCATAAATCAACTGATAGGCCTATGGGATCTTGGTTATTAGAATCCGGGGTGTTGAAGTAGTGTAGGTTGGCATATGGCTGTAGTAAAAAAGATTGGTATGGTCCCATATGCCAGTCCATCAATTACATGATATCAAAATGTTACATAGTTATACATACAAAGTGATTTTTGTGTGTGTTTAATTGTTATAATATCAATAGTTCTGAGCTTTGAGCTGCTGCAACCACTATCAAAAGTTTTCTCATTTTATGATCTAAATAACCCTAGTTTATTGGGTTTTCCACTAAGCTACCTATACTAATGTTTGGCGTATTATTTTCAGGTACATGAGTGGTGACATAGGAAACCCCCTCAACCTTTAGCGGTGGAAATTTTGATAGATGAATCTTACTGATAAACACTATTTTTTCTGTGCAACTATACAATCAGTTTATGTGCTCGATTTAATAAAATTATTGCGAAGTAAAAACTGCCAAGTCTGTTTAGGTTTTTAGATTGATTTTTTAAAACATTTGTAATTGATTTCTTGCCAATCTCTATGAAGAATATTGTCACTGCTTGTATTTTTTATGTATTTATTTAATCTTTAAATTGCCTAAGCATTAATAGCGGGGTTCTCGATGACATATGACACTGTAACGTACCACTCTATGTTGTGAACAGTCACATTGAAAGTAATTAACTTAAGGGTTCGGATAATTTCTATAACAGTAATTTCCATGATCAGTTAACTTGCTTTGTTGCTTTGGCAAGTAAAAAACCTGAGCTATCACAATATTGTAATACAATATTTATAAAAAATAATAACATATTTCTTTATTTTCTATGGTTTTAATTTGCTATTATAAATCTGTTGTGTTGGTTATACCCGTGATAAGTTTTGCTATATCGATAGCCTGCTCAAATACAAATTTTTAACAGTACAAGCAATTTTATTGTGGAAAAGTAAATTGTGGATAGTCTAACAGTTGACGTGGCCCATAAAAAGATAACAAATGCAATACACATAGAAAGTCTCAATAGATAACATAACAATATTAAAAAAGCTGTCATATTGCAAAAATTGTTTAGCATAAACACTTTGAAGTGATGTTGGTGACGTTTGGCAGTCAAATGTAATTATGGTATGTTTGATCCCTGAGGTAATCAAAATTAAATCTAAGTTTTAAAAACACGCGCAAGACAAGGTTTTTGGTTTCAGTCAGCAGAGGTATATTTATATTAACCTCGTGACAAAAACTTTTGAAAAAAATGACATATACTGCATAGATCCGCAATACTCGTACAAACTATGCAGAGAGGTTTACTAAATATTACATAACCTAACCAACAAAGGTGAAAAATACCTAAGCAAGCAAAAAATTGATACATAGTAAAACTGGTTATAAACATTACCTTCTAAATGGATCAAAACTGCTTGCATTTACAAAATAATACTAAACCAAAAGTTGCTTTCTTTGCAATAGACAGTAATAATACTAATTCTAGTCATCATACACACCCTGAAAAGCAATTGGCTTAACACTTTCAAAATTCTCAGATAAACATGATACACACTGTATAGCAACACTAAATAGTAATCCAAACTACAGTACTAGCAAAACACAGTTAAAATACCCTTGCATTACTCATAAGAATTATCATTACATGACTCTTTGATCAGAGGAAATTGTAAGTTAACTAAAGCAGCCACTAACTAAAACATAACTCCAAAGCCATTATGGAATTAAAGCTAAAAGCTTTTAAGCCAAGCATTGGCTCGTTCCACATGAATTCAAAATTTAGCAATGCTTTTTGTTTCAACAATTTCATTTTAAGTGAACTTACTACGTTCAAGAAACATCGGAATGTTGACACTTACTCCTGCTGGTACAATGTTTTGAATTAAGAATCGTTTATCTGCAAGTATGAGATTAAATGCAACAAAATGACTAAAAATCCCACACTTTTGAACTATTACTTTGTCGGATGTGGACCCAAAATACAACTTACTGATTAAAATGATGACACCATTACAAGCGACACCAACAAGGTCTTAAACGAGTTCATAGATCTGTAGGTGGAATAGGTAAATTGCAGCAAATTCATTCTTTTTTGGCGTGACTAAGTTCTATATCTGTACAATCCAATATAATGCAGCAATTTGGAAAATCAGCAAATGCACCTGGAGCAGATACATTATTTTTAAATCTTGAAGGCACATTTGACGTAAGATCATCAAACAACAATTTATGTAACACATGAATTGAAGTCAAAATTAAGTTTGCAACTGTAGTTTTGCTGTAAGAAAACAACTTTGCTTTGCAAGATGCAAATTGGGATAATTTTGCCTTATTTCATTATTGCGATAAGAATCTGATCCACAAATTCTATGCTTTCCACTCTCCAACCATAAAAATATGATACGTCATCTTCAAATCTTCTTGCATAATCTACTATTAATGAACAAATTTATTTTATGGGAATACCAGTTTCTACTCGTATAATTTCTTCATTTAAGTTTTTAAATGAATAAAATCTATTACTGGTATAAGTAGCAACATCAGATTTTTTGTACTTGTCCACACTTTCTAAATAAATAGTTCAAGAATCCATTAATGCTGATTCAGCTAGATGTAATGAAAAATTGTTTGACTTGTCATCGTCAATTTTTGGTACAAGGCATGCCTCTGAAGTACTGATAACCCTTAGTTTGCGCTTTTTTGCTGCATTTTCCACAGGAAAAAATTTGTCAACATTTCTTTTGAAAATGGCAACTGCACACTCGGGAGTTCAAGTTTGGCTCTCTGTCAGCTCTTCTGCAAAAAATAAATGGAAGTTTTAGAAATACTGGTATATCCATGTTGGTAATAGTTTATGTCAATTAAGCTTCAACTTTGTTGAATACCTTTCAATCATATTTGAAGCCTAAAGTGAACCAAGCTTAGCTAAAGTATTAACATCCAATAATACTTAACACAATTAGGTGTAGCATACTATCAGAGTCATAAGTTCATTGCCTAGAATGTAGAGAATTTGAGATCAATATCAAGCATGACTGATTCAACAACTCTGCTCTATGTTGATTCACTACTAGGCCTAGTCTAGTATAGCTGGTATCCACCTATACACTAGTCTAGCCACCTATACAGCAGAATTGAAAATAAACCTGTTTAATAGATTTTAAAGCACTAAAGTCAAATAATTTCTCTCAATAGCCATTGGGTGATGGTTATGCAGGCTATTGTATAGAAATATCAACAGTTTTGTTGAAAAACAAAGGCCAATCGAAAAGGCCAACTTGAATCAAACATTATTCCACAGCTATTCTGAAATGAAGGTTTCACAACTTTTGGCCACATCAAAAGACCCATGTTTTAGAAAAGCATTTGCTTTACCTGTTTACAACTAGGCTTTAAAATAAAGTTAAGTTTTTTTCTCAAAACCCTAACCTAATGTCCGATTCTGACATTGAGCTAAGACTTCCGCGAACAGTATTGCTATTAGCAGAGGTGGGCACTCGGTACTTTTAAAGTACCGACGATAACGGTACAAATACTTTTCCGAAAAAGTACCGACGGTACGATATTAGGTACTTTTTGAAAAAAGTACCGACGATAACGGTACTCGGTACCGCCATTCGGTACTTTTCGAATGATAGATTTAGCCCATTTTTAATATAATTTCGCTATTTTGCTTACTCTGTCTAGAAAGTTAAGCTCCGCCCTATCTTGCCTTTGCTGCAACGGCACAGCCTCTTAATTCTCTGCATATCTTAAGAGAACTGCCACTGGCAGGGGTTCGATTTCGAGTCGGGTCAAACCAAAGACTTAAAAATAGGTATTCACAGCTTTCCTGCTTGACGTTCAGCATTAAAGGGATAGTGTGAAGAACAAGCTGGCAACTGCAATTCACTTGTGCCGTTGGGAAAGGCACTTAGCGGGACTACCCCTCTTCATGTGGTTGACAGTAAGAGAGATGGCCGGCAACTCATAAGTGAGCTCGTATAGCCTATCGACTCCGTTGCTTTCTCACAATGCAAGGATAAAATTGCAACCAAATAAAATAAATAAAGTGGTAGGAACCTCACTGAGCCGGAATGGCTATGCCCTGCCTGCAGGGAAAGGGTGACGTAGTAAAACGAACTTGCTTGCTTTTACTGAGTTAATCAGCGAAGTTTTTCGATACAAAGAAGCCAACTTTATTCAACAGTAAACTGTAATCGCCCATGGTACATTGGGTTAGGAAAAAAGCAATACCAGTAGTCTAAATTTACCGAACCAGACTGACTTAAAGTAATACAACACTGTTACTTACTGCTTCAGTTTCAGTTAACAGCAAAAAATGAAAAAGACATAATTATCATCGCAACACTTGTTATGTACAAGAGGCTGTGAAAAAATCAAGTCACAACCCCTACACAAAAAGAGTTTTGCATTTATTTATTTATTTAAATTTCCTTTCAAAAACACCATCATCTCGAAATGCTCGTCGCTAAGACTAGCTCTTTTGGGCCTAAGAACATCCTTTCCCAACGAAAAAAGGCGTTCTACCGCCGCACTCGACGGCAGAGGAGTGTTCAACTTTATGAACACGTTTTTCAAGTTCTTGCAAACAGAAAGGGCAGCTAAAATGTTTTTGTTTGGAGGAAATTTATGCATCTATTTTGACGGAGTTTTTATTTAAACTCCATTCCACAAATTGTACCGAGTAGCGACGATAAAAGTGCGAAAAAAGTATCGACGGTACCGAAAACGGTACAATTTTTAAAAAGTAACAAGGGTACCGATAACGGTACTAAAAAAGTACCGCGGTACAGTACCGCGGTACAAAAGTACCGCGGTACTGCCCACCTCTGGCTATTAGTAGAGTACCAAATGAGAACCAAACAAATAAGTCAAGTTTTACTTTGACACAGAATCAATCACCCTGCCAACTTACTGTTATACTTTGTGTTGCATGAACTCAGATCTAGCTTTCATATTAGCGTGTACCCTTTCTCTTAAAGATCCAGCAGAATATAAAAACGCTTCAACATAATTGGATTTATAATGATTTTCCCCTCGATCAACCGATTTCGGTTCATCAGCTTAATACAAAAGCAATGACACGATAGATCACACGATCCGACACTCTCATTACACTGGTAACTACGGTAATGCATCGATTGTTTAGAACCAGCGACGGCCGTTGCTAAGATAGCGCCACCTAGCAACTTTACCAGTCCATTTTAGCTCTTGTAAACCACCGGAATTGGCTGGATGATTCACCGCCTTTAAGGTACGAACGTGTACACGTTTTCTGCATTTGAAAGCCGAAGGATTAACGTACTTTTTTGCATTAAGAAGCCTTGATCCAAAACTAATCGGGTGTCAGAAGCCTATGTCGCTACTTAGGCCTACTTGATACTTGCTAGTTACTGACTGGTATTTGTATTTAACCCTTATGACAATGTTTTTAGGTCTTGGCCTACCTGAATTACGTTTTTAAGACTGGGCGAGGCTCATGAAAAACCATCCCCATTTAGATTACATTGAATTTGAGAGTTGCTTGCCGTGCAAGTACGTCAAAGAGAAGCTAGTCATGCAAAACTCACGCAGGGAGCCGCATTCAAGCGTAACGGTACGTCGCTTACGCGATGTTGGCGGTAAGTTGAATTTCTTTGGGAAGTAGTTCAAGGCAATTGTTAGAACAGAACTAGAGTACTGCATTGAGCACTGTACAGTAGGCCTACTACTGTTGTCTGGAGCTAGCATTAGAAAAAGCTACGGTATGCAATGCAGTAGTTCTACAGAGCAGACTGATTGACAGATATAGGTAGAGTTGATTTAGGTTAAAAAAGTTATGCAATGCACTATGCAGTAAGCCTACAGAGCAGACTGAGTGACTGATATAGGTAGAGTTGATTTAGGTTAAAAAAGTTATGCAAAGAGTTGGTTTAGGTGTATTACATATGGTACTAAATTATTCCACATACCGGTAGGTAACAACAGAAGAACAGTAGCCTAGCCTTACTCATTAGGCTAGTACTGTAAATCTGTAAATGTATACCGGTAACTCAAAACTGCAAGCTATGTTGCAGCAGTGCCGTAGCACTCACTGTCAGTGTCAGAGGTGAGCCAGGCAGGCTACGGTATTTAACTTTAACAGTTTAAACAATACTGACAGACCTTTTGTAGAAAAGTTTGTTACAGCTTAGTTAAAGAGCAAGATAAAACCTTTGGTCATCTGATGTGGTCAAGTTGAATAGTTTCAGTTTAGTGATTAAGCTACAAAAGTTACTTTTCAACAGCTTGAGTTTCATGTTTCAGATTTACTTATCCAGCAGTAGAGTAGCCTCCCGTCGTTTGGTAGAATTAAAATAATCAAAATAAATGGATTGCCAATTCTTCATTTGTATGGCCTTCTTATACATTAGTTGAGATTGTAAAAAGTTGTTTTGATGGAGAATCTGCCAAACAGTAATGTAAAACCAAATCTTTTTTGAAAATAATTTGATTTAAAATCAATATTGGCTGGGTTATATAACTAAACTAAGTAAACTTAATAAGTGTATCTCAGATCTTGTTCGAATACTGTTTGAGAAAGATAAGCTAGTGGTCGAATGAATAAAGCGTCTGCTACCAAAGTGGTACGCTTGGGTTTCATTTCCGGTCGGGTCAAACCAAAGACTAGAGGAATTGGTATTCACAGCTTCCCTGCTTGGCGTTCAGCAATTTAGGAGACAGTGTGAAGCCTCTGCCAAGTGTGGTAGACAGGTGGGCAGGTGGCAGCTTGATTCGAAGACTGAACGGTCCCTTCGCTGTCTCCTGGCCAAGGCATTTTGGTGAATGAAATTTAATACAATTGCAATAGTTATTTTTTAGTTTAGCTACCGTACTGAACATGCCTACTCAGCCGAAATCAATTTTACATACACGAATTATTTTACCAAAGGATTTGGTTTGACTGATTAGCAGACTCTCCATCAAAACAACATATTACAATTTGTATTCATTGCATTCTTTCCATTTTTGTCTTACTGGTAATATTAGTGGTAGGATTTATGTGATAGATGAAAGCAACATTTGCTGTATAATGAATGCAGACTTTGTGTTGACAAACTACTCAACTAATACTAATCAACAATCCAGCAGTGTTATGAAGCTACTAATTGATCTAACAACAGGCATGAAAATACTAGTGCATTTTTCTTCATTATTTATAATTTTAAATAGTATACGGAATACAAGTTGAGTTTGTTGAAAAGGCTCTGCTTCTTATTACTTTGTCACCCAAACAAGGATATCCCAAAAGCATTTACAGTATTATTATGACAAAGAATTGATTCATTTCACCAAAAAATTTGATGTAGTGTTTTATTACTTTCGATTCAATTCAGGTGCTTACTCAAAATAACTTTAAATCTAACCTAAAACGTACTGTAATCTTAATCTTTAAAACAGCAAATAAAAAAGAGTGCAGAATATTTCTTTTTTTTTTGCTTTCTTTGATTTTCCATTAAATTAGTCACTCTCAGTCTGATATGGCTCTGCTAAGCTTTTAACCAATCGTGGCATTTCTGTAGTAAATATGCTTCATTGGCATATTTTAATTTGAAATGAGCTAATTCATCATAAATAACCAATACTTTTTGTAGATTTCGTCTTGCAGTATATGGTTTTGCTGAAATCATTAATCTGATGTCATGATTGGAGTTTGAAGTCCTGTTACGCGTCAAAAAGAATATTGGTCAACGGCCTGTTTCTATAGTCGTGGTAAATATGTTTTTCTTTTTGTTTTACATCAAATTTATATGTTCTTTTGAGTTAGTATTGTTCTGTTGTGTATGGCAAAATTTAGTCCACTATATTTGTTCTGTGTAGTCAATGTGGAGTTTAAGACATAGTAAGTAGTAGAGACACGGTACAAATCCAGAGTTACCCTACTTTGTACACTACTACCAGTATTGATGTATCAGAGTTTCCATAAACTATAGTACTTATGTGTATATGATTTTACAAAATCCTACTACTTTTTATTGAGTGCAATAGCTATCACAATCTACTTGCGTTGATTTGTTGCTAAACATATATTAAGTTGCTTGCTGCGGGGCTATAAATGTTCATTTGAGAATACCAAATCCTACAAAACCGCTTCCTATTTGGAACCGGTGCCGTTTTTGGAATTCGGTTTAGTTGTGAAGAAAAACTGCAAGTAATAAATTTGTTTAACCAAGCTGGTCGACCGCGTTGAAAAGTGTCCTTTTGACGTGGATGTTACAATGGCATGATTTTCTCCAGCAAGGCTAAGCCCCACCTGGTTGCGGGCCTGTTTCCTTTTCCTGAAAACGACTAGAAATGACTGCTAAAATGAAAACGAAAAATTCAGACAAACGGATGAAACCATTGCAGAATGAGAATATCCAATCAATAATCATGTGATTTATAGTTCTGTAATTCTTGTACTGGCTATGATTCATTCATTGAAAATGAAACTAAATGTTGGACTTTTTTTTTGTTTTGCAGTAGTCAAGTAGTTAAGTGCTGAATTGATATCAAAACAGCACTGACGGCCACTTTTTAGACTTAGTATTCGATTAAGGATTCGGAATTCTGGATTCTGTAAAAAAGATTCAAAACTATTCTTCTTCTTCTTTCTTCATTGCCCACTTTTTCGTGAGGGTTGCGGGGGCAGTAGCTCAAGATTAAGCCGCCACACCTCACGGTCTTCCATCACCTCCATCATTTTGCTTGGGCGAAGTCCCAAGCGATTCCATCCAAGATCCTCAATGTAATCGGTCCATCTAGTTCTAGGTCGTCCGACTGAGAATTCTAGAATACATAATTATTCTGAAATGAACATTCCTATACTGGGGTTGAAAAAGAATTAAAAATCATGTTGTTTTTTCAAAAAAGTTAATGACAAGGTGAATGTAATTTTTATGTTTTAAAATATTTTTGTAATTTTGGATATTGTTGATTTTGTTTTTTTTTTTGGGGGGGGGAGGGGGAATAAATCAATTACACTTTATTTTCTATGAACAATTTCATAAAAACATGAGGCTCATTTTTGGTTTAAGAACAATGCCGGTCTGAGCAACATAAAATAATATTAAGAACCAGAAGCGTCGCTAAGAATGGTGGCACCCGAGGCGGGATTTCGTGATGGCACCCTTTATCGGCCAAACTATAGGTGAAAACCAAAAAAAAAAAAAAAGAAAGCTCTTTGCCAACTAATCAGTGGGTTTTCGGTCTCAAAACAAAAAAAACGACCAAATGGTGTCACCCCAAAATGGTGACACTCGGGGCGAGCCGCTCCCCCCTAGCAACGCCAATGTTAAAAACAGCCAAACAAGAATAAATTTCATATCAAAAACGAAACTAAACTCTGCATTGATTCGAAACGATAAAGTTTGAGTGATTTTCTGGCATTTACAAGCAAAATTGCACCAATTTCGAAAGTATATAGTGATGTTGCGCACTGCACAGGCAACTAGAATGTTTTTGGTGCTCATTCAAATAAAAATGCTTGCTTCTTCGCTTTTGCAATTTTACGATGCTGGGAAAACAGCAAAAAAAGCGTTTGCTCAAGCATACAGAGCATTGGAAGTACAACAATTTTATGTAATTGGTAGCGATGCTCTCAAAATTTAAGAACAAATGAGGGTAAAAATTGGCAAAAAATTAAAGAACAGCCAGCCTCAACTCAAAATTTACTGGTTCTTATAACACAAGTGCATTGAAAAATGTTTTTGAAGTAAATATTTAATTGGGATATGTTGGGCAAAGTTTTAAGTCAACTCTGTGCTGCACTGTTAGGGTTGATAATTGCATTGTGAATCAAAAGAAACTCTAGTATGTCTCATAAAGTTTAGATTAACAATTAATTGTTTAAGATAGGTTAAACACTCGTTGAATTGCTTTCAATAATTTTGAATCCTGTTCAAGTAAATAGTTTAGAGTTCACCTATCGGGAGGTCGAATTTAAATACTGTGAAAGAAAATAACTGTATCGAGTTGTCGTTGGGAATTAAATCTGATCAAGAAGACGGCCCTATCCTAAACTCGAGTTTTGAAGAAGATGCCACCACACTTAAGTTTAGAGTTTCTAAAGTTTTCAAAGATGATTAAAACTTTTTTCGTAACTTTAGTGCATTTCTTACGCTTACAATGATAGTAATTGACTGAACCCTAAAAATAGTTTACTAAATCTTGTTACCAACTAAATAGCTCTGTTACTTTTCATGGATTGCATAAAAGTAATGAGAAATGTGAAATGCTTTCTACCTAGTGACGGCAGGCTCTGATCTTACCGAAACAGTTGAAGGGTAAATACGAAATGCTTTTGCCTGCACAAATCTATTTTTTTCCATGAAATATAAACCGCTTCCAACAGGCTCAAGTGAAATTGAGAACGAGGTGTGGTTAGGATTTTAAACTGCGAATTAGAATAGTTGCGTGCGCACTGATTGGATTTCAACAAATCTTAGCCAATGGCTGAATCGCTCTTTGGTTCGAATTGAGTCTTACTTTTTGCTTTGCATTTTCTATTTGGCTGTGTTCTTGTTGGTCGGGATCGTTGAATTGTCTGCTCCTGAGTAGGAGTGGTTCTTTGCCGTATTGCTTTTGAAACATGCCGCTTAATGCGTTTCTGAAGCCTTTGGGTTGTGCGACCTACGTACGGACTAATGGAAGCGGTTTATATTTTGCGAAAAAAAAACAGATTTGTGCAGGCAAAAGCAGTTCGTATTTACCCTTCAATTGTTTCGATAAGATCACTGCCTCTGTCACAAGATAGACTGCATTTCTCTTTACCATTGATTGTGCAA
The DNA here is from genome assembly GCA_963965965.1 of Trididemnum nubilum. Lineage (NCBI taxonomy): Eukaryota > Metazoa > Chordata > Ascidiacea > Aplousobranchia > Didemnidae > Trididemnum > Trididemnum nubilum. The sequence goes on along the minus strand of OZ014474.1, from coordinate 20,568,555 downwards.
TCTTCTTAAAATAAGAAATGTGTAATTGTGTGTATTACGTTTTTAGCGAAATGCATTTTTTGTTTCAGAGCTAAGATAACGCAGAGCAATATTCTTCCTCTTAATGCTCGTCGATGACCATCGTAAAGTTTGGTTAGTCTCCACAATGAAATGACTGTGCCCTGCGGCCGAGTGAAGAATGCCAAACATGTCCACATGCGCATATTCTATACCCTGCATTTTTGGGACTGTTGTGAAGATTTTTGAATAATACCATTCACCAGACCTAGCGTTTATAATGCTGCGTATAGTGAGTGCTGTAGTATATTTTATTGCATTGTATTGCTTGTGCAAACAATTCTGGATATGTGGTAGAAATTATTTTGCAGTTGGACGTTTTTAAATGTCAAAAACTTGGATCTGCCATCTAGAAACTAATGATTTATCGTATCACAAAAGCAGACTTTAACAAAACTCCGACCTGAGCGAAAATTTGAAAGCGTACTGGTAATAAAAAGATGGAAAGCAAGATTAGAAACTTGTAAACGTGGGACGAGAGTTCCTTAAATCCTGCTTTGAAAACTTTCAGTTTTTAATAAAATAATTCTTCATTAGCATTTACGGTATTCGCTCAAGTCAGATGGTTTTGCTTTAAGTTTGCACTTACAATGTGACCCTTAGTCTAGATTGTGGACTAGAAGGTTTATGCACAGATAATGCATTTGTGTGGTTGCGTATATGGGTCTTACAATATATTTATTAAACCATTATTACTCGAAAATACGTAGTCCTTGCTGACTGTCCTTCATGCCTGATGATGTGGCTGACAATTTGTTTGTGCTGGTAAATAACATACCGTTTAAACTGGGTGATGACAGTGTTTAAGAGTCTAATTCAAAATATAGATTAGGTTAAACGTAAAAAGAAATCAACGAAAACAGCAAAAGTATATGAACAGCCAAGAAGCTTACCGGCATCCACGAGACAGGCATTATTATAATAAAATAATGTGCAAGTTGTTGCGCTAATACTACCATTAATGGCAGAATGCCTCTTTAATCTATTTGTGGCTAGTATCTTTTTTATTTTTAACTTTCATATTGTGTTTCTATGAAAGCTTAATCAACTTTGCAATTGCAACATTAATTTAATAAACGTTCTTTATCACTCTTGCTTAGAAGTACTCAATGATGTTGAATATTTTTAAACCATACTAACATTTAAAACCACCGGTACCATTTTCATAATGCAAGCAGACCAATATATTAGGTAAAGCAAAAAAAAAAGATACTGACAGCGAAGATATGGAGCGTATTTTCAGGCTATAAAAGAGTTGATTCTTTGTAACGTTGAAGTTAAATGCTTGGCAAATGCCTGTAAAAACTGAAAAAGATTTTAGTTAGTAAGAATTCGGTTTTATTTGCTTTTTTTCAGTGAAGTAAATCCGGCTTGCTGTTGAGTAACCCATCAGAATCATCTTAGTATGGATGGTGGTAGCTAGTTTTGGTAATCAAATTTGTGGCTTACTATTGATGGCGCTATAATGGAACAGTTTAGCGCATTTTTAAACTTTTGTAATTTTAGAAGTCTATTTTGCAGGATCTTGGTGATTTTTTGTATTTCTTGTAGTCATTAGCGGCTTATCGCTATGATTATTGGTTGCTAGGAGTTAAAATGCATTAGCAGTTGTTTTCATTGAATTATTTCGTAGATATGTCATTTAAACTTTAAACTACAGTCAAACCTCGGTTTAACGGACAAATGCGGACCAACGACAGTCCGTTGTTGGAAAAAGTCCGTTAAACGAAAACGCAGTGTTCCTCACTCTGTTACAATTGTGTGCACCTCAACTGCTAACATAGCTTATCTGTAACAGCAAATCTTAGCTTTTACTTGGAAAACACAATAATGACGCTAAACATCTTTGATGGCGAGATGTATTTACTATAAAGTACGACTCAGAAATATTTTCTTGCTTTGATACTACCGTACGATTTTTAGGACTTCCATGAAACATTTATCATGCATACACAATTAAGCACGGTGGATAGCTTAATATGAGACCGAGATGATCATCAGTTCAGCACGATTAGCATCTTGAACATCATCTTCAGGGGTGATGGGACTATGACTGCAACATGGGTCAGCGTTAGTCTGATCTTCAGAGACAGGAGGTGTTCCCATAAGAGGTGGGGAGTGACTAGCAGGAGCACCATCTTGAATAGGATGACAAGGTCCAAAGAAGCTGCTGATTTTGGTTTGGCTACCCCCCATGTGCTGTTCTTTGATGATAAGCTCCCTGATCATCCTGAGGTTTCCATAGTGATGCGCCATTTCAGGTAGCTGACTGTAGCTTGAGTAAGCAATCAGAGCATCGACATAAGTCCGAAGAGTTGACAACTTAACTTTGGGGACCTTCATCGTCTCTTCTTCGTCACTGCTTTCCTCTTCTTCACCAGCCACCACAGATGTCACTATGTCGGCCTCACTCAACACCTCATATCCTGGGTCAAGATCCAACTCATCCAGCCAATCCGTGACGTCCTCAATGGAGGTAGATACCTCTCCACCACGCTGTAGCATGCGGAGAAAATCTTCTGCTTGGCATCCTTCAAAGTTCACTTCAGTATCTTCGTCAGCAATCAGTCTTTTCCAAGAGTTTGAGAGGACAGGCACCTTAAGATCTTGCCATGCTGCCGCAAAGTTGTAAATAGCCGAACGAATATTGTAATTTTTGATGTTGGCCGAGGTACGCTCCCCTCTGATGTCTACTTCACTTTCATCATCCTCTATAACCGCCAAGACCTCATTCAAGTAACGGCGTACGTAGTGCCTCTTCATGGCACATATTACTCCCTGGTCCATTGGTTGTATTACCGATGTTGTATTGGGAGGCAAGTAAAGAACCTTTATCTTGCCATCACGGCTTACAATCTTCTCTTCACTGGGGTGTGCAGGGGCATTGTCAAGAATCAAAACCGCTCGTACATCGTCTGGAGCAATCTTAAGAACTTCTTCTTGATATTTCCGAACCGCAGGTACAAAATACGAGAGAAACTAGTCTGTAAATATTGCCTGGTTGAACCAAGCTTTCTTAGAGTTGTAATACACGACTGGCAAGCTTTGCTCAATATTTATTCCCCTAAACGCCCTTGGATTTTTCGATTTACCCACCACTGCTAACTTCAGTCGGTGCATACCTGTAGCATTGCACCCAACTAGTACTGACAGTCTTTCCTTGCTAGATTTTTTCCCCTTAGATTTATCCTCACCACGTCGAACTTGGGTGTTCTTGGGAATAGAACGCCAGTACATGCCAGGATTGCCAGTCTCATCTGCGTTATATATCTGAGAAAGAGCGAGGCCTTCGTCACTCATTAGCCTTCTTAATTTCTCTCGAAATGGGGCAACACTCGCCGTATCTGCATCACCAGCTTCACCATGCAGTATCTCGTTGAATAAACCATGACGATTCCGGAATCGCCAAAGCCACCCCTCACTTCCCGTAAATTCGGTGTATCCAAGATGAGTAGCAAGTTTGGTAGCGGCTGCCAGTAGCTCTACACCACGTACGTTCACACCACTGGACCGTTCCTGAACGTACCATTTCATGACGGCCGCATCTAAAGCTTGATTTTTCCCAGTTTTCATGTGTTTTCTGTTCTTCACTGTACCTTTCTTTGAAGATGAGGCATCAACACAATACGAAGCAGCATACTTCATTAGCTTTTCCTTGCCCTTCCTGATGTCGGAGACAGTTTGCTTTTTGACACCGTACTGCTCACAGACTATCGCAACGCTGGCTCCCTTTTCAATTTTTTCGATTAGTTCTAGCTTCTGCGTCACATACAAGTTTCCACGTTTACGTTTTTCGGCTTGTTTAGGCATGTTTGTTATTATAACAGCACTAAAACTCAATGAGCAAAACAAGCTGACTGATACGTCTTGTGATGTCACAATACAAGTAAACGGGGAATCATTATGTCTCTGCGACAACGTAGCACGATTTCTCGTTTCGTCGGCTATTGATTTTCGCTTGTAACAATTACATGTACAGCAGTCTATGCTTACGGAACGGTAAAATCCGAAGTCCGTTAAATCCGAAGTTCGTTAAATCGAGGTCCGTTAAATCGAGGGTTGACTGTAATGATTTAACTGGCCTCAGTGTAACTGTGTAACTTTGATCGAGTCTTAATTTGCATTTATTTCGACTTGAGCTGGTGATGTTAAATATTATTTATAAATAGTGCTTAAACTAAACATTAATCCGCCATGTGTTACTGCTGTGACATAGAATTTTACGTATTTTAGGATATGGATGAATTTACGATTTGAACCAAAGCTAAAAACCGGTCAAAGTGGACAATAGCGGGCAATGGACGATGAGAATTTACAAAAAGCGTAACTTTTCAGATCCGCTGAGCTATGTAAGCTGCTTAAATCGCTCCTGGTAATTACCAATTAAAGCCAAGGTATCTACAAAAGTGTTACTTAACAATTAAATTCTTTAAATATGCCCACGGAAGGAATTATACGTTGATTTACGGCAACGTCCAATGCTTTGTAATGGCGTTTTGGCGGGAAAAAGCTATGACGTAGCTGCAATCCATCAATAGTTTTACAATAACATGCTAAATCAATAATTACGATAAAATGAGTTGAATGAAAAAATGATTGCAAAAAAATGTGCATGATGTTTTCAAGGCAATTACAGAAATATGCAACAAAAAACATTTACCAAATTCACACACATTAATCAACTTCTTATCCTGGACATTTTAACATTGGTTGGAGAATAAAAGTTTTTTGCCCTTTCGAGATAATCGAAAATGAAATCAAAAACTCAAAATTTTTTGAATCAATTAAGCTCCGAACAGCGCCCTCATGTGGCAAAATTATAACGACGACAACTTATAAACTGCTCGATGAATTTTGATTTTTTTCAATCTGCATCAAATTTGAATGGATTTCTCATATCCAAATATAAAGAATATCTGAGAGAGTGAGTTACAAAATTTTGACTGTCATGTAACACAATGACCCTAAGGTTTGCACACAGGGTTCGACTGGAGTGAATGCACGTTGGCATCGTTCCCTAATTCTTGCACTGAATAAAATTGCTATCGTAAAAGTACAGGAAATTAGTTTTATTGTTTATTCTAATTACTTCAAAACCAGCCGAGAAGACTTGCTTTGCAAAAAAATCAATATTCCGAACGCGCGTCAAAAGCTCCGGATTTTTCGATACTTCACACAAGCAGAAAATAGTAACCGAAAATTACGATCAGCAACTCAGTAATTTTCAGTCTACTTAACTCCATGTCATTAAGGTTAGTGCTCATAATATTTTACAGCGTACCTTAAGATTGTAATTAAGTACTGTTTTGATTAGGAGACGGCGATTTAAAGTCAAGGTACCACCTGCCTATAACAGTATCACGTATGGTGGAAGCTTCATACGCTTTTATTGGTGGACGTCAAGCAGGAAAGCTATATCATTTTTTCAGAGTCGAAAATCGTAAAAAACGATTAAAATTTTCGTTCAAAAATCGCTCAGCCTGATGCTATGCGATAAAAAAAAAACAAAAAAACGATGGGTATGAATAAAATTACAGCCTGTAGTCTTATAATGGACTGGATTCGTACAAAAGATACCCAAGGACAGCGTAAACAATGAGGGAAATCGTAAGCGTCCGAGCATATTGCTGATTTATCTTCAACACTCTTTTGTAGTTGTTCGCTGTAGCGTATTTATAATGTTAAAATTTTAATTTCTTGCAACCGCTTAAAGTTGAACAAGTAAAAAATGGAACTATATGCATTTTAAAATTGATGTTACATTTATTTATTATTTTAAAGTTTTTGAGAATTTTGTAAGACACAAAGCTCATTTCTGCTGAAAATGAAAATTTTGAGCAACGCCAACCCAAGCATAAAAAATATTTTAGAACACGGGCCAGTATACAATGCATTTGTAAGCAATCAATCAAGATTTCTCACCCTTTACTATAATGCCATTGCTGATGTATCTGAATACTAGACTAGGTATATTTCAAGAATCATCATCTATTCAAAAACACAATATTTAATCAAGCATGAATAAATTTGTCTTTTTATTCTTCAAAAAAGTTTAACAATTAATGATGCTGAAATTCGTGAACATTAAAGAACAGAACATTAGAACATTCTACTTCAACTCAAATTTACACGTATCACATACTCGTATTGCCTACATGCTGGGTCGCTTCCCTCTTCCATACTGCGACCTGTGATCTGCTTAAGATACAAATTACTCAACACATGGTGGTGATTAAATCATTTTTCATAGTGCTGGATCGCTTAAACAGATTTTCGGGCAGCATGCAAAATCGTTTGAAAAACAATCACTCACATTTTTGAGCCAGAGAAAGTACAAAATAGACGGGCAATAATTAGCAGCGTAGGCAGGATTTTCGAAACGTGGGAGCAAAGAATGAAAATCTACTGGATGCAGTGTGGAACTTTTTTATTTTTGGTCATCGCCTAAATTCGAACAAAAATAGGGAAACTTTTCTTTTTATCTTCGCCTAAATTCGAATTACAGCAACTACGAGAATAGGGAGAAGACCTGTTTTTTCGGACTTCGCCTAAACTAAATGCGAACCAAATAACTACGAAATAAGTATGAAAATCTTTTTTTGGTCTCCGCCTGACTTCAGATGAGAAGAATTTATGAAGTGAATTCTCTGGGTTACAAAATGCAATAACAGTACGCCTCAAGAGTCTGGACCCAAAAAAGACCATGGCCCGATGCCCCCCCTGTCTACGCTCTGCCACAATCAACGTTAGCATCGAGACCTCCAACTAACAAAGCTCACGGTATTTTTCAGTTCATCTTTAACATCTACTCTAATAATTGTACATTGGTATTTTAATTCCACACTGCAAACGTTGCGTAAAAACATTACGGTACCGCGGTGTTGCGGTAACAAACCAAAATGCAAAATGGCTAAAATTCTCCAACTTAGAAAACAAAATGTTTTAAATGTAAAAAATACTACAAAAAACAAAATGTACTTAAAAAATAAAACAGACTCATTAAAACAAAAGAAGTGAAACAAAATGCAGTAGTCAGCAGTGCTGGACAAAAGCCTACAGCAACTTATTGAACAGTACAATTGACTTTGCAAGTACCATAGCCGAGAGAGACATAGAGCGACCCTTCATTGCTTTGGTTTTCCTTCCAACAGAACAGCCACGTTCTGAAATTATTTTTTCAGGTTTAGCTAATCGCAGTATAACAGCACCTTCCTGCAAAGTAGTATAAAACAACATATTGCAGTGTTTGGAAAAGTTGACGATGACTGTTAATTATTTTTATGTACAGTACGTTACTGTAGCTACACGCATGTAGTGATGAATGTAGTTTGTGAAAAAAATAGGCACGACAAGTAGTATACAATATTCTTTTTTTAATTCAAGCAATGAATTCAACAAGCTTATTCGAAAAGTTATTGAACAACAACAACAAACATGTAGCCCCTTTGCTGCCGGACTCGACAGTAGCATTGCAAGGACCTACGTGCCGTGCGCGAGTAAACTTTTTCTTTGCTATAATGCAAAATCTCTACCAGAATGTCCTGAGCGTCACTAAAATGTCACCTAAACCTGAAAACGTTCAACAACAACAAAACTGAAATCCTTGGCTTTTGCAATTTCGTTTAGCTGGTATAAATGGTTTAATGGGGGGTGTAAGCGTTAACCTCCCTCAGAAATCGACCCTTGTTGCAGCTAGAAATAATACAAACTATCAAATCAAATCTTTCATTATACTCGCTGTATTACGCCAAAGCGTGTAACGAATTTGCGGGGGGGCCACCTCCGCGTCATTGCGCCTGTGGACAACAATGTGTTTGATCTGACCAGCCCGAGATTTGAACTTCGGACCTCCCGCTCCAGAGACGAACGTGTTACCGCTCGACCAACAGGCTGGTAATAAAATTTGCAGTTCTGAAAGCGCAATAAAATTAGTTGATAATACAAAATAAGATCAACAAATTTTATTGCGCTTTCAGATCTGCAAATTTGCAAAAAAAAAAAAAAACGGTAGATCAGTTTCGAAAAAGTCTTCCACCCAGCATACCCCCTCTTAGAACGGCCCCTGAAACTTATGTTCACCAAAAACTTACGATTTGGCAGTTTCCATCACTTTTATAGCAAATGAAATGATTTCAGAAACATTTTTATAAACGTCATTTTTCCTGACATTCCGGCACTTTACGGTATCGGCGATTTTACTAGCCCGGCTGCGAAAGGGCTAGTGAAAGAATATTGCAAAATACCTCATTCTCTAACCACTTTCCAAAATAATATTTTTGAACTCATCTCTATAATCCAAGCATGCATCTGAGCTGTAATGCAACGACTTGACGTTTTTCAACTTTAGATACAGCTCCACCGCTTTTAGTGCCAAAACACCACAGTTGGTTACTTCTTGTTGTCGCGGGTGCTTCTCAAATCTTATTGAAAAACTTTTACAGTTGGTAGTAGATCATTCTAAACAATTTGTATTGTGATGAAAATCGGACTCTGTCATTGCCATATACAGTAGGTACAAGTATAAAACATAGCAAACACATTAATTTAAATTTTCAATGACTACAAAAAAACTTCTGTTTAAACAGTGTTCAATCAAGTTTACAATGGGTGCCCGATGGAAATTCAACAAGACTGCCCAGCGCCAATCCATTTTGCTTTCGTGCGGGGCTTTATATCTTGATTATCACCACACGCACCACACTAATACTTTGCAATGCATCATGCAGCATTTAAATATATGCTGCCTGACTTGTATTGACAAACCTCACACATTGGTACAAAACAAAGCGATTAAATTAATAAATCGCACATTAACGTGCAAGAAAAAGCAAGAGACTCAACGTCCACACAGGCGGAGCCATAACTGTCCGAGGCCATAGAGTTTGGTGCTATCTTAAGGCGCACATCAGAATTAGGGAGTTGAGTATAAAATTTAATATATTATGCTGCACAAATATGCAACACTTTAAATTATTAGCCGCAATTGCCGTTGCACCTCAAAGCATGCTATCAAACTGCTTTGCTATTCCACATACGCTAGGTTAGGGGGGATTACGTAAAAATCTTTGCATTTCAAAAAAATCACCCTTTTAAATTATGTTACCTATTTTTCGAAAAGGGTTATTTTAATGGGGTTCCCATCTTTGCGGGCCAAGGGGAACATTTCCCCCTTAATACAGCCTGGATTTGTTACTTTTCGCTTATGGACAGAGCAACTGCAACTCATACGTATGGCGTTTTTAGGCAGTGATAGGCAGCAATTTTGATGTATTTTTTTTTGAAATTTATTTACGCTAATTAACTAATGCTTTAAGTTCATTGACTTACCGCAAATTAGACAAAATGGTACCGGCAATAGCACCCTCGTTTCCCATCGAATCATATAGAAAGACTATGCTGTCTTCTTTTATCTGTCAAACATAACCATCTGTATAGCTCATCGGTCCTTAAACTGGGGACGCGTCTTCCTTGGGGTAAAGAAAAAGTTTTATAGGAGGGCATGAAAGGTGACAAACTTGCTAGAATCTACGACTTACTATAACTACGAGGCTGGATGAAACACGAGAAAATCAGAGGATAAAGAGTAGCTACGCCTGGTGGCAGACATCGTGCTGCTTCTATGATGTAATAAATCGTTGCAATGATAAAAAATGTTTGTTCATAGCAATAGCGACCTCTACAGTAACTCCATACCTAGGCTAAATGGTTTGGCAAATTGAGAACGAGTGTTTTTGATATTGTGCAGGTTTAAAAAAGCAGGAAGCCTTTTGAAAAATATAAATTTCTCAACTCTTTCAGTCCCTTCACACTGGTAAATTTTAAAAACTGTTTAAAAGCATGCTTATTTTGGTTAAATTTAAGTGCCCCTTAGAGTACCATAGTTGCGCCACTGCTCCTCTTAAATGCCTCCAAACGCTGGAAGCGTAGAGCAGTTACTTTACAGCTATCTCGCAACACACTTACGTCGGAGCTTATCTTCCAGGTTATCGCATCAATGATCTAAACACAAATATTCCACGCCATATTTACTGCGATATTTACTAGTACGGAGTATATAATAAAAATCATTGCCAACAGCTAACAGCAAGTACAGATTCGCACTATACATCATATAATATATGCTGCCTTCCTTCGTGATCTTATTCAAATGTAGAAGTTTTCAACTTCATAACAGAATTAAATTCAAAAGCACGATCAAAAGTTTGTATTACCGGTAAAGAGTACTACACCAAAGCTAGAATTCAATTGATTTAAAAAACTGCTCCATCGAGGAATGGTTATTATTTTCTTCAAATCAGAAAACGATAAATTTTACATTATGCTGTGGACAGGCTTTTTCATCAGATAAGAGTTTCTTAAACAAAAACACGCCATTCTCAACATACCACATCATCCAAACATTTGCCGTCTTCAAGAGTTGCCATTGATTGATCATTAATGGAAAATCTTCCCACTGTGATTTGCATGTTTTGATGATTCTGTAAACGGAAACATTAAAAGAAATAACCCTTGGTAATGCAGAAATAGTATGCATTTCCACAGTTGCACTGGATTTTGTAGTTGCACTTATATGCTGTAAACACTCAACCCGAAAATGGTTTAACATTTCTATGAAAAAATTCTAATAAATTTAAAACGTCTACAAAAATTCTAAATCTATTAATTAAAAAGACAAGACTGTATGCATGATATTTTTATTTCTCCCGCTCCAGGGACAAACGCGTTACCGCTCTCTCAGTTCGCCACTCATCCAATGACAGTTACGTACAGCAACGAATACCAAAGAAGTAAAATGACTTACAATATGATAATTCTGTTGAAGATTCCTTTTCGAGCTACTTTTGCTGTGATATGGTCGCAAGGCACAGTCATTTCATTGTGGAGACTAACCAAACTTTACGATGGTCATCGACGAGCATTAAGAGGAAGAATATTGCTCTGCGTTATCTTAGCTCTGAAACAAAAAATGCATTTCGCTAAAAACGTAATACACACAATTACACATTTCTTATTTTAAGAAGATTGCACAATCAATGGTAAAGAGAAATGCAGTCTATCTTGTGACAGAGGCAGTGATCTTATCGAAACAATTGAAGGGTAAATACGAACTGCTTTTGCCTGCACAAATCTGTTTTTTTTTCGCAAAATATAAACCGCTTCCATTAGTCCGTACGTAGGTCGCACAACCCAAAGGCTTCAGAAACGCATTAAGCGGCATGTTTCAAAAGCAATACGGCAAAGAACCACTCCTACTCAGGAGCAGACAATTCAACGATCCCGACCAACAAGAACACAGCCAAATAGAAAATGCAAAGCAAAAAGTAAGACTCAATTCGAACCAAAGAGCGATTCAGCCATTGGCTAAGATTTGTTGAAATCCAATCAGTGCGCACGCAACTATTCTAATTCGCAGTTTAAAATCCTAACCACACCTCGTTCTCAATTTCACTTGAGCCTGTTGGAAGCGGTTTATATTTCATGGAAAAAAATAGATTTGTGCAGGCAAAAGCATTTCGTATTTACCCTTTAACTGTTTCGATAAGATCAGAGCCTGCCGTCACTAGGTAGAAAGCATTTCACATTTCTCAGTACTTTTATGCGATCCATGAAAAGAAACAGAGCTATTTAGTTGGTAACAAGATTTAGTAAACTATTTTTAGAGTTCAGTCAATTACTATCATTGTAAGCGTAAGAAATGCACTTAAGTTACGAAAAAAGTTTTAATTATCTTTGAAAACTTTAGAAACGCTAAACTTTAGTGTGTTGGCATCTTCAAAACTCGAGTTTAGGATAGGGCCGTCTTCTTGATCAGATTTAATTCCCAACGACAACTCGATACAGTTATTTTCTTTCACAGTATTTAAATTCGACCTCCCGATAGGTGAACTCTAAACTATTTACTTGAACAGGATTCAAAATTATTGAAAGCAATTCAATGAGTGTTTAACCTATCTTAAACAATTAATTGTTAATCTAAAGCCGCATTTACACGGGCGACTTTTTTGCGTGCGATTTTTTGATAAAAATGGATCTGGCAAAGTTGCATTTACTCAACGGCGGTTTTGATCATGATAATTGGGACCTTACTGATGGAAGTAATTGTCTTAAGTTGGTTTCATACCAATATTGTTATAATTGAAAACTTTAGAAGAGAATCGGTGCTGCGATAAAAAATCGCAGTGAGATCAGTGCCGATTTTGTTTTAAAAAGGTTTAGAATATCACTATCGGAACGGAAACAACTTGAGACAGTCATTTTCAACAGTAAGATAACTTTCATCACAATGAGAACCATTATTGAATAGATGCAACTTTGCTACATCCATTTTTATCAAAAAATCGCACGCAAAAAAGTCGCCCGTGTAAATGCGGCTTAAACTTTATGAAACATACTAGAGTTTCTTTTGATTCACAATGCAATTATCAACCCTAACAGTGCAGCACAGAGTTGACTTAAAACTTTGCCCAACATATCTCAATTAAATATTTATTTCAAAAACATTTTTCAATGCACTTGTGATATAAGAACCAGTAAATTTTGAGTTGAGGCTGGCTGTTCTTTAATTTTTTGCCAATTTTTACCCTCATTTGTTCTTAAATTTTGAGAGCATCGATACCAATTACATAAAATTGTTGTACTTCCAATGCTCTGTATGCTTGAGCAAACGCTTTTTTTGCTGTTTTCCCAGCATCGTAAAATTGCAAAAGCGAAGAAGCAAGCATTTTTATTTGAATGAGCACCAAAAACATTCTAGTTGCCTGTGCAGTGCGCAACATTACTATATACTTTCGAAATTGGAGCAATTTTGCTTGTAAATGCCAGAAAATCACTCAAACTTGATCGTTTCGAATCAGTACAGAGTTTAGTTTTGTTTTTGATATGAAATTTATTCTTGTTTGGTTGTTCTTAACAGTGGTGTCGCTAGGGGGGAGCGGCCCGCCCTGAGTGTCACCATTTTGGGATGACACCATTTGGTCATTTTTTTTTGTTTTGAGACCGAAAACCCACTGATTAGTTGGCAAAGAGCTTTTTTTTTGGTCTTCACCTATATTTTAGCTGATAAAGGGTGCCACCACGAAATCCCGCCTCGGGTGCCACCATTCTTAGCAACGCTTCTGGTTCTTAAAGGGGGTGAATCATCCAGCCAATTCCGGTGGTTTACGATAGCTAAAATTGAACTATAAATTTTCATATTTTTTGTTTTAATTTTGGGACTGCGGTTGCAAACGTATTCAACAAATACAAAAAGATATCCCCCGACAAAAAACTTTTTGGAAACTCTGAGTTTTGTTCTTCCCACCAAAACTACAGTTCTCTAAACTATTAGGCCTACTGTAGTTTTGGCGAGACGAACAAAACTCAGAGTTTTCAAAAAGTTTTTATCAGGAGATATCTTTTTGTATTTGCTAAATATCTTGGCAACCGCAGCCCCAAAATCAAAACAAAAAATATCAAAAATTATAGTTCAATTTTAGCTATTGTAAACCACCGGAATTGGCTGGATGATTCACCGCCTTTAATGTTATTTTATGTTGCTCAAGCCGGCATTGTTCTTAAACTTTGACCAAAAATGAGCCTTATATTTTCATGAAATTGTTCATAGAAAATAAAGTGTAATTGATTTATTCCCCCTTCCCACCCCAAAAAAATATACAAATTTAACAACTTTCAAAATCACAAAAATATTTTAAAACATAAAAATTACATTCACCTTGTCATTAACTTTTTTGAAAAAACAACATGATTTTTAATTCTTTTTCAACCCCAGTATAAGAATGTTCATTTCAGAATAATTTTGAATCTTTTTTTCCAAATCCAGAATTCCGAATCCTTAATCGAATCTTAAATCTAAAAAGTGGCCGTCAGTACTGTTTTGATATCAATTCAGCACTTAACTACTCAACTACTGCAAAACAAAAAAAGTCCAACATTTAGCTTCATTTTCAATGAATGAATCATAGCCAGTACAAGAATTACAGAACTATAAATCACATGATTATTGATTGGATATTCTCATTCTGCAATGGTTTCATCCGTTTCTCTGAATTTTTTGTTTTCATTTTAGCAGTCATTTCTTGTTGTTTTCAGGAAAAGGAAACAGGCCCGCAACCAGGTGGGGCTTAGCCTTGCTGGAGAAAATCATGCCATTGTAACATCCACGTCAAAAGGACACTTTTCAACGCGGTCGACCAGCTTGGTTAAACAAATTTATTACTTGCAGTTTTTCTTCACAACTAAACCGAATTCTAAAAACGACACCGGTTCCAAAAGATTCGGTCTTCTCAAATGAACATCCCTACCCCAGTAGCAAGCAAACTTAATATATGTTTAGCAACAAATCAACGCAAGTAGAGAGTGATAGCTAATGCACTCAATGAAAAATAGTAAGATTTTGTAAAATCATATATACATAAGTACAATAGTTTATGGAAACTCTGATACATCAATACTTGTAGTTGTGTACAAGTAGGGTAACTCTGGATTTGTACCATGTCTCTACTAATTACTATGTCTTAAACTCCACATTGACTACACAGAACAAATATAGTGGACTAAATTTTGCCATACACAACAGAACAATACTAACTCAAAAGAACATATAAATTTGATGTAAAACAAAAAGAAAAATATATATACCAGGACTATAGAAACAGGTCGTTGACCAATATTCTTCTCAACGCATAACAGGACTTCAAACTCCAATCATGACATCTGATTAATGATTTCAGCAAAACAACATACTGCAAGACGAAATCTACAAAAAGTATTGGTTATTTATGATGAATTTGCTCATTTCAAATTAAAATATGCCAATGAAGCATATTTACTACTGAAATGCCACGATTGGTTAAAAGCTCAGCAGAGCCATATCAGACTGAGAGTGACTAATTTAATGGAAAATCAAAGAAAGCAAAAAAAAAAGAAATATTCTGCACTCTTTTTTATTTGCTGTTTTAAAGATTAAGATTACAGTATGTTTTAGGTTAGATTTAAAGTTATTTTGAGTAAGCATCTGAATTGAATCAAAAGTAATAAAACACTACATCAAATTTTTTGGTGAAATGAATCAATTCTTTGTCATAATAATACTGTAAATGCTTTTGGGATATCCTTGTTTGGGTGGCAAAATAATAAGAAGCCGAGCCTTTTCAACAAACTCAACTTGTATTTCGTATACTATTTAAAATGATTCATATATAATGAAGAAAAATGCACTAGTATCTCCATGCCTGTTGTTAGATCAATTAGTAGCTTGATAACACTGCTGAATTGTTGATTAGTATTAGTTGAGTAGTTTGTCAACACAAAGTCCGCATTCATTATGCACTAAATGTTGCTTTCATCCATCACATAAATCCTATTTCTAATATTACCAGTAAGACAAAAATGAAAAGAATGCAATGAATACAAATTGTAATGTGTTGTTTTGATGGAGAGTCTGCTAATCAGTCAAACCAAATCCTTTTGGAAAATAATTTGTGTATGTAAAATTGATTTTGCCTGAGTAGCCATGTTCAGTACGGTAGCTAAACTAAAAAATAACTATTGCAATTGTATTAAATTTCATTCACCAAGATGTCTTGGCCAGGAGACAGCGAAGGGACCATTCAGTGTTCGAGTCAAGCTGCCACCTGTCCACCACACACAGCAGAGGCTTCACACTGTCCCCTAAATTGCTGAACGCCAAGCAGGGAAGCTGTGAATACCAATTTCTCCAGTCTTTGGTTTGACCCGACCGGAAATCAAACCCGAGCGTATCGCTTTGGTAGCAGACGCTTTTAATTATTCATTCGACCACTAGCTTATCTTTTTCAAACAGTATTTGAACAAGATCTAAGATAACACTTACCGTATAATGTTTACTTAGTTTAGTTATATAAACAAGATGGCTACCCAGCCAATATTGATTTTAAATCAAATTATTTTCAAACAAGATTTGGTTTTACATTACTGCTTGGCAGATTCTCCATCAAAACAACTTTTTACAATCTCAACTAATGTATAAGAAGGCCATACAAATGAAGAATTGGCAATACATTTATTTTGATTATTTTAATTCTACCAAACGACGGTAGGCTACTCTAATGCTGGATATGTAAATCTGGAACATGAAACTCAAGCTGTTGAAAAGTAACTTTTATAGCTTAATCACTAAACTGAAACTATTCAACTTGACCAAATCAGATGACCAAAGGTTTTATCTTGCCCTTTAACTAAGCTGCAATAAACTTTTCTACAAAAGGTCTGTCAGTATTGTTTATAAACTGTTAAAGTTAAATACCGTAGCCTGCCTGGCTCACTACTGACACTGACAGTGAGTGCTACAGCACTGTTGTAACATAGCTTGCAGTTTTGAGTTATACATTTACAGTACTAGCCTAATGAGTAAGGCTAGGCTACTGTTCTTCTGTTGTTACCTACTGCTATGTGCAATAATTTAGTATGTAATACATCTAAACCAACTCTTTGCGTAACTTTTTTAACCTAAATCAACTCTACCTATATCAGTCACTCAGTCTGCTCTATAGGCCTACTGCATAGTGCATTGCATAACTTTTTTAACAGTCTGCTCTGTAGAACTACTGCATTGCATACCGTAGCTTTTTCTAATGCTAGCTCCAGACAACAGTAGTAGGCCTACTGTACAGTGCTCAATGCAGTACTCTAGTTCTGTTCTACGAATTGCCTTGAACTACTTCCCAAAGAAATTCAACTTACCGCCAACATCGCGTAAGCGACGTACCGTTACGCTTGAATGCGGCTCCCTGCGTGAGTTTTGCATGACTAGCTTCTCGTAAGTCTCCGAAGTGCTAAAAACGAGATATTGTCCTTATTCTGCATTTTGGTCGACAGGCCAAGGGGGGGAGGCTAAGCCCGGCCGAAATAACTTTGTCTACTAAGTACCAGTAACTTTATGTACTAATTTACTAAACTCTGCCTAAGTAACTCAGCTAAGGTCCTGGTATTATTATAATTCCATGGTTGAAGATCACAAGGGTCGAACATTTTTCACAGTGTGAACAGAGGTGGTCAAAGTAGCCAAAAACACTGCTTAAGTAAGTGTATTGTAACCAGGGTGTCGAACCGAACCTGAACCCGAACCGTAAACCCGAATGAACCGTTTCATTTTGGTGAACTCGAACCGAACCTAAACCAGCAAAATTTTACTTCAATGAACCTGAACCAAACCTGAACCCTCAAAATTCTGCTCAAGTGAACCGAAACCGAACCTGAACCCCTAACAAAAGTGAGAATATATTTTTCCATATCCGAATGCCGCTGGCGCTGGTACATGCACAATAAGAGCAGTGGTGATCATCAACAGAATTAGCAATTTCTCCTTTTTTTTTTCTGGACGAAACGAGTAACGACAGTTAAATTTTAAGTCAATGAACTTGAACCGAACCTGAACCAGTAATATTTTACTTAAGTGAACCTAAACCAAACCTGAACCTCGAAAATGGTGCTCAAGTGAACCCGAACCAAACCTGAACCGCTAAAATATTTTGAACAGGAGCTAAACCTGAACCCGAACCGCTATTTGAAACGGTTCGACACCCTGATTGCAACGTACTGAAAAATCTACTTCAAGTAAAAGTAGGACGAACTATTTCCACTTAAGTAAAAACAGGAAAATATCAGAGGTGGAGTCCTCGAGGACGTCCTTGGCCTCGAGGACGTCCTCGAGGACACATTTTGAAGTCCTTGGCCTCGAAGGTCAAGTCCTTGGCCTTGGCCTCGAAGCCTCAAGTCCTCGAAAATTGCCCTGTCCTCGGCTCGAGGACAGCACTATTTTTTGAACAGTTGAAATTTCGTTGGAAAACGCCAGAAACCTCGCAGAAAATTTGCGAGCACCTTTTTTGTTTTCCTCACTTGGAGCATAGGTGTAGGCAAGGAGAGGGGGACAGGGGGTCCGCCCCCTCCCCAATTGAAATTTCACCAATGACAAAAATGTGACAAAAAAGCCTATAGTTTCTTCAGTTTCAGTTTCTTTTTAGCATTTTTCGCTTACAACAGTATAACTAACAACAATATTGAAGACCAGGGGTCCCGGTCCCCCTCAATTCAATTTTTGCCAGCCACTTTAAACGTATAACCCAAAGAAAACGGGGAGTTTTTGTCCTAAAAGTTGCTATCTCAGGCCCACATCTAGCCTTTTTGGAACGTAATGCATTAATCAGGGCCGGATTTACCATACATAATATGACGCAGTACCAGCAATAGCGTAGCCATGTGGGAGGCGGGGGCTATAGCCTCCCCCCCCCCCCCCCCATTGACCTATCAACCAAAATGCAGAATAAGGAAAATATCACGTTTTTAGCTCTTTAGAGACTGTTTTTTTTGCGCTGGAATTGACTAAAAAGTGATTTAAAGCATCTTTTGAAACATATATTCATGAAGGGGGGGCTAATTGTCAAAAATTGAAGTCACAAATCAATGAAAACTTTGAAAACATACCCGAAAATAAACAATCAAATCTGATCGCTAATGTAAAAGCGCCAAACATTGGTTTTATCAACAAATATATCATAAACTCAGGAATAAGGGGAGGATGGCTATTCAGTGTTAGTTAATTACCATTTATTTCTCTCAAATATCTTTCCATTAGCCCTTCCCCCAATTATTTTTCTTTGTAAAATATAGACGAAATAGATTACTCTGTTTGAGTTTTATTGAATAATAGGATTTTATGATTTACCAGCAAGTAAACAAGAGAACTGCAATGTCATCATTATCCACTTCTCATATAGCCCATTAATGCAACCAGTTGAATCATGTTGGGCTGCCAATTTTTATGCCACGTTCTAAAAGCATTATTTTCTATTAAAATAGCTCTAAAATTAAGTTCATTTTGCAAAAAAATGCAAAAATTTTGAGCGCTGGAGGCTCCGCCCCCAGACCCCAAGCCTCCAGCAGCTGGGGGCTTTGCCCCCTTTGCGAAAATCTCCATAGTGCCAGGGGCCTACGCAAAGTAAATCCGGCCAGGCAATAACATGGTTAGTTGACGTAACCATCTATTTTACCATTTTTCATTAACAATTCAGTATTCACCTCCAACCTCGCTGGTTTTTATGCATAAAATACTTTTTAAAAAAATTAGCCATGGAAAATGCTGATTGAACGAATCGTTGAACTTCAATTGAGGGTCCTGGGCCCCCTGGCCGAACATGTACCCCTAAAACTGGTTATTTTCATGACAAAACAAAAATCTCTCAGAAAAATCCTCGAGTGGATTATCATTAACCGCTAAAATGTTGCAAGGGACAATGCACCTTACTTTCCCCTACCTGGACCAGATCACTTACAATTAAATTTAACTCCAAAATGCAAGATGTTAAGCGTGTTTTAAACTTGAATTGCAAGTAAAAAAAGTATTAAATGATTTGATTTTTTCAATTGGCTTTCTAATGTCAAAAATCTAGTGCTTTTAAATGGCTCTGAACACATGCAAAATGTGATTCAATGGCATTAAAATAGCTTTTTTTTCCAAAAAATTAAAAAAATCGCCCAACGGCTGGGGGCTTCGCACCCAGACCCCAAAGCCTCCGGCGGCTGGGAACCCCACCCCCAGATCCCCCGTCTGTGACACCTTTGAGTTACACTAGATTTCTCAACACGTTTCCAAAGTTAAATATTTGCTTTTTTGAACAATCAGTATAAGCCTTCTCCCTTTGCAAAACCCTGGTTACGTGCCAACAGGCAACGATTTCAGATCTTCCATCCAACGATATCTTTGTCCCACAAAAACTTCCTCTTTGGAAAAATTTTGATGACGTCATTTCATGTGATTTGTGGTTTAGGCTTACCCAGTACTTAAATTGTAAAATTTTGCACGGGTGGACGCTTTTGCAGCCTTGACCAAACGCATTTGGCATGCGAACGTACTTTAGGAAAGATTACGTAATTCCGTTGCCGAAATTGAACAAACACCAAAAAAAAGAGTTCTTCGCCTAAAATTGAAGTGTTTTTTCGCCAAAATTAGGTAAAGACAAAAAAAAAAAATGGTTTTCGCCGGAAATCGAAGCGGTTTTTTGCCAAAATTTGGTGAAGAATAAGGCCTTTTTCGTCTAATCATCCAGCGCTCAAATCTCGATGGAAGGACGCTAAATCTCGATGGGGGGACGCGTCCCCCCTACAATTTAAGTGCTGGGCTTACTTCAATCAAAAATTCTGGGTACGCCAATGAATGGAGATCGCCTGAAAAAACTTTTTGAAAAACGTTTTTTTTTTGAGAACACTTGCGCCTGTGTCCTTGGCCTTGGCCTCGAGCATTCCTGTCCTTGGCCTCGAGAGGTTCTGTCCTCGGAAAGGCTGTCCTTGGCCTCGGATTTTTTTTGTGTCCTTGGCCTTGGCCTCGAGCCTTGTGTCCTCGACTCCACCTCTGGAAAATATTCAAAATTAATTTTACTTCAAGTACGGTAATGAAGGTCGAAAAGTTTCGAATTTAAGATTTCGAAGTTTCGAGTCTCATTCAAACAGGTGTTCTTTTGGATATTTTTCAAGCAACGGTTACATTCATATCTGACGATATAGGCCAATTACAAGTTATGTTATTTTGGCTTGGAGTTAGTGTTACTTTAAGTGTTAAGTTTGGGTTATGATTAGCCCTATCTCTAAAACTAACCCTAACCAAATTTAACCTAATTTGGTGTTGGGCCTGTGACGTCAGATGTGATTGTAACCGGTGAAAAATATGCGAAAGGATACCGTACGAACATGTCTTCGATACGCATTACGCAGAGTTACTAGATAAAACGAAAATAAAAATATCTTTAAACGTCAAATTGTAGTAAAATCATCAATTACGCTCAGCTCAGGTATTTTCTTCTACTTTAATAAAAGTCATTTCTACTTTAGCAGCGTTACTCAAAAATATTGCTCGAAGTAAAGCAGTAACAGCAAGCAACACTACTCAAGTATAATTACTTTGTTACTGACCACCATTGAGTACGAAAGCAGAAAAGCTACCGGTATATAAAAAAAATGTTTCTTTAACAGGAATGATACGGTTTCGTATGACAGTATATGACTTGTCTTAAGTACGTTATTTAGGTTCTCGTATTTTGACCGAAATTAAATCAGGCCTGCGTAATTCCACAACGAAACAAATAAAGCTATAAAGCACAATAAAGAAAAAAAACAAGCAAAATAATATACAAAACTGTTCTCCATACGCGGATGATTACAAATAAATCATTCAAATGTCGAGCAATATAAATTACAATACCATGACCTGCCCAATGCCCATAGAGCCGTATTCAGAACGGCTTGTGGCTCCTTTTGCGTCAAATAATTTGCTTTACAGACCAATAACGTAGATGACACGATGAAATTAGCCTTAGTTTCAAATTTAGTGTGTATTTAAAGGCGGTGAATCATCCAGCCAATTTCAGTAGTTTACAATAGCTAAAATTGAAGTATAATTTTTGATATTTTTAGTTTTAATTTTGGGACTGCGGTTGCAAAGATATTCAACAAATACAAAGATGTCCCCCTAAAAAAAGTTTTTGGAAACTCTGAGTTTTGATCTTCCCGCCAAAACCACAGTAGGCCTAATGGTTTAGAGAGCTGTGGTAGGCCTAATAGTTTAGAGATTGTTTATTTCTAAATAGTTTAGGCCTAACTATCTCTAAACTATTAGGCCTAATAGTTTAAAGATAGTTAGGCCTAATAGTTTAATAAGATTACAGTAGGCATAGAGTTTAGAGAACTGTGGTTTTGGCGGGAAGATCAAAACTAAGAGTTTCCAAAAACTTTTTTTGGGGGGACATCTTTTTGTATTTGTTGAATATCTTTGCAAACGCAGCACCAAAATTAAAACTAAAACTATCAAAAATTATAGTTCAATTTTAGCTATTGTAAACCACTGAAATTGGCTGGATGATTTACCGCCTTTAATTGGAAAGCAGGATTATTGCTATTTGTAAAGAAGTTGAGGATTTTTATCTTTCGAAAAGTAGGCTACAATTCGATTAACATAAAATTTTTAATGAAGTTACTTTCTGAAGCAAAGGCACGTTACGCAAGTATTTAATAAAAATTCGTTACAACAGCAAACAAAAGCTATAGAGCTTTTACAACTTAGATTTTAACTGACCAAACTAATGGAAATTAGGACTAACTTAGATATTATACCTACACTTTCAACTTTAATTACGACAGCCAATTTTTTTTTATCTGTTTCGTCTTCCTAAATCTTGCACTCTTTTTTCCTAACTGGCAAATCAACGAAATCTAATTTTTGTGCGTAAGTATCGAGCTAAAAATGCAGTTTTTAGCTTGAGGGTTGGGGTTCCACACCCGGAAAATCCATCAAACAGACCAGCAAAAATTAATGTTTAAACGACTTAAGCTAGAAAGCAAATAATTTTAATGATATTTAAAAAAAATATTTAGATATGGCTTGGAGATGCTATGCTCTCATATATGCTCTCAATTACACGTGATTTTTAAATGGCTTAAGCTCGTGGGATGTCTTTTTTTTTACTAAAATTGGGAAGAACCAGCGGTACCATATCCTGCTATTACAATGATGCAGAAACCGATTCTCTATCCTTAGCAACCGGTTCGCTCGAGCCAAAAGAGCAAGAAGATTTATGAAAGTAACTTTCAAAAATCGATTCTCTAAATCTGTCTTAAGTTTTGCAACTGGTCAGCATGAACCGGCTGTATGGCACCACTAGTAATAACTCTGTGTTTGATTGTATTTTTGACTCGTAGCGTAACCAGAAATTCGTAATGAGGGGCTGTGCTTGGGGGTCTGGGAGCACAAACAGTAGCGTACGCAAGATTTTGAAGTAGGGAGGGGGGCAGGAACTTCAAAAAATTTGAGAACAAAGATCAGAATAAAAAATTGCTCAACCAAAACTCAGTCCGATTTTCCTGTACAAATTTAGGTGAAGAGAAAAAAAAAGGTCGGTCTTCACTCAAGTTTAGTCCCATTATTTGCCCAAAGTTGGGTGCAGGCCAAAAACAAACGTGCTTCGCCTACCCTTTGTGTGCTCAAACCTTCTGCCCAACCAGACCCGGCGCCACGGGGGGGGCATATCGAGGCCGTGCCCACCCAAATGACAGCTTGTGCCCCCAAAAACGAAAATTGTGCCCCCCAAAACGAAAATTGTGCCCCCCCAAGCGAGGACTGTGCCCCGAAGAAATTAACAGACTCGGGGCTCCTAGAGTGCAAATCGAGGCCCAAATTGGTGTTTGCCACCGTTATTTTCGTAATTTTTGTGGACTGACACCGGATTTCATGACATTTTTGGGATCAAGACCTCTTTTTTTTGAGATCACCTGTTTTCGGTCGGAAAAACCGCTTGAATTACCGATTTTGGCCGGAAAATCTCTTACAATCTCAGTGAAGACCTTTTCCTCTTTTTTTTGGAGATCACCTGTTTTCGGCAGGAAAAACCGCTTGAATTCCCGAGTTTGGCCGGAAAATCCCTTACAATTTCAGTGAAGATCTTTTCTTTTTTTTTGGAGATCACCTGTTTTCGGCCGGAAAAAACGCTTGAATCTTTGGTCTTTACCTTGTTCATTTGATCAAGACTGGGATAAATTTCTCGTGCCTCCGTACCCCTCTCGAATTCACAAAAATAAACTTCTCGTGCCCCCCCAAAATTTATTTCTCCCCCCCCAGTCACGCTATCCTGGCGCCGGGCCTGTGCCCAACTTACAAAGGGGGGGGGTGGCCATGCCGCAATTTTGCATGCTATTCTATGCTAATTCTACTATCCTGGCACTAGATTTTCCCAACGTACTAGGTTTTCCCGATGCTCTGTATATGTAAAAAACATTTTGTTTCGTTATTTGTTCCTCTATCTACGGCATCAATCTTTGGTGTCGTTATCCTGCTTCGAGTATAAATCGTCTTCGTGTAGCTTACAATAATGCTTATGGTATACTTTTTAATCTCCCCAGCAGAATACACGTCAATGAAACTATGGTTAATAACGGCATCTCGACCTTTTATTCGTTAATGAGAAAACATACTACAAATTTCATAATAAGATGCAAGCACTCTCCAAATGCTTATATTCTACAAATTTGTGGCTCCACATGTTTTCTTGATTCTGATTTTTCAGTACATTACCGGTACTCAAAATTACATTTTGGCTGAATATTAGCACGCATGTTTATGCTTTGTGTTGTGCCTAATAAATTTGTTTGTGTGTTTTTGTTTTTCGTGTTATTATGGACCTTTGTTGAGTGTGACACAAATAAATACCGGTAATAAATAAAACAATCTTAGCGGAATTACCAACGGCAGAGAGATTGATTTGATTTTCTTCGTTGCGGCAACTCTGATGGGTGCAAACCTCAAGCTGTTTTTCGGTATGTCAAGTTTCAAGATGTAAAGCGCGCCCTAGCGAAATCTTACAAATATCATGAAACGGAGCAGAGGCAAAACCTAATCATCATTTCAGCATTTACCTTGTTATCAGTTGAAATCCAACCTTTTTATTATCAGTTTGTGACACATTTTCAAACCAACTTAAAGCTCTCTGTCCAATATTCCCTTTGTAACTACATTTTAATTTACCAAGTAGCTTTGGACAAGAAATAGCGACCACACCGTGTCTTTGGTCTTTGCCCGTTTACCTCACACGGTCCGAGGCTTCGCAAAGATCTGCGACTTTTTGAAGCGAGAAAATTTTACGCTGCCCGATCAATTTGCCTAGGCACTCTTTGGAACACTCAAACCCTCACCCCATATCCAAAAACGTTTTTTGACGCAAAACTCTAATCCTCGCTCTAACGCAGCCGCGTTGAAACTTCTCGCGTCAAAACGTAATGATCTTCTTCACACCATCTTTCTCATTGCTGAACGTCACGCAAAAAAACTACAAATACCAATTTTTATAGCCTCTAATTTAATCTCGTAGTTTTCATGATGTTTTCAGCTTATTTCCTGTTTTTAAATAATGATATGCTTCTGGTAGCAGCAAATAAATTGGCGAAAACAAGCAATGATGAAAAAGCTGCAATGCAATTACGTACAGTTTGCCGTTTTTCTTAACCTCTTTCTAGACGGTTTTTATGTGGTTCGATCAAATTTTTTCCTAGAAGCGTTTAGAAGTTATTTAAAACCTTTAAAAAGCCGAAAAACACACGTACTAGTAAATCGCCTTTCTTTAAAATTTACCTCAAAAATCTCTTGCAAAACTGTTCAAGCTTCTTGAAGCATTATATATTTTTTTGTTTCTCCAACTTGGCTTAGACTCTTGAACTCTGCCAAAACACACGAGGGTGTTTTAAATCGACGTCAAATTGCATGAAATAATGTAGCAACGACAAGACAGTAAAAGGATAGCTTTATAACTTATTGGTTTGACATGGTTTCTAAATATGACACGGACGCAAAAAAAAAAAATTTCTGCTGCCATCGTTCAATCAGTAAGCCACCATCAACCAGGCTATTTTAAACGAGGACTTCAGGCAAAATAAATGGGGGTATCTCAAGTTAAGCCAATCGCATAAGACTACATTGGCATTGACTCCATCCTTCGTGACCCAGCTATTCCAGAGATATTCGACTTTAAAACACGACATCCGGTCCCCAAAAATGTTATAAATTTTAATGATTTCCATTGACAACCCTGACATTGATAGCCTTCGCGTCGTTAGCGACGCTATCCTTGTTTGTTTTATTAGGCTACTGAATTCAGCTGTTTCGCTGCGCAGTAACCAGTTTGATCTGTCAGCAGAATTAATCCGAGTAGGAAAAAAGAGTAGACTGTACGGTAGTCTATGACCTAGGTAACAAATGTCTAAAAAACAAGCGAAAGTAAGGCTAGTAGTTATTACTTTATGAGTAGTAGGCTATTTCGTCCGGTAGAAATAGCTTTCACCAGGAAAAAGTTTATAATAAGCTGAATTGGCGCGGTGACTGAGGACCATGTCCTAAGCCACCAAAAAAAAATCCCGATATTTTGGACATGGGACTTCTCCCTTTTTCGGCCTTTAAAGACTGTCATCTAGTGTCAAAAAGCCTTTACTATCCAATAGCCAATCCAAAAGTTGTAAAAGTGCCAAGTTTTGAATAATAGTTGGTTTTCAAGTTCAGGTTTAAAAAAACTTACATTGAAATTGATGACGTTATTACCAAAGTTTTTAAAACAATGACGTATTGACGACTCGAATAGTAAAATAATGAGAGTTAGGTTTTTGGTTCCAAATAAAAAATTGGTTAAATCAAAGTGATGTCGTCAAAAACGTTTTTGATGACGTCATCTAAAACGAGTTTTAACTGTAAATTTGAAAGTGTTTGACCAAACGAAACATTCTAAACTTTTTGTTTTTATTAGCTTTAAACTAGGGAGAATTATATTGTGAATTCAGTCGATTGAAAGTCAAAAACTATGTTGTCAGTAAAACCCTGGTGTAGTATAAAATTTAGATCACCCAATGGGCAGTGGTGGGCAATAACGAATTAGCGGTACTATAGTAACGGATAACTTTTTTAGTAATATTTACAGTAATGACACTACTTTTTTAAAAGTATTTTTTGTGATAATTTGTTACTTTTTTAGCGGTGTCAAAATTACTAAATGGAAATTACTTTATAAACGTTACCATCCAGTAAAAACGCTTGACTGGCTGCATATTTTATACCTCAAGCCAAAAAAAAAAGTTGTTTCTGTTGAGAATGACGCAGTGTCGTACCATGTGCCGAATATCTTTCTGCGTGCTAGAATGGTTTATACAGGGTCCGCCAAAATGATTTGACACATTTGTAGGTTTAATAAAATGCAAATTAAGAAAAGAAACAAAAACGTGTTTTTATTTTTGAAAAGTACATCTAATGCCATTTTGTTTCATTATGTTTTAAAAATTAAATCAGTGAAATGGGATCCATTATTTTCCGCTAACTGTTGAAAGCGTTCTCGAAAGTTGTCACATTTTCCGGAGTTTTGGCGATGCGAGGTCGGCCGGTTGAAACCAATCTGTAATTGCAACACAACGAGCGTTCCTTTTGCACTTCAATTTTGATAGACACAATCCCGTACCAGCTCGAAACACAATCTTGTTATGGGTTACCAACTTTAGGGGTACTGGATCTGCATTGAAACGAAAATCAACCGGCCGACCTCGCACAGCCAAAAATCCAGAAAATGTGACAACTTTCGAGAACGCTTTTAACAGTGTGCGAACAATAATGGATCCCATTTCACTGATTTAATTTTTAAAACATAATGAAACAAAATGGCATTATATGTGTTTTTCGAAAATAAAAACACTTTATTGTGTATTTACTTTATTTGTCTCTTTATTTAACCAACAAATGTGTCAGATCATTTTGGCGGACCCTGTACTTGCAGTGCTAGTTTGGTATAAGACGATCGATCATTGATAGAGTTCATAGAGATACAACAAAGGCGCACTAATAATAGAAAATATACGGTCAAGCTTTTTAATTCCGCTGGTTTCAAGGAGGAGACTTCGATGGCGGTATTTTGTTGCGTGTTTGCTCAATCATAAACATGCCCAGGCTTTATTTACGAACAGTTTTGTCCTGTATCTTTGATTAACACACATCGATCTAAACAATTTTCCGTATTTTGGGTTAACATTGTTACCTATCTTCGCGTAATATCAAATTTCAATGTCGTGCAAAAACCAAAGGTAGGTATTGCAATACCTTATGCATTCATACGCGTGTGGGAAAGGTTTTTGTCACAGCTACTACATCAATACAAAAAAAGTAGAGTAGTTTGTCCAAAACAGATAATGTTTTTAAACGTTTTGTGCGAAAATAAATTTTAGGACAAAAGCTGAAAACTACGGACTCTTTCCAAAGAACATCAAAAAAATAAAATAAACGCATAATAAACACAGATAAATTTGCAAAAAGCGAATAAAATCACCAAACACCTCTTCATAAACTTTTATATTTTTAGCAACTAAAGAGAGGTGATATCAGTATGCGGGACCAAAGTTATATTGCACCGGACCCTTTACCACATTTTCTGCCAACAAAATTTGTTGACAAAAAAAAAAGTTTTCCACTGCTTAGAAGTTGTATTTCCCGTCGAAAATAGAGCGAAAACGATTAAAAAAAGTCTTCGCCGCCCAGGGGTCGCAATCTAGCTTCAGGCACACTCAACGGCGCAGCCAGGGGGGGATTAGGGGGATTGCTTTTTCTGAAAAGTAACGAATACGGTAATTTAATTACTTTATTATAGTAATTTTTGGTTACGTAGTGTCATTACTTTTATACAGTAATTTGCCCACCACTGCCAATCATGGATTAAAATAAAATAATGCGTTTTGCAGTTTGATCAAAATAGCCCTTGAATGTTTATCGAAAAGCTCCCACGCTCAGTTAAAGTTAATCTGCAATTTTAGCTTAAGATGCAGTCTATACCAACGATAAAAAAATTATTAAGGCGGCAAATTGTCAAATATTAGCGTGGTTGTAATAGACAAGATAATAATATTGTAAGACGTTGTAATAATATCGCAAATACGCAAAACAATGCCCGATAATAATATTGTCTGACGTTATTTTGCGTAAGATAATAATACTGTCAGACATTGCAAAGCGGTAGAGATTTTGTTTTATCGGATATATTATCGTGCTCGGCACATATTTGTATTAATTTTCATATAATTACGCTAGTTGTTATTTACTAGAATGATTGCGTATAAGAAGATGAGGCAAGACCTCGGCCAAGGACCTTGGGACCTCAAAATGATGATGGCGCCGATGTTCCCGAAGTGTTGCAATGTTTCGTTTAGTCAAACACTCTTTTTTAAATTTACGATCAAAACTCTGGAGAGATGACGTCATCAAAAACGTTTGTGACGTCATCAATTTGATTTCAGCAATTTTTGGTTTGGAACCAAAAACGTAACTCTCATTCACAATTTGAGTCATCAATCCAAAATACGTCATTTTTCAAAAACAAAAATTTGTCAATGACGTCATCAGTTTCAAAGTAAATTTGTATATACCTGAACTTGAAAATCAATTACCATTCAAAATTTGGCTCATCCACAACTTTTGGATAGTCTGTTGGACAGTAAAGGTTCTCTGACACTAGATGGCAGGCTTTAAAGGCCAAAAAGGGGGAAATTCCATGTCCGAAAAAGGGGGAAGTCCCATGTCCAAAACATATTGCTTGCAACTTACATGGTTTGCAACTTAGATGGAAAAGTTTATTCTAGAGTCACAAAATACTGTAAGTAAATACAATAGGCCTACTTAAGTACTTGCAGTCTTATTATCAGGTTTGAGTTTGTACTTTAAAGCCTTAGGAAAAAAAACTTATTGCTAGCCTATGATCTATACCAAAATGTATCTGACAGCTTGATTTCTATTGAGATCACCATAGGCTACCAAACAGTCTACTCATTTCACCAGCTCGAACCTGTTGTGCTGACAAGATCAAATGATTAGTGCGCAGTGAAACGACTCAATGCAGTAGCCTAATAGCGGCGTTGCTTGAGGTTAGAACTGGAAAGGCGTCACTAACGACGCTAAGGCTATCAATGTCAGAGTTGCCAATAAAAATTACCAAAATTTATAACACATTCGAGGTCCCGATGTCGTGCTTCAAGTAGAATATCTCTGGAACGTCTGGGTTAAAAAGGATGGAGTCAACGCCAATGCAGTCTTACGCGATTCGCCTAACTTTAAATACCCGCATTGAGTTTGCCTTTAGTCCTCGTTTAAAGTTTACTTCACAAACCATACAAAGTGCAATTTTTAAGATATCAAATGCAATTAGCTGTGACGAAAAGTGATTTTCATCAATTACCTTTTATTATCCATCAGTATCAAACAAATTTATTTTCAAGTATTTTACGGTTATTAGTGATGTTTTCCATCAAATTATTTTAAAAAGTCAATTTTGTTGTACCACGCCACATTTTTTTATTGTAAAATTGTTTCAATGGTATGTTTTGGACTGCACTTTGAAAACAGTAACAGTAAAAATTAAGAACAATAAGGAACCAAACCTAACATAACTTACATGGTGTAATATACTGATTAGATTACAAAAAGCCAAAAACAATAATTATGCAGCTAACTGCCATTTGCATGAGAGACTATCCCATTTCGTTTAGCTGACTCAATTATGACAGACAGCAAAAAAATACAAAAATTTTGAATGCAGTGTTGTCTAAAGTCAATGATTGATCTTCTTAAAAATACAAAATATAGCGAAATTTTGTCAAGAAAACTGCGAAAAATGACTTATAGAAGTTAAAAGAATATAAAGTGCAAACCTTGTCTGCAAAAATGCCTTTAACTACACTGATCTAGTAAGTATTAAGATGGTTCATGCCTATGATATTCCTCCCGGACCGTGACTTTATGCGCGGATGTTTAGTCGCGGTACGTTTATGCACCGCCGATTAGTCGCTAGGACAAAAATTTTTTCCAATTTTGTCGCGGTACGTTTATGCACCGCGGATTAGTCGCCAGGACAAAAATTTTTTCCAATGTTTTTTCACAAATTTTTTTAGTTTTTTTATTTTTTGTTTTTTTTTAAACATAACTCATTTTCAAAAACATAGTTTTTTTCAAATAAAAACTTTTTTCAAAACAAGCTTTTTCAAACAAACAGGTTTTGTTTTGATTAAAATGTTAGTATCTTCGATGCTTTCCATCTGACACATATCAAGAAAAATCGTCAGAATAGCGAGCGTAGGAAAAGGAGCGACTATAGAAAAAAGCCGAGCATTGATTGGCGGGAAAATGAGATTTGACAATGAGAAAGCGTCATTTGTGTACAATCTTTAGGCTGTACTCGAATTCTTTTTGTCGGCAGAGGGCGGGGTTAGAAGTTTTGACAAAGGTTACTGCAGACCAATTTTCCTTTTCCATCCATCGTTGACTTCTGAGCTTTGGCTCACATGTTGGGTGTGGTCCAATTGTTGAGTCTCCCCAAAGTTCCTCCATGACCTTAACCCACTTAACAATGCGCTAAAACGACAGGTCGGAGGGCTACCTTCGACGACAGCACTATATGCAGTATTGAGGGAGCTTTTCTTGATACGTCTTTCGTCAATATCTTTATTGAAGGGAATGCAGTGAGCGTGACAAATTTAAACTATAGCACTTATATGAAAAATTTTACAAGAAAAATTGTCAAAAATAGCTGTGAAGTATGCAACCAATCACAATTTAACTCACACTACAAAAATAATTCAAAAAAAAAATCATTTGAAGCAGCATACAATCCTGTTCAACTTCAAAAGTTTTTGATGCAATTTTCTTCAACAGAGGTGGAGTCGAGGACACAAGGCTCGAGGCCAAAGCCAAGGACACAAAAAAAATCCGAGGCCAAGGCCAAGAACAGCCTTTCCGAGGAAAGACCCTCTCGAGGCCAAATCTACCAAATGCTTCAAAATTTCAAACGCGACTGCTTGCTGATGATACAGCGCTGTTCCTGTCTAATGATGATTTAAAAACCCTTAACAAAGATGTAAATTATGAACTACTTAACATAGAAGCATGGTTAAATGCCAACAAGTTATCCTTGAACTATTCAAAAACAAAGTATCTACTTATAAAGCCCAAGACTAAAACTTCTCAACTGTGCAAATTTGCTATTACAATAAAAGGCATTGAACTAGAAAAATGCCAGTCAGCCAAATATCTAGGAATAATATTAGATGAAAACATGAATTGGGAGCCTCATATTCAATTTTTAGGGAAAAAATTGTCTCAAGCAGTTGGTATTATTGCAAAAATGCGCCATTACCTTAACCAGAAAAATCTGATTAATTTGTATTATGTCTTCTTTTATTCACAAATACTGTATGGTATTCTTGGCTGGGGTTGTGCATCTCAAACTAGGAAAAGACCCATTCAAATCCTTCAGAACAAAGTATTAAGAATTATCAACAAAACTTCCTGGAAAGACAAAATAATGAACAACACTTTGTTTTACAAATATAAATTTTTGAAAATTGATGATATTTATAACTATGAAGTAGGAAAGTTTATGTATCTCAATGATATAAAAGCATTGCCTCAGATTTTTGAAAACTACTTTTTATCCCTTGATCTAGCTCACAATTACAACACTAGAAGTAAATCTAACAAAAATTATTTTCTAGACTTTGTGAGAACTAATTCTGGAAAAAATTCACTTAAATTTAAAGGGGTCCAACTTTGGAATAATATACCTTCCAAATTAAAATCATTTTCGCTTTTTCGCTTCAAAAAAGAATACAAGAAGTTATTGTGTGAGCAGTATAGGTAAATAAAAAAATTAAACCAATTGCTTCGTGCTATCTAGATTAAATTTGAGTTTGTTGCTATAAAAGGAAAGTTGAAACTACTGAATTATCAGAAGGCTGGCTATTTCACAGCTATGACTTTGTACATGAAAGTGTATTGCATTGTCGTTTTGAACTTGTATATATTGCTCAGCAAACTTGTTTATAGAGCTACTTTTTTGCAACAATTGGCTGCTACTTTTATTTTATTACATGGTGCCTTGTAATTCTTGCTTGCATTTCTTATTGCCATTTACTTTAGGTTCAAAAAAGGATATGTGTGGGTGTGCTACCTTAATTGCTTTTTTTTCTTTTGTAAAAATTTATTCGATTATTAATTTATTGACACTGTTAATAACAACAAGATGACCATTCTATTGAGA
Organism: Trididemnum nubilum; assembly: GCA_963965965.1. Classification (NCBI taxonomy): domain Eukaryota; kingdom Metazoa; phylum Chordata; class Ascidiacea; order Aplousobranchia; family Didemnidae; genus Trididemnum; species Trididemnum nubilum. The sequence goes on along the minus strand of OZ014474.1, from coordinate 20,535,880 downwards.
CATTTACTACAATAATTCTTGACAGGAGGGAGGCAATGAATTGATCTTTAGGTATCTGATTCTGCAGCCCCCATTTTCATCCAGAGAAAAACTTAATTTATTAAGGTTACCTCTTATTCATTAAATCAAAAACAGGATAGTGCAATCATAATATGAAATGTAAATTTTCAACTATAATTTGGTGAAAGATATTTCTTGTGTTTGTTTTTGAAGAGTCTTGGTAAGGGATTTTAAATTTTTGGTGGGATGTTGTTCTCGGTTTTGACTTCTTGACCTTTAATGCATTGTTGAGATTGAGTGGTCGAATGTCGGGGACTGTATAAGTTATTACGTAGTGGGTCGAATGCTCTGGTAGCGCAGGAGAAGATTTTTTTTTGTTTATTGTTTTTTTTTGTTAGTGAGAAATTTGGGATGGAAGGTTATCAGTAAATTAAGTCTGTTCCTTTTAAAGTTTGAGGGTGTGCTCCCTGAATTAAATTTAAAACTCTGTACAACTTGAATTTATATTTTAAATTTATTGCCATAAAAAGAGAGTATGATTACTGTTGAATTATCAGTAGGCTGACTATTACATAGTGATGACTTACTGCATATAACAATGTTTTCATTGTCTTTTTTGAACTTGTATATGGTGTTTTTTTGTTTTGTTTTTTTTGCAACAGTTGACTACTATGTTTATTACACAGTGCCTTGTTGTTTTATTTTTGGCTTGTTTTTGCTTGCGCTTTTCTTATCACCATTTGCTTAAGAATTGAAGTCTGAAGTGGGAGTGTGGGTGAAGCTGACTTGATGAGCACTGCTCCTTCGCTTCATCCACAGTATGCATAGACTGTGGTTTCGCATTGTTCAGCTTTTACAGATGTCATTGTGTGCCTCTTTTTGTGCATGCTGAAAGAATAAACTACTGACTGACTGGCCAAGGACAGGAATGCTTGAGGCCAAGGACACAGGCGCAAAAGTTCTCCAAAAAAAAGAGGTGTTCAAAAATTTTTTTCAGGCGATCTCCAATTCATTGGCGTACCCAGAATTTTGATTGGGGGAGGCCTAAACCACAAATCACATGAAATGACGTGATCAAAAATTTTCCAAACAGGAAGTTTTTGTGGGGCAAAGATATCGCAGAATGGAAGATCTGAAAGCGTTGCCTGTTTGCAGGTAACCAGGATTTTGCAAAGGTAGAGGGCTTAAACTAATAGTTAAAAAATGCAAATATCTAACTTTGGAAACGTGTTGAGGAAATTAGTGTAACTCAAAGGTGTTACAGACGGGGAGTTGGGGGCGGGGCCCCCAGCCGCCAGAGGCTTTGGGGGTCTGGGGTCGAAGTCCCCAGCCGTCGGGCAATTTTTTGTAAGTTTTTGGAAAAAAAAAAGCTATTTTAATGCCATCGGATCACATTTCGCTAGTGTTCAGAGCTATTTGAAAGCATTAGATTTTTGACACTTGAAAGCCAATTGAAAAAATCAAATTGTTTAATCCTCCTTTTACCAGCAATTTAAGTCCAAAACACGTTTAACATCTTGCATTTTTGAGTTAAATTTTAATTGTAAGTGGTTTGGTCCTGTTAGGGGGAAGTAAGGTGCATTGTCTCTTGCAACATTTTAGCAGTAAATAATAATCCACTCGAAGATTTTCCGTAGAGATTTTTGTTTTGTCACGAAAATAACCAGTTATAGGAGTACATGTTCGCCTAGGGGTTCAGGCCCCCTCAATTGAAGTTCAATGATTCGTTCAATCAGCATTTTCCATGGCTAATTTTTTTACAAAGTATTTTGTGCGTAAAAACCGGCGAGGTTGGAGGTGAAATACTGAATTGCTTTTGAAAAAATGGTACAATAGATGGTTACGTCTACTAACCATGTTATTGCCGGGCCGGATCTACATCGCGCTAGGCCCCTGGCTCTTTGGAGATTTTCGCAACATGTTTCTGCCAAATATAAGTGAAGACCAAAAAAAATCTTACGATTTCAGCTCGGGACCCCTAGCTGGTACTGCGTCATATTATGGTAAATCCGGCCCTGATTAATGCATTACGTTCATTAAAAGGCTAGATGTGGGCCCGAGATAGCAACTTTTAAGACAAAAACTCTCCATTTTCTCCGGGTTATACGTTTAAATTGGCAGGCAAAAATTGAATTGAGGGGGACCCGGCGCCCCTGGTCTTCAATATTGTTAACTAGTTATACTGTTGTCAGCGAAAAATGCTGAAAAAAAACTGAAACTGAAGAAACAATAGGCTTTTTTGTTACAGTTTTGTCATTGGTGAAATAACAATTGGGGAGGGCCTCTGCCCCCTCCCCTTGCCTACACCTATGCTCCAAGTGAGGAAAACAAAAAAGGTGTTCGCAAATTTTCCGCGAGGTTTCTGGCGTTTTCCAACAAAATTTCAACTGTTCAAAAAATAGTGTGTCCTCGAGCCGAGGACAGGGCGATTTTCAAGGTCAAGGCCAAGGACTTCAAAATGTGTCCTCGAGGACTCCACCTCTGCTCTTCAACTTCACAATCAACTCGTGCCCAAGCGTCGCAAAATTTGAGATCGCGGGCTGGAGATTGCTTTCCTACGGATTAGGTAAAACTCTGCAAACATGCAGTGGAAAACATTTTGATTATTAAAAAAAAAAATACAATAAGAAATCAATTTTATTGTAAAACTTTTTTCCTCTCTCCTTCCATCCATCTGCTTTTTAGAAACTTTAATCAAAACTTCTAACCCCGCCTTTTCTGACAAAAAAATTTGTGTACAGCTTAAAGATCGTTCATAGCATCACAAATGACGCTTTCTCATTGATCCTTTTCCTGCCAATCACTGCTCGGCTTTTTCCTATAGCCGTTCCTTTTCCTCCGCTCTCTATTCTGACGATTTTTCTTGACAAGTGTCAGATGAAAAGCTTCAACGATACTAACATTTTAATCATAGTAAAACTTTTTTGTTTGAAAATTCTTTTTTTCGGAAAAAGCTTTCATTTGAAAAAATATTTTGAAAATAAAAAGCTGTTTATGTTAAAAAAAATGATTTTTCTGAACTTATGAAAAAAACTTTATTCAGAAAAATTTTTGAAAAAATTTTGAAAAAAAATGTTGTTACCTCTGGTGCCTAAAAGTCCAGATGCATAATAGTCCGAGTGCATAATTGGCGGCGCATGAACGTGTCGTGCTGCCTAAAAGTCATAGACCGATTGCACCTGCGTTACCAAAACCTCCAATACAAATCGCGTTTTGCTAACAACATTGTTCTTGGCTTGAACTGCAAAGGAATCGAACCATAGACTTTCTGTTCGAAGGTTGAAAACATTACCCTTCTACCAACTAGTTATCATCTTTTTAAACAACTATAAACACAGCAGTATAAGTAAAATTAATCTTTAACATCTCCTAACACCATTACTAATTCCAGGAATATCACGCTGTGCAAAATCTTCCTACGATAATGATAGTATAATATTATCATCACCAAAATGAAACCCATAAAATATTTGTACCCTTAATATTTGTACTCTTTGGTATTTATTCTAATCTTTTTCAGCAATCTTCGTTAAACGTCATGATTCACTGGATGTCTTGGACACAAGGGAGTAAATAAAGCTACAGAATAAAACATTGTTAGAGTACCGGTACGGTAGTAAAAGTTTCTATTACTTTCTAGCATTTTCTAGCATTTCTAGTGAACTCATTAATTTCACTCAATTGAAACCGAACCTAACAATCAGTCAAAAACAAACAAGAAAAAACGATTAGGCATAAATAAAAATGCATTCCAAATTGATGGAGCTCAATGCCAGCCTTTATCAGCACAACTAACTCACTTAAAATGTATCCATTGCAACACATGCATTGCATAATTGTATATATTGTGAACAAACTTTCAAAAATTGTGTTTGAGGAGCACTTGCAATTGCAGTTTTTTAGACCTTGCAGGCTTTTAGACAAGTTGTCACTAGTCTGAGATTTTTTTTGAAATGATGAACTTAAGCATTGTTACCATGTACTTCGTTACCATGTACCCCTGCATGACCAGGAATCCAGGCAATATTGACGTGGTTTTGTTTACTTAACTGATTTGGGTTTCTAATGCAGTTGAGCACTGTAATTGATGTTACAGTGAACTTAATGAGTGATTTGATAGTTGCCCGACTATCCACCAGCACAACAATATTTTGATCGTGCATTTTTTCCAAAAGCAGGTTCTTTGCCACTTCCGGAATAGCTAAGACTTCTGCTTGGAACACAGTGCTGTGTATTCCAAGGTGGAAAAATGCTTGGTTTGGGGAGTTGTTGGGGTATTCTGCATAAAAACCCGCACCTACTTTCCCATCTAGTTGCGATCTATTAGTGTAAACCTTGACAGTGCTCTGATTTAGAACGCTTTTAGATCTCATAACAATCTTTTTATCCATAATTTGACACTCGAAATTTTTCTCGAATACCTTAGTTTTCTTTATTTGGTCAGCTGGCATTTGCAGCAGAGTCGGGTTTTGTCTCACAAGTCAATGCTTTACACGGCGCACAAATTCATGCACAGTAGTTTCCGTCGAAATACCTGCGCAAAATCCGTACTGCGATGCAGAAAGCTTTGCCTGCACGTTATTATCTTCATTAATATGATACAGAATTGGTCTTTCCTACCATTTCAGTTGGAAAGAAATTAAAGTGATCATACGGAAGGATTTAGCTTCAAAATAGCTTTCCTTTCCGAGTTTGGGAAAAAATATACCCGTGCCTTCTTTCCATGCCGATGGCACATCGCTGTGTCTCAGGCATGCTTGAAAAATGACAGGGTAACATTCTTTCAGTTGATTCCAACCTTTCTGTAACAGCACAGGATAGAGCCCGTCTGGTCTTGTGCTTCAAATGGTTGAAATTCGTTAATACATGTAGCTGCTTCCATCACAAACATGATGGAAAACAAACTTTATAAGTCACGGCTTACAATCGAGTAAATACGGTATACAGAAGACTGCATTACAATTGCTTTTCAAACATAATTTTTGAAAGCTTGTTGACAATTATACACTAGGATTGTGATTTTCTTTTCTGCAAATGCCTGATGTTGGAAGTGACAAACTTTTGCATGTTAATGACAAATATCACTTTCTTTTTGCTCAACTTTACAAAAACCTGGTGCATCCATGCCCCTAAAGAATCTTATGATTTATTGAAAAATCACATTTAAGCTACCCTTAAAAAAAAAAAAAAAAAAGCTACATACAGCATGTATAAACTGAATCAATAAGTGATATATATACCCAATCAAACGAATTAAGTTTGTTAGTAAAGAGAAGTTACACGTTCAAGGTAAGTTTTCAAAAGCTATCGCCCAAACTATTTAAAATGTTTGACAATTTTTCAAAAAATTTTCCGTGACACTGATTTCTCTCTTGGCTACCACGTTTGATCGTGCTATCTCAACAGCTGATGGAACATGAGCCCAATGATTTTATGGTAACTTTTGACAATGAAGACTTATGACTCAAAAAAGGAGGTCCTGCTTAGTATACTGCTTTCTACTCCTTTCAGTAATATTGGTAACTATATCAAGCTTCTGCCCACACAGTTACGGTTTGCAGTAGATAGTTTTGTACTGACTTCCTATTTGGAAATAACTGAAAAATTCTTTTTAGGATGCTGTTGCAGTCCCACTGGCAACAATTTAGGTTGAAAATAACTTAATAAGCTTCAAAAGAATTAAACCATTTGCAAGCAAAAATTTGTCAGAGAATACCCCCCAAAATCTATAAATTAGCCACAAAAGCCCCCTTAACAACTACAGATATGAGCTAATATGTTTAACTGCTTTGAGCTTTATTGCAGGTTAGCTCATAAGAGCCATTAGTAATTTTTCAGAACTTCTTGCTTTTCTTTCAACCTTGTTATTTCGCACTGCTAAAAAATCTACCTTTAGCTTGTTTGTTGTTTTTTTTTCACTCATTTAACTCTCATTGACCTAAATTTTTAATGAATAACCGAAAAAAATAACCTATTTAGTCACAATGACCAAAACAAAATTGAAAATGTTCTCCTGATTTTTGAATACTATCTCAAAAATTGCCCCATTGCAATTGCAAAAATGACTTTAAGATTTTTGGAATAACAAAAAAATTCACAAAATCAAACAAAAGTCTGAGCAAAAAAATAAAGGCTCCAATATCTGCCAACGATCTGCTTTTTCATGGGCATTCTCCAAAAATTTTTCAATACCTGCTTATCAAGGAAATTTCTTCTGTTCATCATATTTCATCTGTCAAAGTTTGTGCCTTTTAATCAGCACTTTAATCTACTACACCTTTTTTTATACTGCAGTTACAAAATTTTTTAGAGCGCTTCATGCAAAGAACAAATTTGATATGCAAATTACTGTATGCTTTACTAATATATAAATATCTGTCCTAAGAATCGAACAAAAAAACGGCAACAGGCAACATTCAACTGCCTTTTGTAGATCTTGGTCGCAACTACAGCTGTACTTTATTGTTGTAGTACTTTCCACTAAATTAAATGCTAAAAACGCAATCTCACTAAAACACATTTAATCGTAAGTATTTTGGCTATTAATGCATAAATTATAGGACCAGCAGGTCTACCTAAAACTTGGCTTTTTTAAATATTTTGTGTGCTTTTTGTTTTTCATTAGTTGCAAGAAATTTACTAGTTTACATCAGCTCCATAACCAATAATATTATTGTCCACTATTTGTTAAAGCTTGGTAGTGATTTTCTGTACTATACTTATAACCAGGGCTGTATAGAGCTTATTATCAGGTGGAGCTCATGAATTACGGTTGGAAAGTTGGCCAACATTAAACTAAAAAGAGTTCACTTGCAGCCAGTGAGAAGAAGTCTTAGGGCAAAAGAAAGGTCCTTCGAGCTAGTCAATTTTGTCTACATACCTATTTGCCAGGCCAAGCATAGCTTTTGCTTTTCTAAGATGGTTTCAGCCCTGCCTCAACCCTTCTGACAATGGTTCCCCTTGTAATTGTGAAAGCCTTTAAAAATCAAGCAGTGAAATTGCTTGAAAAAGCATGATTGACATGTTAAAATATGCCAAAAATCCAAAAACTTATAACGTTTTGGATGCGCCAGGCTTTTTTCCATTTGGAATATAATTTTAGTGTAGAAGTACTTAATATATAAAAGTTCATAGATTGCAATATGTGTTACAATGGATGCATGTTTATGTGAGAAAACGATGCTGACAAGGGCCAGCGTCCAGCTTCGTGAGTTTGGTACGTATGCGTTTTTATTTATGACTGACGCCTTTTTCTTGCTTATTGTTGACTAATTGTTAGGGTCGGTTTCAAAGGAGTATTTGAGTAAATCAGATCATCAAACATAGTAAAAACCCATTAAGTCCACTGCATTAAGATCAAAAGAATAAACAAAACATCACTTTATCAATCAAAGGAAAATAGTTTCTAGTTGTAAACTACAAAACAATTTTAAACAAGAAAAAGATAATATTTCTTACCAATATAAAAACAAGAAAAAGTTAATGATGTGACAACCAAGCTTAAGCATTGCTTCTTTCATGTGTCGCTTTAATAATCCTCTGTTATGGATTTCTGTCGGATCGTAGATTCCAATGCTCCCAGCAGACATACCTAAGCGTCTAATTAAAGATGAATAGTAATTGAAATTAAATGCATTCTAACACTTTGAAATTGTAATTATGGCTTTGTTCACCACCATGTTACCTAGGCCAGGAAGACGGTGAAATGACTCTTATGATCTTCCAGTCAAGCTGCCACCTGTTCACCACACACGGTGGAAGCTTTACACTATTTCTTGTTATTGTTGAACATCAAAGAGGAACGTTGTTGATACCAATATTCATAGTTTTTAGTTTAACCCCCTGCAAATCAAACCCAAGCTACTGTAAAGATTGCAAATCAAACTGTATCCACCATGGCTCCATAATTAATTGAATAAACAGTAAAATTCGCCTATATCGACACCTCTAGATGGGATGAAAAAAGCATTGATTTAAGTTTGAAACTTTGATGTCGTTAGGATGTCTTGAGCACCAAAATTCTCTGTGTGAATTGTTTCGTTTCAAAAAGTCCTGCTCGAGTCGCAAAATCATCTAGTTTTGAAAACCAATTGAATGTGCGACAATGAAGTATAACTTTTCACAAGTCACCGATTGCACAACGCATGCCAATATGTTTCAACTTCTATTTTCCCTAAATTTTTTCTATGTTTGCAAATCACCACTTACAAAATACTGCACCCTAAATTGCAAGTGGAAGTAAAACATTCCACTTGAAAAAAAAGCTAAGTTACAAATATCACTACAAACAAATCAAATGAAGGACAAAAAATTGTCAATATGAACAAACTGACAAAATAGGCTAACTCAAATGTATGTAAAAGAAGGACTTCAACAGGGGCCAACAAAAGTGTCAACATAGGCAAATTGTCAATAAAGTCAAATTCTACTGTATATCGATCAAGGTTAAAAAAAGAAACTGGTAACACTTGAAATACATAAATTTTTTAAAAAGTGTAAAAAGCTTTGACTCTCAAATGTTCACATGCTTTGTATTCTTACATGAAAGTCTTAAATTCCACAACCCAGATTGATTCAATTTTTAACCATAAAGAGAGAAATGCCATTTATCTTCTAATCCAAATTTTAATGAGCTTACCTTCTTAGGGTAACTCTGAGGGAAATGCTAGCTGATCTTTTTTTATGCTGCTATTCTGCTTGTTTGGCAAGCGCAAGTGTTTTTTGACATAACAGTATGTTTTTTTGGACAGGTTTTGTAGCGTCCGATTCAAACTACTTTTGGAACTTCATTTTTACTCGTTAAGTTTTGAATTGAGGTTATGTATTTATTTTTCACTTAAAAGGTTGAAATTTTAAGCAACTGTGTCATATTTCCTAGTCAAGACACAAACAAAATTTGAGATTCATAACTTTTTCAAAAAATTATGAATTTAAAGCGTACCGGTAATCGCTTTTTTGTTTTTTGCTCCAACCAATATTTGACATTGTAGGAGTCTGTCAATCGTTAATTGTACAAGCTGGTTTATGTAATCAAACAAGTCATTTATTTGATTTGCTAATCCTGTTACTAACAATACTCTACCTGTTGACCAAATATATAGAAAATGGAAGATTTAATAAAAACAATATCCAATGTCCAGAAAAAAGCAGGAGTAGTGCTATGATGCACACAGCAACAAGTTCTGGATTGATCCATTTGTTCATCCTTGAGCAACATTCTGATGCATTTAGATAATCACATTCAAGATCAGATAATGTGATGATCTGATGGCATTATTTTGATAGAGGTTAAGAAAAAAAATTTTTACTAAATGTCAAACTTGAAGTATTTTGCATGTTCTTAGGGAAATTTAAATGAACTTAAAACTCTTATAAATTGCTAAGATTTGAAAGTTAATTGATCAGTCCAACCAGCCCTTGCACACTCAACACCTACTGGTCAAGTCCAAAACACATTTGAAAGCTTGCATATTTGGCTTAACTATATCGTTCCACCAATTGAAGCAAAATCTATTTGTTTTTAATGCCCAATATTCTTGATCAATATGCTTCACTTGCTGAAAAGAAACTATAGTAGCAAGTAGTGTAACATAAGAGTGCAAGTGGCTACAATCTACTATAGTTCAGTTGCTCATCGCAGTTACTTAACAAGCTTTTTAAAGTTACTTGACATTCAGTCAAGTGTGTTTCAAGCAATGCAAAAACTTTAAATTTTAACATAACAGAGCAACTGAACATCATTTATGTCAAAATCATGTGCATTTGAGCATATCATCAGTTTATTGTTTTTAAGCCAATACTTTATTAAGCCTGAAATGGCAATTTGGCAGGGTAAGAGAAGCAGCTTGCTAATAAGCAAAAAATATGCTCATATTTCTACACACAGCACAGAGCGAAACTCGACATTATGGCACAGGACATACTGACATATGGGCACAAAAGGTATAAATCTGTAATATCATCATCATCATCATATATTGGATCCGATACTGTCTAAGTCTACAAAGTTGGCCAGACTTCATATGGTCATTGTCTTTACCACGCCTCGCCATTTTGTTCAATCACATGCATCCTCTTTCACGAGTCCATTTTTTTCATCTCATTCTCGGATCGTGACTTTTACGCACGAGATGTTTTGGTGCAGCCGATTAGGTGCCGAAACTTTTATATGCCTGGACTTTTAGGTTGAGGGAAGTTTTAGGTACAAGAAGTGAAAATAATTTTTTTTTTTTAAGTTTTTCTACTAAAATTTTTTGAAAAAAAATCTTTTTCTGGGGTATATTTTTTGGGTCATTAACATTGTTATTTTATTTTCAAAATATTTTTTGGAAAAAAATGTTTTCCAAAGAAAGATTTTTCAAACAAAAAAGCATTTCACCTGGCTTATCAAGAAAAATCGTCACAACAGAGAACGCAAGAAAAGTAGCTTCTATAGAAAAAAGCAGAGCAGTGATTGGCGGGAAAAGGATCAACGATAGATCATCATTTGTGTACATTCTTTAGGCTGCAAACAAATTCCTAGTGTCGGCAGAAGGCAGAGTTAGAACTTTTGATAAAAGTGACTGATCAGCACATTTTCCTTCTCTATGTATCATTGACTTCTAAGCTCTGGCTCAGATGTTGGGTGTGGTCCAATTGTTGAGTCTCAACCAACCCACTTAAGAATGAGGTGAAATGACACGTCAGAGGGCTACCCTCGACGACATTTAAAAAATAACTTTTTTGGAGAAAAACTTTTTTGGGGAAAAAATTTATTTGAAAAAAAATTTTGGTAAAAAATGTTCACCTTTGGCGCCTAAAAGTCCCACACAAAAACATCCATGCCTAAAAGTGGTACACCATCTCATTCTTTACTTGCTTTTCCATGTTTGTTTCGGTCTAATAAGGGTTGCCACAGAAATTGCAAAATCAAATTTCCAGGACTCTCCAGGCCTTTTTTAGGACACTTTCCAGGACTTTTCCAGGACTGTTTTAAGTTCTTTTACAGGACTAAATTCAATTTTCACTATATTACTCGTTCTTGAACCTACTTTTTTGTACTTGTGATTGAAGAAAAATTTTGATGTAATGCATTTGCATTCCTAGCACTGACTACCAGGGCATGGTATGCTCATGTAATGTTACTGAAAGGGTAAATAATTTTCAATCCATCTTTTTTGCTCAAAGTTTAAGCTAAGAGGATCAATTCAAGGTTTCCAAAATCTTTTTAGGGGCATACACGTTTGTATTTGTTGAATATCCAAGATCTTTGCAACTGCAACTTCAAAATGAGACCAAAAAATTGCAAAAAAATATATTTTAAGTTTAGCTATTTCAAATTACTGCAATTGGTTAGATGCTTCACCTCCCTTTAAACACAAAAAGTAAAAAAAAATTTCAGCTCTAACAGGAATGAAATACCAAATACAAATTTTCGTGATGATGGAAAATTTAGGACTTGGCCAATTGTCAATCGTCAAATGAAAAACATGTCAAACCTGTCAAGAGCCGTCAGCTACGGTATCAAGGCTGGAAAGTGCAATGTACTTACTATGATGCAATACTTACTGTCATAGGTGGGCACAAGTCCGTTAATCGTTAATCTGTTAATAACGAAGCTAACTTTTTCATTAACTCGTTAATTTGTTAAAAAGTTTTTTTGTGTTAACGGACTAAACTAACTTCTGTTAAGTTCTGTTAACGGACTAAAATAACTTCCGTTAACTTCTGTTAACTTCCGTTAAGGTTTTTATCGTTAATATCTTGCACCATTTATTCATCGGACTGGTACAAACCAGTTTGCACTGGTAACACTTGTTGCGTATTAGCACGAGTTTTATTGAAGAAAGCGAAGAAAGCTCTTTTTTGTGGCAAATAATAAGCTGCAGCCTCATAGGTCTATTGATAATCGCTGTTCACAATTTCCAAAGATTTTTCGATTGCAGCTTCGTTGTGCATTTGAATTTATTTTTAGCTTGAGATTAGATTAGACTGTAAAATGTAACTTCCAAAACACAAAAAAAACACCACAGGAATAGATATTTCCTTACAATCAGCTCAACAGCGTCAATACATGTTCTAGAAGAGAGTGAATAAAAAGAAATGTAAATTACATGCAAAATGTTAACGAATTAACGGACTTTATTAACTTCCGTTAATTAAAGCTGAAAATAACGGATTAACGTTAACGGAGGTGTGAAGTTTGTCAACGGACTAGTGGTAACGAAGCTAACGTTTTGCATTAACTTGCCCACCTATGCTTACTGTTTGTGCAATACACACAACCAATGTGCCGCTATTTGTCAAAAAATAATATACACATGAAATAGATGTTGAATACTTCTGTGAGAATATTGTTTATCAGTTTCTGACATCCGTATATATTTTTCTGTAAATACCATGCACGAAATTTAGTGCGAAATTGGTATGAAAGTATGGAAGATTGTCTTCCATTCCATTTATGAAATCCTCTATTCCATACCATGCTGTGCTGACTGCCACCCAGGTTCACAGGCATAAATCTGTAATAAGAGGGCTGTGCGGAGGGACAGCACCCAAAGATTTTGCAATTTTTTGCATTAATTATTAATGTTAGGCGTAGTTTGGTAAACATTAATGCTTTTCAAGGGAAGCATAAAAATTAGCACAGCAAAAACATGATTAAACTGATCGTACAAATGAGCTACAGTTTGTAGGTGATGGCTAATGGTAAAACTACAGTCCTAGCTTTATATCCTGCCAGTAAACCATAAAATCCTATCATTTGAAAAAGGCTAAGCTTGTTTGCATGCCAGTGTGAAAAAAAATGCTATCCTAGCCCTAACCCTATCTTAAACTGCTACCCTACCATACCCTGTAACTCTAAACTTAATCCTAAACCCAAACTCAAAATCTGAACCGAAACCCTAACAATAAAAATTTAAAAAACAAAAGATTATTTGAGCAAGCAAGAGGCTTGGCGAATGTTCCATTCGCGCAGACATTAGAAATAAAGCCTAAAAAACTAACCCTAAACCCTAACCCTAACCTTAACCCTAATCCTAGCCCTAACCCAAATCTATGAGTGTAATAATCAAAATAAAAATTTTCGAAAACAAGTGACATCACTGGAATCTTTGTTTATTTAACCGCGCGTGATCCATTCGCCAAGTCACTTCGTTTGAGAAATAAACCCTTACTCTTGTTCTCTTATTCCCAATAAGCAGAGCTCATTTGCACGCCACAGTGCAAATAGGCACTTCCTTACAAAAAACTCACGAGCAATAATCCAAATCGTCTGTATTTTATAACGCAAGATAAAGATAATTTGGAAGGAGGAGCTAATGAAACAAGATTTGAAAGAGGTGATTGGTAGTAATTATCCAAATTAAATATTGAATAGACCCTTATAATATTTTTACAAAGCTTACGTTATGCATTTTACATCAAGTGAGCGAATTGATTGTTTATTTTTAGCTATTTTAGTTAGTTGTTAAAATATTTTATTTTTTACCAATTTTAGCCCATCCCCTAAATAATTGTTTATACGTGGCTTGAAATTATTTTCAAGTCCATATTACAGCAAAAAACTGGCTCAGAAGTATGGTGCGAAAAACGTCGTATTTTTTTATTGTGCACGTTTGTCAACGAGCCAATGAGGGCCTACAGCCTGCTACGCTACTGCTCTGGCAATAATATTGCTACTAGAGTATCGCATGGCAATAAACTACTCTCCAAGAATTAATATTCAATTATTTATACATAATGTACTGCAAAGTGCAAATCTTGGCATTTTAACAAGTGAGTGCATATTCGCACGCTAGAGTAAAAGTAAGAATAGCTTAAAGACAATAAGAAAGCAAAGACCAGAAGAATGGGTGCATCTTTACTTTCTTCTAATTTGTAAATTATCGTTAGGGTTTGAGTTAGGATAAACGTTAGGGTTAGAGCTAGCATTGCAGTTTGGGTTAGGGCTAGGATAACAATTTTTTTTTGTGAATCAGCATACAAAATAAGCCTTGTCATTTAACAATACAATAAAGCTTTTTAAAGGACCTTCACAATGCAAATACGTTCAACAATAGCTTTTTACAATCACAAGGTACCAATTATTCTGAAAAAAATTCACATTCTGTTATGGTAAATCACGGGAAAACTACCAAATATTTTCCAGGACTTATCAACAAAAATCCAGGACTTCAGCAAAAAAAATCCAGGACTTTTCCAGGATGTGGCAACCCTGGGTCTTCCTCTTCCTGTACTACCGCTAACTTCAAATTTTAAAGCCTTCACTATCACGTTTTTATCTTCTTTCCTCAAAACATAGCGGTACCACAGCATACTATATACTTGCTTTAGCCATCCCATCTAAAGACTCCAAGTCCACTAGCTTATTTTTCATTGTACCATACATTTTTGGAGCAAGATTTCTACGGAGAGCATGCCCTTGCTTACCTCCAACCTCAATTTTAAGATAGGCAGTGGCTATTTTGACTCTAAAGGGAAAATAGCCCAATGTTATTTGCCATTTGGAGGCAAAATAGTCCTAACGGCTATTTTGCCGCAAGTGCCAAAACAGCCCTAACCCTAATCCTAACCCAAACCCTAACTCTAACTCAAACTCTAAGCCTAATCCTAACCTTAATCCCAACCCTAAATTTAACTCTAACCCAAACCCTAACCCAAACAGAGGAAAAACACTATTTTGCCTCTAGAGGCAAAATAGCCACTTCCTTTACGATATGAGTGGTCTCAAGACGCAAATCTCTCCCACAGTTTTCTAACATGGTGCAAAACTCGACTGACATAGTTTAGCTGAGCAGCCAAAGCCATTGCAGTGTGGTGGGACTAGGACCCATGTCCCATATGTCAGCATTGGATTTTATGCTTCAAAAAATAATTATATACGCGATCAAAGAAATGGACTTGATTATTTTTTAATGAGTAATTTACTTAATTTTTGGAAGTCAAGTTTGACCATTTTTTGCATTTAAATTAAGAGTTTTGTTAAAATGTAAGTTGGGTTTCAAAATTTCTTTTTTCAAAAAAAAATTAAAACGTCGAACAGGTCAATGACTGTTGTCATCAACAATGACGTAACAACTGCACTTTCCATTAAGCAAGCAATGATAATTAGTCTTTTGTCCTGCTGCAAAGCAAAATCGTTTTTCAATGACGTGCACATGTACTAAGGTGGCCTAGACATTACCTAGAGTTTAGAGAAATCTATCGTTTTTTTTATTTTTGGAAGTGGCTATTTCGCCTCTAAGAGGCAAAATAGTGTTTTTCCTCTGTTTGGGTTAGGGTTTAGATTAGGGTTAGAGCTAGGGTTGGGATTAGGGTTAGGATTAGGCTTAGAGTTTGGGTTAGCATTAGGCTTAGGGCTATTTTGGCACTTGAGGCAAATTAGCTGTTAGGCCTTTTTAACGAAATTCTATTCGATGTCTTTTTTTTTTTTATTATACAAGGCGACTTTTCTCACTAAACTCCCATTGGCAACCTGTATCTTCAAGTATCAAGCTCTGCTCTGCTCAGCAGTTAATGAAAGGGTACAATGCATATTATATTATTAATGAAAATACCAAATATACACAGTAACATTTTTTTATGTCAGCATTATAAATGCAGAAATCTTGCATAATAGTTTGTAAAAAAAATGCAGAAATCTCCATTGCTAAGTAAACCATTTAATAACCAAATTTGATTTGAAGCAACATCTTTATTGACTAATACCAACTTAAGTGATTGCATGCTTAACAAATCAAATAGGCTATATTTATTGCTTATGAATTGTTTGAGACTACCGGTACTCGTATACAGTATGTTTTATTAACTAAATTATGGTGTTTTTTTAGTTCCATTAGTGGTGGTTTTAATCTCATGCTGGTTACGATAAAGAGTTACCGTATTTGCATCCAAGCAAACAAATAAAATCTGTCTTTAGATATTATAAAGGTATTAAATTCGCAAAATTACAAAAAAGACTAGGCCTACTGGACCTTAAATAATACTATTAGCATTTGAGCTTCTTAACCATCTGCACACAAATGCAAAAGGATACAAAATAAACAGTCATCACCAAAAGACCTGCTGTATCAAGAAGTGCAAAGAGAAGTAAGAATACTTCACTCATTGTTCATCAAAAAAAATTTGTAGGTGCCTGACAATTGTGTGGCTATACCCTACCAATAGATCTATTCTTGCTATAATGTGATATTGTTACAAGCAATAATGTACGGTATTTTAAACTATCACAGTAGGCCTATTAATTCCTGAATTATGCCTATGCTGCAAGAAAATTATAGTTAGGGCTTGCTTAACGTCAAAATTGTGTTATGGGCGGCTTTTCATATCATCAAACATCTTGGCTGCGAAGTGTGAATCTACCAACATCTCGCATTGGTTTTGGCCTTTCAAGTGCTCTGGAGTCAGTTTAGAAAGATTTTATCCGTCAAAATTTTGGTATAAGTAAGAACTGTATTTTCTTAAAAACAAACAAAGGGTTTTTTCTAAACTTTTCCGTAAACTTTACAAAAATTTTACCTATCTTTCAACGAAATTTTGCAATTCAAACTTCTGTAAATAGTTGGCACACTAATGATTTCCATTTTTTATTTGCGTTGACTTTTTTTCAACTCTATTTACTTCTGAATTTCGGTAACCGATCTCCGGTGAAATAGGTAGTCAATGAAATGTTTACAATTTCAGAAAAAATCATTATAGCCCGCCTTTAAGATTGCTTACATATAGGTGTCTTTTAAACTTCTATAGGCTTAGTGTTAAAGCTGTCATGTTAATCAAATTCGATTGTTAGTAAGTGGGTTTTGACTGAAAACTAACCAACCACAAAAACAAGTAAGATGATTGGAAGAATCCTTAAAATGGGGTAGGTTTCATAGGCGTAGCCAGGGGGGGCCCAGGGGGCCCGCCCCCCCCCCCCCCCCCCCAATCAAAATACCACTAACGACAAAAAGTTATGACAACATAGCCTGGCGAGGTTTAGTTGCAGTTTGTTTTTTTTTCAGTAATTACGCACATAACAGTAATTAACAATAATATTAATGACAACAAGTGAGTCCCGAGGCCCCCAACTAACAACCAGGGGGCCCTTACTAACAACTAGGGGGCCCTGGAATCCTTAACCGACAACCAGGGGGTCCGGGACCTCTAACTGAAAACCAGGGGGCCCATAACTGACGACCAGGGGCCCAGGGCTCCTAACTAACAACCAAGGGACCCTAACCAACAACCAGGGGGCCCTTAACTGACAACCAGGGAGGCCCAGGCCCCTAACCGACAACCAGGGGGCCCCAGGGCTCATAACCAACAACCAGGGGGCCCCGGAGTGCCTAACTGACGACCAGGGGGCCCCAGGGCCCCTAACTCACAACCAGGGCCCTAACTAACAACCACGGGGCCCCTAACCAACAACAAGGGGGCCAGGAGCCCCCTAGCCGACAACGAGGGGCCCCAGGGTCCTCCTAATTGACGACCAGGGGGCCCCAGGGCCCCTGACCAACAACCAAGGGGTCCTGGAGTCCCTAACTGACGACGAGGGGGCCCTGGGGCCCCTAACTCACGACCAGGGAGCCCCAGGGCCCCTAATTAACAACCAGGGGGCCTGGGCTCCTAACCGATAAGCAAGGGGCTACGGGGCCTCTAACTGGCAACCAGGGAGCCCAAGGGCCCCTGACTGACGACCAAGGTTCCCGGGCCAGGGGCCCCTTAATGCAAATTTTTAACAATTTATATGCAAAACCTGTGAGAAATCTAAGAGTTTTGACCTAAAAGTTGCTACCCCAGGCCCTCGTTTAACGTTATTATAAACTTAATTATTTACTGCTAAAGTATTGCAGGAGGCAATGTTCGTTACTTCCTCCTGTAGACCAAATCACTTACAATTAAAATTTTACACCATAATGCAAGATTCTAAGCGTGTTTTGGAATTTAATTGCAAAAAGAAGATTGAACAACTAAATCTCTGAGGAAAATCTTCGAGGGGATTATTATTTACTGCTAAAATGTTGCAAGAGACAATGCACATTACAAATAAAACAACAAACCCTAGCTGGACCAGATCACTTACAATTAAATTTAACTCCAAAATGCAAGATGTTAAACGTGTTTTAAACTTAAATTGCAAGTAAAAGGAGTATTAAACAACTAGATTTTTTCAATTGGCTGTGAAATGTTAAAAATCTAGTTCTTTGAAATGGCTGTGAACTCAAGCGAAAAGTGATCCAATGGGATTTAAATAGCTTTTTTTCCAAAAACTTACAAAAATCGCCCAGCGGCTGGGGGCTTTGCCCCCAGACCCCCATAGCCATCGGCGGCTGAGGGCTCTGCCCCCAGACCCCCGTCTCTAATACGTTTGAGTACACTAGCTTACTCAACACGTCTTCCAAGTTAAACTTTTATACTTTTCAACAATTAGTTTTCGCCCTCTCCCTTTACCAAAATCCTGGCAAAGTGCCATCAGGCTACGGCTTCAGATCTTCCATTCTACATCTTTGCCCCACAAAAAATTACTTTTTCGAAAATTTCTGATGACGTCATTGCATGTGATTTGTGGTTTGGGCCCCCCCCCCCCCCCCCAAACAAAAATCCTGGCTACGCCTATGGTAGGTTTATTCATCGAAACTGACCAAAACTGAACGAAACTGACCAAAACTGAACGAAACTGACCTGAAATACCGTAATTCGAAATAGAATAATATCTAAGTTGCAGTGCATGTTGTTGGTAATTAATGGTAATTTTTTAATCTTTAGTTGGAATTTTTTCCTTTCAATTTTGCACAAATTGGCCAGTTTTGATAAATAAATTTTTTTCGAGATTTATCGAAACTGACTTAAACTGGTCAAAACTGACCCTAAATACTTCAAACTCGTATGTAATTTATGTTATTTATTGGAACGACCGACGCTCGCGTCGCGTGTTCCTTTGTTTTTACTCGGCCATTTTCCAACTAACGAGTTCGAAATTTCAGACTTTTGCTTATACCTCAAGAACGGTTGGGTCTAGCAACATGAAATTTGGACAGCAGTTGGAGATTAATAAGTTGTATGTTTGTACCAAATTTCGAGGCAATAGGTCACGTGACTTCGGTTTTAGAACCCGAAAACCGCCCCGCAAGTTCGGCGTAAAAAGCGGTCTCAGTCAATAACGGCTTAAATACGGCAAAAAATATTTCATAGGGTTGTATGTCTCAAGATACCCTTTCATTCCAACCATCCCACTTTTGGCCGCGATGAGGTTTATTTCTTTTTTTTTTCTTTTTTTTCCTTTTTTTTCTTCTTAATTTTTCTACGCTCTTCTTCTCCTAAACCACAACACATCGAAATCTAAGTTTTGTGTAAAGTTGTTGAGCTGCAAATGCAATTTTTTCTCTCGAAAGTTTTTGGGGCAACTCCATCGGAAACCCCCCAAAATGGGGCCCCAAAAAATCAATTTTCTGAACGGTTCAAGGTAGAGTGCAACTTTTTTTTGATATCAGTAGATATTTAACTGACAAATATTTTGACATAGTTTGGGGATGCCACCGTACCCCCACGGGAACCCCCCCAAATGGACCCCCAAAAATCAATTTTTTGAACGGCTTAACTTAGAGTGCCAGTGTTTTATGATATCAGTAGATATTTAACAAACAAATATTTTGACATAGTTTGGGAGTGCCATCCTCCCCGGAAACTCCCCCCCAAATGGACCCCCCAAAAATCAATTTTTTGAATAGCTCAACTTAGAGTGCCAGGTGTTTTATGATATCAGCAGAGGTGGAGTCGAGGACACAAGGCTCGAGGCCAAGGCCAAGGCCAAGGACACAAAAAAAATCCGAGGCCAAGGCCAAGGCCAAGGACAGCCTTTCCAAGGACAGAACCTCTCGAGGCCAAGGACAGGTATGCTCGAGGCCAAGGCCAAGGACCAAGGACACAGCCGCAAGTGTTTTCCAAAAAAAAAGGTCTTCAAAAAAGTTTTCCAGGCAATCTCCAATTTAAAGGCGTAGCCAGAATGTTTGATTGGGGAGGCCTAAACCACAAATCACATGCAATGACGTCATCAAAAATTTGCCTGCTTTTCACTTAACCAGGATTTTGCAAAGGGAGAGAGCCTCAACTAATATAGTTGAAAAGTGCAAATACGTAACTTTGGAGACGTTTTGAGAAAGCCAGTGTAACTCAAACGTATCACAGACGGGGGTCTGGGGGCGAAGCCCCCAGCTGTTGGGCGATTTTTTGTAATTTTTTGGCAAAAAAAGCTATTTTAATGCTATTGAATCACACTTTGCACATGTTTAGAATCATTTAAAAGCACTAGATTTTTGACATTTGAAAGCCAATTAGAAAAATTAAATTGTTTAATCCTCCTTCTAATTGCAATTTAAGTTCAAAACACGTTTAACATCTTGCATTTTGGAGTTAAAGTTTAATTGTACGTGATTTGCTCCAGGTAGGGGGAAGTAAGGTGCATTGTCTCGTGCAACATTTTAGCAGTAAATGAAAACCCACTCGAAGATTTTCCTTAGAGAATTTTGTTTTGTCATGAAAAAAGCCAGTTATAGAAGTGCATGTTAGGCCAGGCGGCCCAGGCTCCCTTTACTGAAGTTTAACGATTTGTTCAATCAGCATTTTCCATGGCTAATTTTTTAAAGAAGTATTTTGTGCGTAAAAACTGGCGAGGTGGAAGTGAATTTATGAATTGTTATTGAAAAATAGTGCAATAGATGGGTAGTTTCGCTTACTAACCATGGGTCAGGCGCGCAGCCAGAAATTCGCAATGGGGGGGGGGCTGTTTTGGGGTCTGGGAGCAAAGCCCCCAGCGCTTGCAAATTTTGCATTTTTTTGCAAATATAACTTAATTTTAGAGCTATTTTAATAAAAAATAATGCTTTTAAAACGTAGCATAGAAATTGCCAACGCAACATGATTCAACTGGTTGCATTATCGGGCTATGAGGGAAGTGGCTGATGATAACATTGCAGTTCTCTTGTTTACATGCAGGTAAATCATAAAATCCTATTATTAAACAAAACTCACACGAAGTAATCTATTTCGTCTGTATTTTATAAAGAAAAATAATCGGGGGGGGGGGGGCAAATGGAAAGATATTTGAGAGAAGTGATTGGCAATTAACTAACACTGAGTAGCCACCCCCCATCTTTATTCCTGTTATAATATATAAGAGTTTATAATATATTTGTTGATAAAACCTATGTTTGGCGTTTTTACACTAGCGATCAAATTTGATTGCTTATTTTTGGGTATTTTCTAAAGTTTTCATTGATTGGTGACTTTAATTTTTGACAAATTAGCCCCCCCCCTCTGAATGTATGTTTCAAAAAATGCCTTAAATCACTTTTTAGTCAATTCCAGCGCAAAAGACAGTCTCAGAAGAGCTAAAAACGTGGTGTTTTTCTTATTCTGCATTTTGGTTAACAGGCCAATGGGGGGGATATAGCCCCCCCCCCGTTCCCCGCTACGCTACTGGCCATGTTATTGCCCATCCGGATTTCCATCGCGCTGGGCCCCTGGCACTTTGGAGATTTTCGCAACATCTTTCTGCCAAATGTAGGTGAAGACCATAAAAAGTCTTAAGATTTGAGCGCAGAGCCCTTAGCTGGTACTGCGCCATAATGTGGTAAATCCGGCCTTGGTTAATGCATTACGTTCATAAAAAGGCTAGATGTGATCCTGAGATAGCAACTTTTAGGATGAAAACTATCCATTTCTTCCAGGTTTACGTTTAAAATGGCTGGCAAAAATTGATTTTAGGGGGTCTCGGGGCCCTTGGTCTTCAGTATTGTTGTTTGCTACTGGTGTAAACGAAAAACGCTAAAAAGAAACTGAAACTGAAGAAACAATTAGCTTTTTTGTCACATTTTTGTCATTGATGAAATTTCAATTGGGGGGGGAGGCCCGTTTGGCTAACCCTACGCTCCAATTGCGCAAAATAAAAAAGGTATTTACAAATTTTCTGCGAGGTTTCTGGTGTTTTCAACAAAATTTCAACTGTTCAAAAATAGTGCTGTCCTCGAGCCGAGGACAGGGCAATTTTCGAGGACCTAAGGCTTCGAGGCCAAGGCCAAGGCCAAGGACTTGAGGCTTCGAGGCCAAGGCCAAGGCCAAGGACTTCAAAATGTGTCCTCGAGGACGTCCTCGAGGCCAAGGACGTCCTCGAGGACTCCACCTCTGGATATCAGTAGATATTTAACAAACAAATATTTTGACATAGTTTGGGGGTGCCACCCCCAAGGGACCCCCCAAATAGACCCCCAAAAATCAATTTTTGAACAGCTCAAGCTAGGGTGCCAGTTCGTTATGATATCAGGAGATATTTAACTGACAAATATTTTGACTCTACTTTTCTGGAGTTTCCATAATCAGATATTTTTGAATAGTTGCTGATTTTACGGTAGACAAAAAGTACTTTTGAGCGTCACAGCATTAGCTCTGCATCGGTCATTCACTGGGTTTGCTGGCAAACTCCCATCTAGTTTATGTTTGGTTGTGTTTGTTGATTATAAGTAATAACTTTTCAATCTTTAGTTCGAGTTTTTTCCGATTAATTCAACAGCGGTAGGCCCCCAATGAACAATTGCACGTGGGACCCAATTGGGGCCTTAGTGGGCCAACATGTGGGCTACCCACATGGGGCCCACTTGATTTTGTCTGCGTGATAAAACTGGGCCCCATCTGGGCAGCCCATTAATTTAATGGGCAAACCCACCCACATCCCATGCTTTTACCACTGGGATTCAATTGGGCAGTCCATTAATTTAATGGGCAAACCCACCCACATCCCATGCTCTTACCACTTGGATTCAACTGGGCAGCCCATTATTTTACTGGGCAAACCCACCTACATCCCATGCTTCTACCACTGGGATTCAACTGGCCAGCCCATTAATATAATGGGCAAACCCACCTACATCCCATGCTCATACTACTGGGATTTAACTGGGCAGCCCATTGATTCAGTGGGCAAACCCACCCGAATCCAATGCTGTGGTACTCGACATTCCAAGTCGTGTAAAACTGGTGCAGCGTGAAGCACAATAATACAAAAACACTACATTCTTCAATACTTGAGGGTTTATTTTTACCAACTTACAGTGATTACCGAATTTACGCACAACAACAGTACACGGAAAAGCAAACACATTACAGATCATTTTAACTGAGAGCTAGCATGGGAGCGCTTTCGAATCTCGTTTTTTGTACCGGTTTCCGCCTCGATCTCGCGCAATGGTCAACCATTTGACCACTTCGGTTTCCAAATCGACTTAGCTGCATTTACTGGTCGCTACATTCTTTTTTACATCATCTGAAAAAACAACAATTTGGGCAATGAGAAGCAACTACACAAGTCGTTAACATATAGCCGAGAAGGTAAAGGCGTTGCTTTTACAACGACCTTGATTGCATAATCTGAGTTCAACTTGCACCCTGGTCACGTTGTTGCGTCTTCGGATAAGACGGATTACGATGATTTATCTCTGCTTGGCAGTTTTAAACAAGCAGCAAATTCAGTGGACAAGAATTCGAAGAAATCTTCAGATTTAAGCATGTAGGCTACAGTTTCCTCCAAGCAAGTAGTTATGGCAAGAAAAAATTTGTGCATCATCAAACAGTTAGCTTCTGACCCTATTAGGTGACAAAAGATCAATACCGGTACATTAAACATGCCAGGCGCGTAGCCAGGATTTCGCAACGGGTAAGCGGGCTTTTTTGAGAGGTGAAAACAGCAGTAAACGAACTTGACCCAAATTTTCATCAGTCTCCCAATGAACAATTGCATGTGGGGCCCAATTGGGGCCTTAGTGGGCCAACATGTGGGGTCCATGTGGGCTACCCACATGGGGCCCACTTGATTTTGTCTGCGGGATAAAACTGGGGCCCATCTGGGCAGCCCATTAATTTAATGGGCAAATCCACCCACATCCCATGCTTCTACCCCTGGGATTCAAATGGGCAGCCCATTAATTTACTGGGCAAACCCACCCACATCCCATGCTCTTACAACAGGGATTCAACTGGGCAGCCCATTAATTTAATGGGCAAACCCACCCACATCCCATGCTCTTACTCCTGGGATTCAACTGGGGAGCCCATTAATTTAATGGGCAAACCCACCCACATCCCATACTCTTGTCTTACCACTGGGCAGCCCATTAATTTAATGGGCAAACCCACCCGCATCCCATGCTCCTACCACTGGGATTCAACTGGCCAGCCCATTAATTTACTGGGCAAACCCACCTACATCCCATGCTTCTACCACTGGGATTCATCTGGGCAGCCCATTGATTCAGTGGGCAAACCCACCCGAATCCAATGCTGTGGTACTCGACATTCCAAGTCGTGTAAAACTGGTGCAGCGTGAAGCACAATAATACAAAAACACTATACATTCATCAAAACTTGAGGGTTTATGTTTACCAACTTACAGTGATTACCGAATTCAAGCACAACAACAGTACACGTAAAGCAAACACATTACAGATTATTTTAACTTAGAGCTAGCACGGGAGCGCTTTCGAATCTCGTTTTTTGGACCGGTTTCCGCCTCGATCTCGCGCAATGGTCAACCATTTGACCACTTCGGTTTCCAAATCGACTTAGCTGCATTTACTGGTTGCCAGATTCTTTTTTACATCATCTGAAAAAACAACAATGGGCAATGAGAAGCAACTACACAAGTCGTTAGCGTAGCCGAGAAGGTAAAGGCGTTGCTTTTACAACGACCTTGATTGCATAATCTGAGTTCAACTTGCACCCTGGTCACGTTGTTGCGTCTTCGGATAAGACGGATTGCGATGATTTATCTCTGCTTGGCAGCTTTAAACAAGCAGCAAATTCAGTGGACAAGAATTCGAAGAAATCCTCAAACTTAAGCATGTAGGCTACAGTTTCCTCCAAGCAAGAAGTAGTTATGGCAACGAAAGATTTGTGCATCATCAAACAGTTAGCTTTTGACGCTATAAGGTGACAAAAGATCAATACCGGTGCATTAAACATGCCAGGCGCCTAGCCAGGATTTGGCAAAGGGGGAGCGGGCTTTTTTGAGAGGTGAAAACAGCAGTAAACGAACTTGACCCAAACTTTCATCAGTTTTGAACCAAATTGAGGCAGTTTTTGTGTCAAAATCAGGTGATCTCCAAAAAAAAAGGTCTTCACCAAAATTGAACCGTTTTTTCCTACCAAATTTTGGTGATCTCAAAAAAAAAAAAAAAAAAAGGTCTTAACCAAAGTTCAGTCACTTCTTCTGACCAACTTTGGGTGCGCTCCTGAAAAAAACTCCACTTTTCTGGTCCAGATACTAGTCCTTCACAATTTTTGCTCGCAATGACCAACTTGGCTACGAGCCGCAAACTAGCAGTCAGAGACGTTTAACAACGAAATCTCAGTTGTGCCGTCAATAGTGACTTACAAAATTTATTATGTGTTACAAACAGTACCGGTAGTTCAAAAACATAAACATTTTGACAAAGAACGCACATTACCCCACAAATTCGAGTTAAATCACTATTTAATATTTTGATGTTTAAGTCACACTGTGCTTTGCTTAAACAAGCTTAAAATATAAAGGTCAATGGTCGTTTTTCGTAATAAAGATACCGCACAGAATTACCATTTCTAGATGAAATCGAAATACTGTAGGTTCAACATAAAATTATACTGTTTTCGTTCAAACCTTAGCAGTTTCAAAGTCATTTGATCTAGTGAAAAAAAAAACATTTGAATAGCCTATCAGCATTCTGCTTGAACAAAAGCAAATAAGAAAAAACAATTTTTTAGTCCCAAAATTTAAACTGTTATTGACATTTTTTATGTTCCGTAACAACTAAAATTCAATTCACAAAAAACGTTTAAGAATCAAAATTTTACACGATACAACTACCACGATGACAGATAACTATAAAGTTTTGACTGGGCTGATAGTGTGAATAGCGCGGGCACCCATTATTTAAAACGTTTCAACTTTCTTCGTTTTGTTTTGTTACGTCTAAAACTAAATGATTATTTTTCGGCTTACTACAATTAATGGTTTTTATACTAAACGCTAAAAAAGATTTTGAAGGAGCCCATTTAGGCCCATGCGAAGCCCATTGGGGCCCCATCAAAATGGCCCACGACTCGGCTAAGAGTGGGAATAGCGTGGGCACCCCAAAATCATAAACATTCAGTTTTTTTTGTTTTATTTTGTTGCAACTAAAATTAGAAAATTATTTTTAGGTTTTATAACAACCAACGGAGCATATACTAAACGCTAAAAAAGATTTTGAAAGAGTCCATTTAGGCCCATGCTAAGCCCATTCGGGCCCCATCAAAATAGCCCACGACTGGGCAAAGAATGAGAATAACGTGGGCACCCCAAATTCAAAAAAGTTTCGATTTTCTTCGTTTATTATGTTGCGACGTTAACTAAATAGTTACGGTATTTTTAGGCTTTAAACTACCTACGGAGCATATACTAAACGCTAAAAAAGATTTTGAAAGAGTCCAATTAGGCCCATGCTAAGCCCATTTGGGTCCCATCAAAATGGCCCACTACTGGGCAAAGAGTGGGAATAGCGTGGGCACCCCAAATTCAAAAAAGCTTTAATTTTTTTTGTTTATTTTGTTGCGACAAAAATTAATTAGTTATTTTTAGGCTTTAAACTACCTACGGAGCATATACTAAACGCTAAAAAAGATTTTGAAGGAGCCCATTTAGGCCCAAGCTAAGCCCACTTGGGCCCCAGTAAAATAGCCCATGACTGGGCAAAGAGTGGGTATGGCGTGGGCACCCCAAATTCAAAAAGTTTGTTTTTCATCGTCTGTTTCGTTGCAACAATACCTCTAAATAAAGTTATTTTTAGACTTTTAACAACCGAAGATGTTTATATTAAACGCTAAAAAAAATTTTAACGGAGCCCATTTAGGCCCAAGCTAAGCCCACTTGGGCCCCATCAAAATGGCCCACGACTGAGCAAAGAGTGGGAATAGCGTGGGCACCCCAAATTCAAAAAGTTTGTTTTTCATCGTCTGTTTCGTTGCAACAATACCTCTAAATAAAGTTATTTTTAGACTTTTAACAACCGAAGATGTTTATACTAAACGCTAAAAAAAATTTTAACGGAGCCCATTTAGGCCCAAGCTAAGCCCACTTGGGCCCCATCAAAATGGCCCACGACTGAGCAAAGAGTGGGAATAGCGTGGGCACCCCAAATCCTAAAAGATTCAATTTTCATCGTTTTATTTTGTTGCGACAAAAAACTAAATAGTTGATTTTGGGCTTTTATCAACCAACAGTGTTTATACTACGGCTAAAACAAATTTTAACGGAGCCCAATTAGGCCCAAGCTAAGCCCACTTGGGCCCCATCAAAATGGCCCAAGATTGGGCTAAGAATGGAAATACCGTGGGCACGCCACAATCATGAAGATTCAATTTTTTTGGTTTGTTTTGCTTCAACAAAAATGAGAAAATTATTTTTGGGCTTTTAACAACCAACGGAGTACATACTAAAGGCTTAAAATGATTTTGAAAAAGCCCACTTAGGCCCAAGCTAAGCCCACTTGGGCCCCAGTAAAATGGCCCAAGATTGGGCTAAGAATGGAAATACCGTGGGCACCCCACAATCATGAAGATTCAATTTTTTGTTTTATTTTGCTTCAACAAAAATGAGAAAATTATTTTTAGGCTATTAACAACAGAGGTGGAGTCCTCGAGGACGTCCTTGGCCTCGAGGACGTCCTCGAGGACACATTTTGAAGTCCTTGGCCTTGGCCTTGGCCTCGAAGCCTCAAGTCCTTGGCCTTGGCCTTGGCCTCGAACCCTTAGGTCCTCGAAAATTGCCCTGTCCTCGGCTCGAGGACAGCACTATTTTTGAACCGTTGAAATTTTGTCGGAAAACGCCGGAAACCTCGCGGAAAATTTGTAAATACCTTTTTTATTTTGTGTAATTGGAGCATAGGCTTAGCTAAGCGGGCCTCCCACTCGAAATGAAATTTTACCAATGACAAAAATGTGACAAAACAGCCTATTGCTTCTTCAGTTTCAGTTTCGTTTTAGCGTTTTTCGCTTACACCAGTAGCGAACAACAATATTGAAGACCAAGGGCCCCGGGGCCCCCTAAAATCAATTTTTGCCAGCCAATTTAAACGTAAACCTGGACGAAGTGGATAGTTTACGTCCTAAAAGTTGCTATCTCAGGATCACATCTGGCCTTTTTATGAACATAATGCATTAACCAAGGCCAGATTTACCACAATATGGCGCAGTACCAGCTAAGGGCCCTGCGCTCAAATCTTAAGACTTTTTATGGTCTTCACCTACATTTGGCAGAAAGATGTTGCGAAAATCTTCAAAGTGCCAGGGGCCCAGCGCGATGGAAATCCGGCCCGGCAATAACATGGTCAGTAGCGTAGCCAGGGGGTGCTATAACTCCTCCCCATTGGCCTGCCAACCAAAATGCAGAATAAGAAAAACACCACGTTTTTAGCTCTTCTGAGACTGTCTTTTGCGCTGGAATTGACTAAAAAGTAATTTAAAGCATTTTTTGGAACATATATTCAGAGGGGGGGAGCTAATTCGTCTAAAATTGAAGTCACCAATCAATAAGAACTTTTAAAATGCCCAAAAATAAGCAATCAAAACTGATCGCTAGTGTAAAAACGCCAAACATAGGTTTTATCAACAAATGTTTTATAAACTCAGGAATAAGGGGAGGGGGGCTATTCAGTGTTAGTTGATTACCAATCACTTCTCTCAAATATCTTTCCATTAGCCCCCCCTCCCCGATTATTTTTTTTTATAAAATACAGACGAAATAGATTATTCCGTGTGAGTTTTATTGAATAATAGGATTTTATTATTTATCAGCATGTAAACAAGAGAACTGCAATGTTATCATTAGCCACTTCCCACATAGCCCGATAATGCAACCAGTTGAATCATGTTGCGCTGCCAATTTCTATGCCACGTTTTAAAAGCAATATTTTTTATTAAAATAGCTCTAAAATTAAGCTATATTTGCAAAAAAATGCCAAATTTTTGAGCGCTGGGGGCTCCGCCCCCACACCCCCGTGCCTCCGGCGGCTGGGAGCTTTGCTCACAGGCCCCCAAAACAGCCCCCCCATTGTGAATTTCTGGCTACATGCCTGAACATGGTTAGTAAGCGAAACTAACCAACTATTGTACTATTTTTCAATAACAATTCATAAATTTACCTCCACCTCGCCAGTTTTTACGCACAAAATACTTTTTAAAAAAATTAGCCAGGGAAAATGCTGATTGATCAAGTCGTTGAACTTCAGTGGAGGGGGCCTGGGTCCCCTGGCCTAACATGCACTTCTATAACTGGTTATTTTCATGACAAAACAAAAATCTCTAAGGAAAATCTTCGAGTGAGTTTTCATTTACTGCTAAAATGTTGCACGAAACAATTCACCTTACTTCCCCCTACCTGGACCAAATCACGTACAATTAAACTTTAACACCAAAATACAAGATGTTAAACGTGTTTTGAACTTAAATTGCAACTAGAAGGAGGATTAAACAATGTAATTTTTTTAATTGGCTTTCAAATGTCAAAAATCTAGTGCTTTCAAATGGCTCTAAACATATGCGAAGTGTGATTCAATGGCAATAAAATAGCTTTTTTTTTCCAAAAAATTACAAAAAATCGCCCAACAGCTGGGGGCTGTGCCCCCACAGCCCCTTCTATGATACGTATAGGTTACATTGGTTTTCTCAAAACGTCTCCAAAGCTACATATTTGCACTTTTCAACTATATTAGTTGAGGCCCTCTCCCGGTGCAAAATCCTGGTTAAGTGCCAACAGGCAAATTTTTGATGACGTCATTGCACGTGATTTGTGGTTTAGGCCTCCCCAATCAAAAATTCTGGCTACGCCTTTAAAATGGAGATTGCCTGAAAAATTTTTTTGAAGAGCTTTTTTTTTTTTTTTTTTGGACAACACTTGCGGCTGTGTCCTCGGTCCTTGGCCTTGGCCTCGAGCATTCCTGTCCTTGGCCTCGAGAGTGTCTGTCCTCGGAAAGGCTGTCCTTGGCCTTGGCCTTGGCCTCGGATTTTTTTTGTGTCCTTGGCCTTGGCCTTGGCCTCGAGCCTTGTGTCCTCGACTCCACCTCTGATTAACAACCAACGGAGTACATACTAAAGGCTTAAAATGATTTTGAAAAAGCCCACTTAGGCCCAAGCTAAGCCCACTTGGGCCCCAGTAAAATGGCCCAAGATTGGGCTAAGAATGGAAATACCGTGGGCACCCCACAATCATAAAGATTCAATTTTTTTGCTTTGTTTTGCTTCAACAAAAATGAGAAAATTATTTTTAGGCTTTTAACAATCAATGGTGTTTATACTAAACATATAAAATGATTTTAAAGGAGTTCATTTAGGCCCAAGCTAAGCCCACTTGGGCCCCAGTAAATTGGCCCACACAAAGCCCAGTAGCCCACCAAAAACCCATGTGGTCCCCATATGGGCATGTTCACTGGGCTTGAACCAAATTGAGGCGGTTTTTCTGTCAAAATCAGGTGATCTAAGGTCTAAACCAAAATTCAGTCACTTCTTCTGACCAACTTTGGGTGCGCTCCAGAAAAAACTCCACTTTTCTGGTCCATATAACTGGAAGTCCTTCACAACTTCTGCTCCCCATACCCGTTGGGGGGGGGGGTGTTTTCATTCTTGGAGCAAAAATCGGCCTCAAAAGCACTAAAAACGTGCTATTTTGCACACTTTTCAGGCCAATGGGGAAGGGCTAATTGGCCCCCCCGCCCCCTGGCTACCCTACTAAAATATGCACTGCAACAACAAAGACACTGTCACGTCATCTCTCCGACTGTTGGGGCTACATTTTGATTTCAAGAATACAGCTCGCAATGACCAACTTGGCTACGAGCCAAAAACTAGCAGTCAGAGACGTTTAACAACGAAATCTCAGTTGTACCGTCAATCATGACTTACAAAATTTATCATGTGTTAGAAACAGTACCGGTAGTTCAAAAACATAAACATTTTGACAAAGAACGCACATTACCCCACAAATTCGAGTTAAATCACTATTTAATATTTTGATGTTTAAGTCACACTGTGCTTTGCTTAAACTAGTTTAAACTATAAAGGTCAATGGTCGTTTTTCGTAATAAAGATACCGCTCAAAATTACTATTTCAAGATGAAATCGAAATAGGTTCAACATAAAATTAAACTGTTTTCGTTCAAACCTTAGCAGTTTCAAAGTCATTTATTTGATCTAGTGAAAAAAAACATTTGAATAGCCTATCAGCATTCTGCTAAAACAAAAGCAAACAAGAAAAAACTTACCATGCAACACAGATATTATCGACAACTTCTTGAATGATTCTTTGCCTTTGCGTTCCGTAAGATTGTAAAACAACCTAACTATCAAAAAGTTGAACTGCATAATGCAACAAAAACTTCCATTTACCAAAACGAAATTGCAAAATTTTGCATTATTAATCCACCCGATTAGTTATGGATCAAGACTTCTTAATACAAAAAAGTACGTTAATCCTTCGGCTTTCAAATGCAGAAAACGTGTACACGTTCGTACTTTAAGGTAGCCTACACTGGATTAGCATTTAATGCAGAGAAAGTACAAATCACGAGAAAAAAGAGAAAGCTCGTTTCTGATTGGCCGCTGTGATTGCTCAAGCGTGTCATTTGTTTCCAACTTTTGCACAAGGTTCATATTAAATCAGATTACCGTGATGGACAGGTCAGGAAGAGCTGAGGGTTGGGGTTCGATTCCTCGATAGCGATGCACTGTCGTTTGGATGATTCAGGATTAGTCACTAGTATTAATCTATAGTGCTAGTAGACTCGAGTTTATCATTGTTTGTCAGAAATCAGTTCAGTTATGGAGGCTACTGAAGGGGTTGCATCGTACGGTATGCCTACTACAGAAACCTACTAGCCTAGTACTAGAGCCTCAGAAGGTGGTTGCATGCACCTGGGCCCAAGCCTGCGGGTACAGGTTCAAGAGATACTAATAGTAATCTGTGCAGTGTGATAGCCATATGCAGTAGTCTACTGGCAAGATGGTAAACTACCGATAGTTGTTGTAGACATAAAGAATATTCATCCACCAGACCTGCTAGACCTTTCGGGTGGCAATTTCGTCAGATGCTTCAGGTTTCAATCATGTGATGGTAGGGATTTTCTGGGATTTCTGTCTTTTCGTACCTGACAGTGTGGCAGCTGTGGATTTAATTTGGAATTGGGCTCAGAGCAATTGCTCCTGTTGTAGTACGGTAGGCCTATCTGATATTGTGGGTATCCATGCCCTAGGCCTAGAAAGAGTAAGACTATCGGCCCAGTAGCGTACGCAGGATTTAAAAAAGGGGGGGGGTCTGAAACTTCAGAAAATTTGAGAGGAACATGGATCAGAATTTGAAATTGTCACACTCAAATTTCGTCCCATTTTTCGCCCAAAATCAGGTGAAGAGCAAAAAAAAAGGTCTTCACTCAAATTTCGTCCTGTTTTTCACCCAAAATCAGGTGAAGAGCAAAAATAAAATAAAAAAAAAAAAAAAAGTCTTCACTCAAATTTCGTCCCATTTTTCGCCCACAATCAGGTGATTTCGAGCCCAAAGCCTGATGCCCAACTTGCAAAGGAGGGGGGGGCCATGCCTCAATTTTGCTCACTTTCCTATGCAATTTTGCAATCCTGGCGACTCAAAGGGGGCCATCACCCAATGGCCTCCTCCTAAATACGCCCCTGTCTCGGACACATCTGATATCTTTGTGTTGGATCTCTCCAAAGATGTCCCAGTATTTGCGGTGGAATAAGCGTAATTTAACCTGTTAATTTAGTTCAATCCGCCTTCCTACCTCACCTGGTACCTCGAAAGATTTAAAGTACCCTAACTGAACTCAACTCATCCAAAAAAAACATCGGAAGTTGGTATAATGCGGAATTCCGCAAAAATTCTATGCGGAAAGTTGGAAAATTTGAGTATCCTGGTTTAACAAAAATTTTGTCCTCGAGTGTTTCTTTTAGCTCTTTCAGATGCGCGAATAAAAATGCTTGGAGCGCCGACTAGGAGGATAAAAGAAACCACTCAAGAGCAAAAATAAACTTGCAGTAGGGCCGTGTGCACCAATTTTTTTCATGAGTATTTCTTTTCTAGTTAATTCATTTACGTGGGAGCGCTCTTACAAGAGGATAAAAGAAACACCTTTGGAATAAACTAGTGCCGTGTGCAAAATACATTCCGCGCTTTACCGTGTTTGTTCGGCAAAAATTCTACGCGTTCCAAGGCATGATGCGTTTTGGCGCGAACACGTAGAAAAAATAGAAGCGTGAAAGCATGGCTTTTTCTGGCGTAGAATTTTGCGGAAATATTATTCCGCGTTTTACCGTTTTTAGTCCGCAAAAAGTCTATGCGTCTAGTCGTCTACTGGCTTGGCAAATGGCCAGAAAATCATTGAAAAACTTTAGGAGCAGCTAAGGTCGTAAACTGCGAAGTTGTCATGGAACGGTTTTGGGTTGTGCTTGATGAAAGACAGTTACCAGTTAATACTTACTGTATCTTAATTCAAAAATAAAAATGTGCTGGCTGTAGCAGAACAGAACAAATAAAATACGGTAGGTTAGTTACTGTACTGTGGCTTTTTCAACAAGGGATATATCAGACTGTCAGACGCGTACTGGTAGCCAGAAATCTGCAATGGGGGCTGGTGGCTGGTGGCAAATTGGTCAGAAAACCATGGAAAAATTTCAGATGCAGCAAAGGTCGTAAACAGCTAAGTTGTCGTGGAAGAGTTCTGGGTTGCAGGTTATACTTAATGAAGGATAGTTACCGGTACCAGTTTGTAGGGACTAATCTTAATTTAAAAATTAAAATGTGCATGCTGCCACAGAGCAGAGCAAATAAAATAGTTTACTATACAGTAGCTTTTTCAACAAGGGTTAACAGGTTAAATTTGAGTGCCTCCCAGTAGCCAGAAATCTGCGATGGGGGGTGGGGGCTATTAAAAATATATACAAGCTATTATCTTGGCAAAAAGAACTTAATTTTAGACCTATTTTCTGATTTTGATAATATATAATTAGGACTATTCTGCAGTAAAACGAGACATAAATATTAGCAGTGCATAAACATGATTTTCTGGCGTTGTAGGCCTAGTTGCATGCAGCATAGGCCTACATAAGCTATGTGAGAGGTATTTACTGGTAATTCAGTATCGTATTGCTAGAATTTCAGTACCTAAAGGTACTGTCAACTGGGGCGACTTTGAACGGTTTTGAATCATTTTTACTTGTCACTTCTGCCAGGTTAAAGCAAGAAAAGTGCTTATAGGCTGAACGTAACACTTATGTCCTCAGCAACTGGAACTGTCTTAACTAAAAGAATATTTCGCTCTCATAAGCCATAATTATATTCTATCTCAAAAAGCGTTCAAAGTCGCCCCTGCCTCTGGGGCGACTTTGAACACCTACCGGTACCAACATGCACTTAAACCTTCACTTACAAGCGTAAAGTTGCCTTTGCCTGAAATGTCTTTGAATTAGAGCGTTGTGGAGTGGCTAATTTTTCCACTCTTAGTCCACTCCGAAATTGTTTAACTGACTCTGGCTCTAATCCGGATCTGAAATTTTACAACAACACTTCGCTTTGAAATACTCCAATACAAAAATTTGCTTCGACAAAAATTTTTTTCTAATCAGTCGACAACTTTAATTGATAATCTCATTCTTTATCCGTTGACACAAGCTCTAATTAAAATTTCGACCTTACATCTCATTAGCTACAGCTAACTGGATTCAAAAAGATATGAATGCGCACTCAGCTTGCATTGCTGATTGTGGACATGATTTAATTTAAAAGTCTAAATTGCTTCTGTGATATGTAGCGGGCGTGTGGCCGAGTGGTGAGGACTGTAAGCTACCGACCACGTCGTCATGGGTTCGAGCCTGCAGTCGTCTATCGCTAATTGACCAGACTCGTGGATGCACATGTCAATAGCGATGGTGTAATTAATCGCCCTATTTTTGAAAATTATTTTGTAGAAATGATGACGTCATTGTCACATGACCCTGTGCTAGTCAGGCAAAAAAGAAAACAAATCTATCAAAGTTCAAACAATGATCTACCGGTACTAAGAGACCGCTCTTGGTCTTGAAAAGTATTTAACTGAAAACAAAGATTGTTTTTGTGAAGTGTTCAAAGTCGCCCCGGCGTTCATAATCGCCCCAGTTGACGGTAGCTAATTCAGTACTGCATTACTAGAATTTCAGTTCTCTTATTTACAAACTGGTAAGTTATACCAGTAAAAAAGCTATACTCATAGTTCTGTAAAACTTTCAAGGAGTATATAATGATAAGCTATGCCAGAATGTGTACCATGACATTGCAAGTGATATCTCTCATTCTCTGGACTTCGGACTTACCAATGGCTAAAATGTTTTGACTACTGAATGAAAGTTTATACCGGTAGCATTCCAATTGCGTTGAGCGTGTTTATGTTTTTAATACTGTAATCAGATCTTAGCCAGTTAGTGGTTCTAGAACTTTAAATTTCTAGAAAAACTAGGTTATCTATGAAATGTCAATTAAGTTTCACTACTCTGCTTGGTCCTTGTTTTAACTTTTAAAAAGTTTGTTAAATTTTCACTTACTGATAGCAGCGCTGTGCAAGTTGCAGTTGAAAGTGCGATTATACAAGGTAAAGGCTGCTCTTACGTTATGTAAGAATAAGAAAATTGCTATCCTAGCTCTAACCCAACATTCAGACACGTATCCTAACTCAAAATCTAACTCAAACCCTAATGATAGTTTGAAAAATAGAAGAGAGTAGATGACCACTCAGTCTTTGCTTTCTTATTCTCTTTATGGGCATTATGTAATGTAACACCTAACCACTTTCTATAAACAAAACTCTCATTAAAACAAATATTTTGACAGTAACCTTTCGCTTCAATTCTGAATTGTAACAACAAAAGAATGAACAAGCTTCACTTCTGTAGTTTTTTCTAAAATTTAACATCTAAAGCAAAACAATGCCTGCCTTTGCGATATACATGGAAAAAGATATGTACACAAGCAAAATTTAAAAACAAAAAAGCAAATTCTCATAAAGTTTTAAGTGATATTGCAGAGTCTTAACTCTACGATGATTTCACATTTAAAACTTGTATTAATTTATGTATTTAACCCTATGCTTTCCAGAACCATAAGTGTAAAGTCAAACGACTTTTACCAAAAATTATTTTCTTTTTACATTGTGCTCTTGTTAGATTATTTTAAAAGCTTTGTGGTTATCTGGTGATTCACTTCCAAAGTTTAAAGGTCTCAAAAAGTTCTTAAAATATTCAGATAACGTCATTCAAAAACCTCATTATAACAACACAAAAACTCAGCACTTTTAAGGAGTTTCTAACAGTTTTCACTTCATTATGAAATGACATCAACAGAGTAATTTTTGAAATTTTTGCGACTTTTGAGAAAAATATCTTTATAGGCCTATAGGGGTCAATTTTTTGGGGAGTGGGGAGATGGTGCCCCCTTAGGTCTGACACAGAAGGGGGTGAAATATGCCTTGCCCCCTCGGTTTTTTGCCAAGTAATAGCTACTTGTCAACATGAAATCCGAAATTCTGAACTGGGATAAAACCACAATGCGGCAAAGACTTTTTTTTGTCTTTGATTGATTTTGGGGGCAAAGTTCTGGACTGAACTAGATTTATAAGATCTGAGATATCACCTAACTTTGCAAAAACATTTTGCTCCCTTGGAATTTGCTTAATCAACAAAAAACCGACGCCTATGTATAGGTCTGTTACATTAGCCAAGCTTAACACTAACCACAGCCAGAAATATGCCTGCATTTTAGAGCCATACCTACTCTGAGAACGCTATTTAGCATTGCGACTCAATAGCCAACATATATGCTTATCCTGAAAATTTCTTGTGTCTGGCATGAGTGATAAAAAGTTTAAATTTTGGCGGCCTTGTTTAAGGGGAACTACCTCATTTTGGTACCTCCAAAGTTAGCAATACTTTATGTTTGCCTTATATTTATCTATTTTGAAAATTTCGTCTGTCCAGCAAAAGTGATTAAAAGGTTTGAATTTTGAGGGCTCAGTAGTTAAAGGAGGACCCCCTTAATTTGTTATCCCTAAATTTTATCTTTTTAGATTTGCCTACTCTGAAAATTTTCTGTGTTTAATGCGAGTGATTGAAAAGATTGAATTTTGGCGGTTCCGTTCAAGGGGGACCCTCTATTTATATACCCTCAAATTTTGTCTTATATGTACTTACCGTACCTTTACAATTTTGTGTAACTAGCTCAAAAAGTCGAAGTTTGAATTTTAGAGGGCCTGTTTGAGAGGGACCCCCCCAATTGGAAACTTCCAATTTTTGAAATTTTTTTTGTAATGTCTAACCATTCCAAAAATTTGATCCATCTAGCTCAAATGGTTTAAAAGTTAAAAATTTTGGAGAACCCATTTGAATAGGATCCCACCAACCCTGCACTTCTAATTTCAGGCAGACACTAGTCTCCCTAACGTCTGCAATTGCTCAAAGTTTGAATAGCGTGCATTTAGTGGTTTAAAAGTAGATAGCTTGGAAAGAAAAACAAAAAAGCGTGACCTAGAATCCTCAAAATTGGCACTCATGACACTTTCATTAATTCTAAGGTTGAGTTCAAAAATAAAAAAGGTTTAAGCGTTTGTTACTTATAACCAAATCAATCCTCATCTGTGGTAGAATAAAAAAATTTCATAATGTGCCAATTTGTTCAAAGTGTCATATTATTTGAGAGCTATTCTACTCTAATATATGTAAATGATCGGAATCATTAAAAAATTAGGTCTCATAACCAGATGTCATAATCCTTTTCAGTCCTTTTTTAATATTTGAAGTACCTGACTATCTGTATATCATATTTTTAGCAATAGTGGAATTGGGTTCCACTCTTTGAGCTCAATGTATTATGTTAATGAGTTTTATGATTGTGTTGTTTCAACTCGAGGTATGAAAGAGTTTTTGCTTTGCTTTCTTCCAGTATAATATGGATGGGTTTCGTCAAGTTATTTGTATGTATCTCTATTTAAAATGCAAATGTACAATAAATTACAAGATTCGCATAGGCTAGGAAAAACTTTTGGTGGATAATCGGTACCGGCAAAGTCCAAAGCATAACAATTTTGTTAAGTCATAGAGCTCAGTCAATTTCTTGACCGAACTACCACCAAGCAAAACAGTTGTGCGAAAAAAAAAAAATCTCTGTAGCAAAATGAAATTTGAGAGTAAAATAACCCTCCATGCAATGCTCAGAGCGCTATTTCGGTCAATACCAAACCTCGTCAGCTGAGCTGGCATGAATCGAAAAGAGTAAAAAACAAAAAATGACGAGGTTTGGTATTGACCGAAATAGCGCTCTGAGCATTGCATGGAGGGTTATTTTACTCTCAAATTTCATTTTGCTACAGAGAAGATTTTTTTTTTTTTCGCACGACTGTTTTGCTTGGTGGTAGTTCGGTCAAGAAATTGACTGAGCTCTATGACTTAACAAAATTGTTATGCTTTGGACTTTGCCGGTACCGATTATCCACCAAAAGTTTTTCCTAGCCTATGCAAATCTTGTAATTATGATGGCTTAAAGTGATCCTCGGTTAGCAGTATGCGGCTGAGCAGATTACTGCCACCCAGGTCTTTTCGACGGAATTGATGTTTGTGATCCCCTGTTTTGTGGCTGATCCCATCTTTTCTTGATGAAGTTTTAGACCTATCCACTAATTGGTACAATAAATTGTTTTAAAGTATGTGCATTAGCACCGCCGCAGCCAGAAATAAAAAAAGGGGGGGAACTAAATTTTTTGTTGTGATTAAAGCATATGCAAATCGGAAAGTTTTCATTTGGACAAATTGTAACAAATCACAAAAGTTTTGCGATAACAGGCAGGTGTCCTGCCGTTGTTCATGATGCAGACGCATAAAAAAAATATATAAATGTCAAAGAATAAAAGTGGTTTCACCTGGTTTTAGAATTGTATTTTATTTGAAGATGCAACAGCGGATGCAAAAAAGCGTGTTTTCTTATCGCAGGCCATGAAAGAAAGTCACAGATTGCGATTATCTGTTGTTATGGTGGCAAGCTGGTATAATAATATTTCAACTTTCAAATATAGTACCATATATTGTAACAAATTAAGAACAAATGAGATGTACAATTCACAAAAACATTTGAGCAACCCCCACCTACACCCAAAAATGATTGGTTTAAAAAAAAAAAGTGTTCCTTATGATTATTTGTGTTTTTGACACCACAAACTGCTTGCTATCTTCTACCAGAAAAAAATGCGCTTTATCAAGGTTTGCCAATGCAAAGTTTTGTTAATTGATTACTGTACTGTTATTATTATCATTGGTAGAAAATAGGAATCTATGGCATTAAACAAGAATAATGCAATAGCGATCAAGTATTCCTTGCATGCAGGCAATTGTCTCTTTCAAACAATGCGAATCTGAACGCAGCATTCATGGAAAAATGGTCATAACAAAGTGCAATGGGTTTATTTATACAGCACGCTCGCAAACAAAATTTGGTTTGTGCCGAAAACTGCTTACAATACTTCCGAGAGAATTTTTACGCTTGGCTTGCACTGTGCGTAGTTAATTCATGAATGTATGGACGTATGGTTAATTTGTTAGAAACAACTAACTGCTGTTTCGCTGGTAATGAGTGTAGCAAATTTTAAGGTAGTAAGGAGAGTGAGTATTTTGGACTTTAATTTAAAGTAAGGAGATGCTGGCTGTAGCAAATTTTGGTT
The DNA here is from genome assembly GCA_963965965.1 of Trididemnum nubilum. Taxonomy (NCBI): domain Eukaryota; kingdom Metazoa; phylum Chordata; class Ascidiacea; order Aplousobranchia; family Didemnidae; genus Trididemnum; species Trididemnum nubilum. The sequence goes on along the minus strand of OZ014474.1, from coordinate 20,496,122 downwards.
TAAAATAACCCAAAAACAAACTTTTGTGTTCACGATTTTACGCACAGTGAGATTGGGAAAAGGCGACGGCATCTGCGTGACTTTTTGCTTGCAACCAGTGCACTCAGTTTAAACTTCGACAAAATTTGGAAAACATTGTCGGACTTGCTGCTCTGATAAACAACGATGACACTGTTACAAATCAACACAGCTATACAGTGTAATATTTGGACATAGAAATTGATCAAAAAAGCTATAGACAGTATTCAGAGTCTTATTGGCACAATCAAACCTTTGATTAACAGCCTAAGACATACTGTTTCAAAATTGACTTTCATCTTTTATTCGTCGTCAGTATAGCTAGGACTACAGGTATGAACATGAGCGTAGAAAGGCAAAGAATCACGAATTAACCAGATCATGACACAATTTTTTTTCCAAAAATATAAAGTAATCACAATATTACTAGAGATAATTCTTATAGTTCAATGTGAAATAATTTCGAATAGCATGCCTTAGACAGCTGTTTTGCCCAATCTTAGGGCTCATCAGTAAGGCTAGCAAGGCCAAAAGGAAAAATATCACCAGTGATAAAAATCTTCAAAACAACTATCTTTACCAATTTATCAATCAATGAATAAATCTTTACCGATTATGTTCGTAATACATAAATCTTTACCCATCATTCAGTCAATTTTAGCCAAAATAGGGAAATCTTAGCTGAAAAATCCTTACCCCCTAAAACTAGAGCTATTAATTAAATCTTTAGCGAATGAAACTATTGCTCTAAATCAAATCTTTACTGACTAAAGTACAAATCTTACCTTACATATCACAGATGAACGATAGCCTAGCTAACAAAAAATAAGTAAACCTTAGCAGAAAAATCCTTAACCAATGAAACTAAAGCTATTAATTAAATTTTTACCGAATGAAACTACTGCTGTAAATCAAATCTTAATCGACTAAAGTACAAATCTTATGTTACATCTCTCAGAAGAAAGATTTTAGTACTAGTTTTAAGTCGTTCAGCCTACTGGAGACGTTGCCATTTAAGGCAAGCTATGAGGAGAGTAGAGAGTTAGCTAGCCTATCGTTCTTCTGCGAGATGTAACGTAAGATTTGTACTTTAGTCGATTAAGATTTGATTTATAGCAATAGTTTCATTCGGTAAAAATTTAATTAATAGCTTTAGTTTCACTGGATAAGGATTTTTCAGATAAAGTTTACTTATTTTTTGTTAGTTAGGCTCTCATTCTTCTGCGATATGTAAGGTAAGATTTGTACTTAAGTTGCTAAAATTTGATTTATAGCAATAGTTTCATTCGGTAAGGATTTTTCAGCTAAGATTTCCCTATTTTGGCTAAAATTGACTGAATGATGGGTAAAGATTTATGTATTATAAACGTAATCAGTAAAGATTTATTCATTGATTGATAAATTGGTAAAGATGGTTGTTTTGAAGATTTTTATCACTGGTGATATTTTTCCTTTTGGCCTTGCTAGCCTTACTGATGAGCCCTAAGATTGGGCAAAACAGCTGTCTAAGGCATGCTATTCGAAATTATTTCGCATTGAACTATAAGAATTATCTCTAGTAATATTGTGATTACTTTATATTTTTGGAAAAAAAATTGTGTCATGATCTGGTTAATTCGTGATTCTTTGCCTTTCTACGCTCATGTTCATACCTGTAGTCCTAGCTATACTGACGAGGAATAAAAGATGAAAGTCAATTTTGAAACAGTATGTCTTAGGCTGTTAATCAAAGGTTTGATTGTGCCTATAAGACTCTGAAAAGTGTCTATAGCTTATTATTAATTTTCTCAGTACATTGTTCTTAATAAATGATCAAAAAAGATTTCCTAAACCTAAATTAGCATACTATTTACTGTAATAAACAATTGACATTGGGCAGTTTGAAGTTGTACAATTAATTCAAACCAGCCAATCCCACGTTACCACAGCCCCAGCTGAAAATAAAATTAAAGGATCAAACTGGCATTGTAACTACACTTTTGCTAAACTATAAAACTTTTTGAGCTAGATTATATTAATTCCACTGTTTTTCAGGCAAACTGGTTCTCTAGGGCATAGGTTCTCAAAGTGCTCTGTACGGAGCTCCAGGGCTCTGGTAAAGAAACCTAGGGGTGCGCTAGCTATTCATTTTTTTGTTTGTTTTATTTTAGAAATTTTTTGTAGGGCTTGGTAAATAATGGTCAACCTCTTCACGGGCCCCACAACAGCAAAAGTTTGAGATTCCCAGTTCTAGACTGTTAGTATAAATCGGCGGTTTTTAACCTTTTGTCTCGTTTACCCCTTGCCAGATAAAAACAGTATAATTTAACCTTACGTTCTTGGATTTTCACAAGCTTCTGGAAGTCTTGGGGTGATCTCCAAAAACAAAGTTTTTCATGCCGGGGACCCACTATTTTCTGTGGGTGTTGAAGTTTCTCTTTGGGTTTTGTAGACTTGATATTACCTTTTTGGGGATCAAAAATATGGTGCAAAGGCAATCCGGTGCAACTCTGCAACTTTTTTAATATTGAAAATTGTAGTTTGCTTCAGTTTAAAATTCAGTAAATTTGCCCCCTGGAAAATGGTCTAAATGTCGTACATATAGTGGTTTTTTAGTCCAGTTTTGATTTCTGCTCTTTCAACGCGTAGGCCTACCACATCAATTCCGACATTCGCGGCATGTGCAGATAAGAAAAGTGCTTCAAAGCAATACTTGTTTAGAGAAAAGAACTATCAACAGCTGGTTTTGTTTCTTGACATTTGCTCGTAGTGCTATGAACCTGGGAATATTGTGTTGGCCGTGGTGAAAAAGTTTTCGGTCATTATGACCAAACAGACCAAAAATATTTCGATCATTGCGCAAAAAAATCGGTCAATGACCGACAAATGAATGAAAAAAAACTAGAAAGTAATTGTATAACTGAATATGTAGGCATTTTTCAAATGTTTTAGAAAATCAACTAAGAACGATGATAGGGCGATAATTTAAGCATAAATTTTTTTAGCTTAATGTAGTAGTGGGATAACTTGAGCTATCTTCAAGATATCTGGAACACAACCAGTTGTAATGCACTGATTGTAAAAGTTAGTGAGTAAGGGTGCAATTACATTAACTGAAAGCTTAATATATGTATTTTTTAAGAATCCCAAGTCTTCCTCCACTTTTAAAAGGCTTTGATTCATTAATTGACTTATTCTTTCTTGAACCCCAGTTGGATGCAACGAAAAAACTTCAGAATGTTTTTTGAGATTAGGGATGTTTCACTGATTGGGCAATTAGTGACTGCTGAAACTACTTAATGATTTTCTAACATTAATGAAGTAGTCTTTAAAAGTAGTTTGTATCTCTAAAATACTCTAACTTACGTTTGTGTTTTTCAATAGTCTTGAAATATGAGCTTATCAAAATAGGCAAATGATCTAATAAATTAAGTAGATTTACAAAAGCTAGGCTACCATATATTTCGGCGTATAAGACGAGGTACAAAATTTGAATAAAATTTTGTACATTTACCATATATCGATTGTATAAGATGACTGCTAAATTCTTGCAAGTTTTTTTTACAAGAGTTACATTTGTTATGCACCAACGCACACTTTTCTAATATCGATGCTATTCTCCCGTTTTTTTTTTAATTTACACATCAATGCATGTTTTGCCATATTACCGCCAAATTTGATTTTTCTTGTTATCTTGTAAATTCGCTGCTTCTTTAAAGCCACCAAATAGAAATGCTTCTTAAATTACCGTACCTTTTCCAAGAACGTAATAATGTGACCAGAATGTGAGTTGAACTACTCAGATTATGAAAGTAAGATAATTGTGAAAATGATGCATAACCGTCTTGGCAATGCTGCCAACAAATTCCAGCTGGATTATATTCTCCTTAAATTACCATATTTGATCAATTTTAATTATTTGACAGAAGCTTTTCATTAATTCGTTGTATATTGACCGGTGATTTTAATGTTAAATGAAATATAGTATTAATGCTAATTGCTTTATAAGAACTGTAGTTGAAATATGTGAAAAACGAAAGTACAAGAAGAAAACTTGTGAAAAAGAAATTTAAGGTGTATGTGTTTGAAGAAAGAATCTACCAGCTGATTTCTGCACTGCTGTATGGTATGAGGTATGTTTTTGCAACATGCTTGACTGCCTGGTAAGTTTTCATATGAGCTAGCACAATTCAATCGATTACAAAAATAACAGTATACAGTTTAACCTAAAAAATATCGTAAAACTGATACAGTATATGAGGAAACAATTAAAAAGTCGAAAAGTTTGTTGTTTTTACTTTTTAAAAAAGTTTTTGTAATATTAACATTTTAAGATAGCTTGTTTAAACATATTGCATACTGCTTTACATCGAATTTTATGGTGGTTTTTGTATGCACCTTCATTATGCTGCATATTATCCAAACAGAAACAGGTGATTTGCAAGATAAAGCAAATAATAATATTTTATTTTGGTGAAAGTTCATTTTTTACCAGCTTGCGATTATTTTAGAGCAAGATTAGAGAAATAACAAGTGATGAAAGTGTTGATGTATTGTGGTGTTGTACAAAAGTTTTCAAATGTTTTTACTGCTCACAATCGCAATTCTGAATGTCAATGCGGCATTCTGCCTTATTTTTGTGCAACGCTTTCCAGTGGCTCTGCAGGACTTATAAGACTGGGTCATGACCTAGAGGTTGATTACAAGCTAACAGTGTCCTCTTAAACCTGTTGGCTATCCAGCAGGTGCCCAAATTGTTTCAAAACAATTGTGCCCAAACCTGTAAAAATGTCAATCTGAGATTAAAGTACATTACTACAGTTCTTTGAATAATTATTTTGATCCTTTTGTGCGGATTTTATTCAAGGACAGTTTTTAATCAATAATGACTCTCATTATTTTTGGCAATCATGGTTACTAACTAACAGACCTTATAAGGGCATTCAGGTCGAAAATTTTTTAGCTAGCTCGGTTTTCCTTCAAAAAATTTAGCGGATCTGAAGACTAACTTCACCAAATTTGAGCTTTTTACCACCTTACTTTTGTGTGCTGATCCTCGGTAAATGTTTTCTGGTAGAGTTATTGTAAGACAAAGTAAAGGTTTAAAACTTAAAAATTAGCTGCTTTTCAATAAATGTAGGCCTTCAGCTTTCCAAACGATTATCTTTTGCTGAATACTGACAAAATGGCATCACTAAACTGATTGAAAAATTGTAGATTTTGAACCACAATATCTTGAAATTGAAAAGGTCTAGAAACATCAAATTTGGTAAGAATGCATTGTAGGCTTATCCCGATATTTTGATCAAGAGTGAAAAATTGGACTTAAATACCCGAGGTTTTAATACTTGTGTTTATTTTAGAAAAAATAAATAAATAAATAAACCCACAACCTTGCGACTGGCTCCGTGAGTTTCTTGTAGAAGTTAAATTCATCAACTTCTCAAATGCTATGGGAGTCGTATTGCCAAACATTTTTTACCCCTAATTTAGCGAACTTCTGATTTGCTGAAAAAATAATCGGCTCATTGAAAACACTGGAAAATACTGGTCTGGGAGCAAATCGTGAAAGTTTTTAAAGATTTTTCAATTTTTGAATAATTACTCGAAGTTAAAACTTGTTTAAATTTCTGATTCTAAATAATATCAAACCTAAGGTTGAAAATTTAAGCTCTGAGCTTTTAACCGTGCTTTGCTACTTGCAAAATAAGCAAAACGTTTGCGCTGTTTCACTGCTCACTAATTTGTTTGATCTTGTCAGCAGAACAAATCTGAGTCGGAAGTCAAATAGATTGTACTGTAGCCTAGCAATCTCGTATAAAAGCTAAACTGTCAAATTGTGTATTAAACGTTTAAAAAAACCTGAAGTTGGTTGAGCGGTAACACTTTTTTCTCTGGAGCGGAAGGCTGGAGGTTCAAATCTCGGGCCAGTCAAATCGAACACATGTTGCCAACGGTTAGCAATCGCTGCGACATGTATTTGAAAGGAGGTGGGTTGCCCAGACGTAATGATGGTGAGATGGGCCCTGCCATCTAGTTAGCATGCTTCGGCGTAATACAGCGAGTGCAGACTGGATGTCTCCACGGTCCCTTCGCTGTCACTTTGGCGCTGCTTCCTTTTCTAATCTTAAGTATGTGGATTACATACTCTATTTCATATGTTGATTTTTTTTTATTTAGTGGCGTCAATAAACAAAGACCTTGGAAAACTTTATGTAGCTGGATCGCTCGCTACCAGATGAATTTGATTTGAACATTCAGAAAGCACCAGTTGAGTTTATTAATAATGAACTGAGAATGAGAAAAACGAATCGGACAGGAATCGGTCATAAAACTGGAGAAAAAATTGGTTATTGGTAGTTGCAATGACTTTTTCTGTTGTCTATATATTTTCAGCATCCTTTAAAACACCCTAAATTATTTGAAATTACTTGATTCTTTTGATGTCCTCTTGTTTTGATTATCCGGATTTCCATATATTACAGAGTGATATGATTTTCAATCCATATTCGTTACTTGTTCTGTTTGCTACAGACAATAATTTGTAATTCATTTTTGTTTTCTGCTATTGGTAGTGTGTCGTTTGCATATCTGATATGTTGTATATGCCTGAGTAAGTTTTAGCTGTTATAGTTTGAAGACAACTATCAGAGGTGGAGTGGGGGATTCAACGTTCAAGGCCAAGAACTGGATCGACTTTTTGAGGCCTAGGATTAAGGACACAAGCACGCAAGAAACCGCACATCTTCTGCGAGATTTATAAAAAAAAAGTCATCGAGAAGGAAACCGAAGTTAAGGTTAATTTTTGTTTGGTTATTTTCCTTTTTCACGAATCAAAAATTAATGCTGTTCTCGAGCCGAGGATAGAGCTTTTTCGAGGAATTGTAGCCTTTGAGGCCAAGGGCTTCAAAATGTGACCTTGAGGACATCCTCGAAGCCAAGGACGTCCTTAAGGACTCCACCTTTGACAACCATGACAGAAATTGGTAAACACTTTATAAAAGAATTATGAAGAGATGCGGTAAACTTTTAGGTGAGTACGAATTGCTCAACATTAGTTCAGTTATACGAAACTCATTTTATTATTATGTTGCTATTGTAAACTATTTATATGTGGCGTAACTTATGGGATGGTTCATTTTTTTTTTTTGACCACTTTTTTATGTAGTGGGTCAATTATTGTATCTTATAGACCAAGGTAATAAATCGTACTTGAACATCTACACTTTCCAATTCAAAATAATTATTTACTATTTTGGGACACTATAACTTCAACGCAGTCTTACCAAGCTACCTAATTAAATTGTAAAAAAACTAGAACGTGACATCGAAATCAATATTTGGGGACGTGTCGGCATTATCCAATTTTTACTGAATTTTGTTGAGCTCTAAAATAGTGATCCAATTGCTTTGTACAAATTTGTAAAAAATGTAGTCATTGGTAGTCAGATCATTAATATAAATGCACCCCTTTCAAATTTTGTTTCACCAACTTAAATCGCTTTGTGGTTATTCGAGTTCAAAATTAAAATCTTTCGAAGTAATCAAAAATAATCGAATAATGTCATTAAAAAAGCTTGCATAGCAGGTTACAATACAACGTCAAATCTCAGCGCTTTTTGCCGGTTCTTAAACATTTTTTTACTCCATTTGAAACAACATAAAGCGGTCTTTAAAATTCCAGCGACTCACAAGCAAATTTCGTTACATCAATGAAACTTACAGCCATGTATGATTCTGAAAACGCTCTTTCGCATCGAAATTCAACATATTGTATTGGTATATCGGTTGTTTTGAAATTAAAGGCCCTTGCTCAACAGCATAAACTAAAATAAAAAAGTGCTAAAATTATGCAAATCAGAACCGGCATTTATTTAGGTTTTTTACTTCATCGTTTCTGTTTTTGCCACATAGACTTTATTCTCGAGTGGTATAATTTGACAAATTGCAAAAAAAGGAGGAGAATCAAAATTTATTTTCCCTTGTTAATGCTTCACTCGCAAGTTGTCACAGGTTGATCAGAATTACTTGGTAAATCATCGCAGTTTTCTACGCCTTTTAATTAACTCGATCTTTCGGGCGAATAATTGTTCAACATGACATTACCAAGTTTGGCATGTTTTATCTTTTTCTAATATTAGCCTACCGGTACTCTTAAAATTTGATATGTCTAGCAGGAGTACTTCGTATTCAAGGTTTTAAAATTTTAAGGGGCCCATTTGGCATGGTCTCCTCAATGTGGCTCACCAAATTTTGTTACCTATCTTTGATGTATATTGACCTATCTAATAGATTTAAATCGTTTAGATTTTGTAGTTAATAGGGGAGGTGTCAACGTAATTGTAGGACCTATATAGTATGAGATCCTCAATATTTTTTCTTATTGTATTTTTATCTATCTTGAAAATTTTATTTGTCTAGCTTGAGTGGTTAAAGATTTTGAAGGACCCCCTAATTGTGGCACCTTGTTATATTTTATTTACCTCTTCTGATTTTATTTTTCTTTTATGTTTACCTATTACGAAAGTTTTATGTATCTAGCTAGCTTTAATGGTTGAAAAGTTTGAATTTTGAAGGATCCAATTAAGGGACCCCCGATTTGGGCGGTCCGCGACATTCTGACGCGACCGACCTGACGTGAGACTACTCACCCCGGGAATCCTGACGCCAGGGACATCCTGACGCTCGGGACATCCTGACGCCAAAAGCTCCAAACTTTTGCGCTCTGCTTTTTTTCTTTTTCTTCTTTTCGCTTTTCCGCGCTACGCCGCAGCTACGCTTTTGACGATTAACGTTCGATTATTGTGACGTAAGTATAATATTTTCCGTTAATTGCAAACTTCATACGAATCTCTGTTTTGCAGAAACAACTCAAAAACGAGGTGTATTTTTGCGACAAAAATCGAGATGAAATCAAAGTCGAGTTAGCGAATATGTAAAATCGCTGGCGATAAGTTTCAAACGATGACCGAATGCCGCAATTGAAAGTAATATATGTTTTGCTCTTATTAAACGACCACGTAGATATTTCATCAAATCAAAATCAAATCTTTCATTATACTCGCTGGATTACGCCGAAGCGTGTAACGAGTTGGCGGGGCCCATCTCCGCGTCATTGCGCCCGGGCAACACAGCTCCTTTCGAAGAAATGTCGCAGCGGTGGTGAGCCGTTGGCAACACTGTGTCCGATTTGACCCGCCCAAGATTTGAACCTCAGACCTCCCGCTCCAGAGACGAACGCGTTACCGCTTGACCAACTGGCCGGTACGTAGATATTACATAAACAATAATATGCGTGATTCATTTACAAAGAAAAATGCTCTGAAATGAATGGTATGTTAAAAGAAAATAGTAAAAATATAATTCAAAGTCAAGTACTGCAAATCGAAATTAATTAATGCGGCGATTAAAATTTAGTATTTTTGCCTATTATTATTGGATGACCACCTAGCAATTTTATACGCATTTTCATAAAAAAATTGTTGGTTTTTGGTCAGCAATAATTTGTCGATAGACAACGTTTGAAAGCAAAGTTGAAATTACGGCCAAGAAGGAAAATAGATTAAAAATATTGTGCAATAGTTTGTAATTATCCAACTAATTACTTTCCCAATAGGTGGTTTATTTGGTTTTAACCTTAATAAATGGAGCTATTAGTTTTTGCAATCGCAGTTTTTAACTTTGAAAGAACAAAACAACACGGTCGCACGCTTCACATCAGCATGCCAAATTATCGTAATTTCTCCGCTTGCAAAATCAAAGCATTTAAACAATAACAATTTACTCATTTGGATAAGCTCCAAAATTTTCAGTTCATTAAAGAGTAAGATCACAAAAATGACAACAAGCTGCTAATCGAAATGCTATCGATAAATTATTGCTAACCAAAAACTAACAATTTTTTTATGAAAATGCGTGTAAAATTGCTAGGTGGTCATCCAATAATAATAGGCAAAAATACTAAATTTTAATCGCCGCATTAATTAATTTCGATTTGCAGTACTTGACTTTGAATTATATTTTTACTATTTTCTTTTAACATACCATTCCTTTCAGAGCATTTTTCTTTGTAAATGAATCACACATATTATTGTTTATGAAATATCTACGTGGTCGTTTAATAAGAGCAAAACATATATTACTTTCAATCGCGGCATTCGGTCATTGTTTGAAACTTATCGCCAGCGATTTTACATATTCGCTAACTTGACTTTGATTTCATTACGATTTTTGTCGCAAAAATATACCTCGTTTTTGAGTTGTTTCTGCAAAACAGAGATTCGTATGAAGTTTGCAATTAACGGAAAATATTATACTTACGTCACAATAATCGAACGTTAATCGTCAAAAGCGTAGCTGTGGCGTAGCGCGGAAAAGCGAAAAGAAGAAAAAGAAAAAAAGCAGAGCGCAAAAGTTTGGAGCTTTTGGCGTCAGGATGTCCCGAGCGTCAGGATGTCCCTGGCGTCAGGATGTCCCTGGCGTCAGGATTCCCGGGGTGAGTTGTCTCGCGTCAGGTCAGTCGCGTCAGGATGTCCTGCTTCGCGATTCGGGTGCCTCAAATTTATTTGGTCTTTCCTTGATATTTGCCTATCCTTAAAATTTTGTGTGTCTAGCTGAAACAATAAGAAAGTTTAAATTTTTGCATTCTTATTTGAGGAAGACCCTCCATTATGGTACCCCCAAATTTTGTCAAATTTTTTATTTTCTTCGTACTTGCCTATCCTGAAAATTTCATGCGTCTAGCGTGAGTGGCTAGAAAGTTTGAATTTTGATGGCCTCGTTTGAGAGGGACACTCTCATTGTGGTACCCCCAAATTTTGTCATATTTTATCTATTTTGAAAAATTCATCTGTGTAGCCTGAGTGGTTACAAAGTTTGAATTTTGGCTGCCCCATTTTAGCGAGCCAAGTCAACTGATCGCGACAAACTGACCGCGATCAAACTGACCGCGAAGCAATGTTTTCATTACATGTTTTCGTCACTGATTTCATCGCAGTGATTTCGCCACAAAGTGAGGGTTTGGGCAAGATGGCTCTGGGGATAGTAAAAATATATTTAGGATCGCCCTTCCCAGCCAATCGGCGTTGTTCGCGGTCAGTTTGTTCACAGTCAGTTGGTTCGCGGTCAGTTGTCGTGGACCCCCATTTTAGGGAGATCCCCTTAGTTTTGGTACCCCCAAATTTTGTCAAAAATTATCTTATGTTTTTAATTGTCAATCCTAAAAATTTCATTTGTCTAATGTGTATGGTTAAAAAGTTTTGAATTTTGGCGGCCTCGTTTGGGGGGACCTCCCATTTTGGAACCCCCAAATTTGGTCAAATTTTATTTTTTGTATTTAGTTTCGTAAAATTTCATGTGTCCAGCTTAAAAGGTTAAAAAGTTTAAATTTTGGAGAGCCCCATTTGGGGGAAACCCTCATTTTGGAACCCCCATTTTTTGTTAGGTGTAGTTTATTTTTCATATCTTCCTGTCCCGAAAATTTGATCCATGTAGCTCGAACGGTTTTAAAGTTTAAAATTAGGGGATAGGTCAATCACTCCATACATAAACGCCTGAGAAGGAAGAGAGAGTAACCGATTTCGGGCGAATTTAAGGCTGGATGAGCTGGGACCAGTGCAGTTAGGTATAGAGAAGGATATAATGACCTTGGTTGGGGTCCAGGGGGGGTTGGAGGGCACAGAATTAAAGATTCGCGTAAGGGTGTGAGGGTACTTCCGTTAATTAGCAAAAAGTTTTCCAGGAGGGTTTCTTCTTAAGGCGGCTGATCACAGGTTTTAAGGCGAGGTCGCTGATGCTAGATGCTTCGGAGGGGAGGCGCAGGGCTTGTTTAAGGTGTGCAATTATTTGGTGTTGCGAAGTTGTTTTTGGGAAAGAAAGTTGGGCCTTCAAAGGAAGCGGTGGAGGAGACGCCTGGCAGCTATCTTTCGATGCAGAAGTTGAATACTTTTGAAACTAGCCTCAAAAAATGTAAATTAATTTTGTTGTGTTAGTTTAATTATGAGAGGCTGCAGACTTGACAACGTTGCCAGTCGTTTCGGATTGATACTTTGTAATCTGTCGCAGCCTTCCATAAGGTAACAGCATTTAGACTTTTATATACATCTAATGCGCTACCGTACTTTGTCCTGTTGAATGTATTTCCTGTATTAAAAAGCAGAGGTGGAGTCGAGGAACCAATGTTCAAGTTCAAGACCAAGGACTAAAAAAAACAAAATCTCAAGGCCAAGGACACGATTTTGCAAGTGTTCTCCAAAAAAACGCTCATTTTCTGCGATATTTCAGATAATGTCAAAAAAAAAAATCGTCGAGCTGGAAACCGAAGTTATGGTTTAGTTTTCTTTGGTTATTTTCCTTTTTCACGAATCAAAAACTAGTTGAGCATTTTCGAGGCCAAAGCCAAGGACTTCAAAATGTGTCTAGTGGGCTGCACCTCCTTAAAAAGTTCGTTAGAAACTTGAGATACCTTAATGATATTCCTGCAATCCTCTTTTCAGCTTTAATTTGCGAAATGAACTTCGATTAATTTTTGTATTAAGTTCATTGTATTGATTTTTCGTTACAGTATAAAACTAATTGCTGTATTTTGTGCTTTAATATTTAATTTATTTCTGCGATGATTATAGTTAGAACTTTTCGTAAAATATTGGAAGATCGACAAGTAAGATTTTTGAAAATAAGATGCTGAATATTTACTTTAGATTAAACTAGTATTTTCTGTATTGCGCAAACCTTTGAAACAAGTTTTAGTTTTTGAATACTTGGATTGATGAAGACTTGTCTGTTTCCAAGCAATTCTTTGCTTTTCAACGTTTGCTGCTTTTGAAATAATGATAATGAACCTAATCTACCCTATATTTAATGCTCGTTGTTTTACGACGTTTAATTAAACTGTTGTGTTTGACTCTTTTTGACCAGGAAGTTTTTTTGACCTGTTTTAACCAGGATTTGGTAAATGTTTTTAGTCAAAGAAAAGTAAATTAATACGTTAAATTTGATAGTGGAGTGCGAACCCACAGTAAGAGAAATCGAATGTGAAGCAGAATTTTACTAAATTGTTTTGTAATTTTGAACTTTCGGAAAGTTTTATTTTTCAATTTTGTATTATTTTAAGCAAAGTTTTTGTCCAAAAAAATTGATCGTTTGTCGGGAAGTTTTGACGTTGTTTAGCGTCGAAAAATTTGCATTTCGATCAACCTTCGTGATGATTTGAGGACATGGCTGATCCCTTCTGTCTTTTTTTCGTAATTATCATTTCTTAAGCAAAAATTAATGCTTTGACGTAGTTAATTGCGTTACGATATACGAGTGTAAAGTGTCAATAGTGCGGTCTAGTGTTTATCGTCTTGGGGAAGCTTCATACTCTTACCTTAAATGTTGATTGTAAAGCTGTGTGTGCGATATTTTGTTTCCGATTTGACCCAACTGGGAATCAAACCCGTGGAAACCAACCCAATTGATCTCTACCAAGTTCAAGCCAAACTAGGCTTATTCGTTTTTCAATACGTGCTATATTCCTGTGCTTACCGGATCAGAATCTACGTAATTATTCTGCAGCTTATAATTCTGAAAAAAAACTTGGTGGATTGCAAATTTAAGTAAAACCAATAATGAAAACCGTGCATTTTTAGCTACTTTGTAACAGCATTGCCGAGAATCTGTATCGAAACTGGTACCGCAGGAAAAATTAATGAGACGAGACAGATTTATCTAATCGCTCAGTAACAGCACAAAGTAGAAATTAATTAGCGTTGGTTTAAGAAGGCGACAGAAAAGTTGCGAAAGATGACCCTACTATCATCGAGTCAAGCAACCACTCGTCTGATACGCAATTTTATGCCAGTATCGTGCTAGATGATTTGTGTTATACTTTGTCTAAATAAGTTGAGACGTTTTGATAATTTCAAGGAGCATCTAAAGTGCATAAAAAAAGTAGGGTGCTAATTAGTTATTTACACGAAGATATTAGAAAGGTTTAAGACACCATGGTACTTAGTTTACCTTTAATTTACTTGTGCGGAAACCAGTGGGAAACGATAGTTTTTTCGATTTCACGAAATTATTTTCAGAAAATGCAGGCAGGTAATAGCTGCAGACCCTACAAAACATTAACGATTTGGTTAGAAATTTAATGGTGCCTGTCCACACTGGCGATAATTCCTCTTGCTAGTATAGGTCCGGGCGAGGCAGTCAACAGTGGTGGAGTCCTTGAGGACGTCCTTGGCCTCGAAGGATGTGTCCTCGGCTCCACCTCTGGCAGTCAAGTTCCCAAAAAAGACAAAGTTTTAGCAGCTTGACGTCTGGGTTGTTATTACCTCGCAAGCGTGCAACCGAGGTTTTGCTAAAAGTTGGTCTGAAGCAAGTGCTACGTTTGTTTGTACCTAAAATGTACTGTATTCATTGACGTAACAGGCGTATCAAGCGGATCCAAACTGGATTCTGAGACTCAAGAAGTTGGAAGCCATATTTGTAATTTTTTGTAGGGTAAAACAGTGACTTTTAACCGTATTTTAAAGAAATTGATTTTATTAGACATTAATGAGTTAAATTCCGTATTTCGATAAGGTTTTAAACCTTTCAGCTCCCTAATTTATGACTCAAATTGCCGGCCTGGGTAAAACATTAAATTCCGCAAAAAACTTACGCGGAAAATTCGACCAGAGCAAATGCAAGGTTTGCAAAATTTTGAACGTGACCGACCTTTTTCAGGCGCGTAGCCAGAAATTCGCAATGGGGGGGGGGGGGCTGTTTCGGGGGTCTGGGGCTCGAAAATTGCTCGAAAAGTACCCAGCGCTCGAAAATTTTGCATTTTTTTGCAAAAAAAACTTCATTTTAGAGCTATTTTGATAAAGAATAATGCTTTTAAAACGTGGCGTAGAAATTGGCAGCGCAACATGATTCAACTGGTTGCATTAATGGTCTATATGGGAAGTGGCTAATGATAACATTGCAGTTCTCTTGTTTACTTGCTGGTAAATCATAAAATCCTATTATTCAATAAAACTCACGCGGAGTAATCTATTTCGTCGATATTTTATAAAGAAAAATAATTGGGGGGCTAATTGAAAGATATTTGAGAGAAGTGATTGGTAATTAACTAACACTAAATAGCCCCCCTCCCCTTAATCCTGAGTCTATAATATATTTGTTGATGAAACCTATGTTTGGCGTTTGTACATTAACGATCAAATTTGATTGTTTATTTTTGGGCACTTTTTACGGTTTTCATTGATTTGTGACTTTCATTTTTGACAATTATCCCCCCCCCCCCTTAATATATGTTTCAAAAGATGCTTTAAAGTCTCAAAAGAGCTAAAACGTGGTGTTTTCCTTATTCTGCATTTTGGCTGACAGGCCAATGGGGAAGGGGGGAGCTATAGCCCCCTCGCCCCCCCTGCTACGCTACTGACTTTTTTGCATGAAAATGATTTGGCAAAAGTGCACCCAACAGTAGCACAGAAGTATCTAGAAAAATTCTACGTCTTGTTAAAGCGTCGGAGCATAAGAGCATTCACATTTTTTTAATAGATTTTTTCATTCTACGGCATGGTGAAGCGGCTGGATATTTTGTTTCGCTTACAGTCGTCCGCTCTTTTTGCCGTAATTTTTAGTCTTGCTGTTGCTGTAGACTTTTTTGTCACGCCGTGGAATTTTTCAATGAACAAATGTTCCCGCTCTTTTTGCCGTAGAATTTTTGAGTCAGCTGTTGCTGTAGAATTTTTTGTCTCGCCGTGGAATTTTTCAATGAACAAACGTTCCCGCTCTTTTTGCCGTAGAATTTTTGAGTCAGCTGTTGCTGTAGAATTTTTTGGAAGTTGGTATAATGCGGAATTCTGCAAAAATTCTATGCGGAAAGTTGGAAAATTTGAGTATCCTGGTTTAACAAAAATTTTGTCCTCGAGTGTTTCTTTTAGCTCTTTCAGATGCGCGAATAAAAATGCTTGGAGCGCCGACTAGGAGGATAAAAGAAACCACTCAAGAGCAAAAATAAACTTGCAGTAGGGCCGTGTGCACCAATTTTTTTCATGAGTATTTCTTTTCTAGTTAATTCATTTGCGTGGGAGCGCTCTTACAAGAGGATAAAAGAAACACCTTTGGAATAAACTAGTGCCGTGTGCAAAATACATTCCGCGCTTTACCATGTTTGTTCGGCAAAAATTTACGAAAATTTGGGGGTATATAAATGGAGGGTCCCCCTTGAACGGAACCGCCAAAATTCAATCTTTTCAATCACTCGCATTAAACACAGAAAATTTTCAGAGTAGGCAAATCTAAAAAGATAAAATTTAGGGATAACAAATTAAGGGGGTCCTCCTTTAACTACTGAGCCCTCAAAATTCAAACCTTTTAATCACTTTTGCTGGACAGACGAAATTTTCAAAATAGATAAATATAAGGCAAACATAAAGTATTGCTAACTTTGGAGGTACCAAAATGAGGTAGTTCCCCTTAAACAAGGCCGCCAAAATTTAAACTTTTTATCACTCATGCCAGACACAAGAAATTTTCAGGATAAGCATGTATGTTGGCTATTGAGTCGCAATGCTAAATAGCGTTCTCAGAGTAGGTATGGCTCTAAAATGCAGGCATATTTCTGGCTGTGGTTAGTGTTAAGCTTGGCTAATGTAACAGACCTATACATAGGCGTCGGTTTTTTGTTGATTAAGCAAATTCCAAGGGAGCAAAATGTTTTTGCAAAGTTAGGTGATATCTCAGATCTTATAAATCTAGTTCAGTCCAGAACTTTGCCCCCAAAATCAATCAAAGACAAAAAAAAAGTCTTTGCCGCATTGTGGTTTTATCCCAGTTCAGAATTTCGGATTTCATGTTGACAAGTAGCTATTACTTGGCAAAAAACCAAGGGGGCAAGGCATATTTCACCCCCTTCTGTGTCAGACCTAAGGGGGCACCATCTCCCCACTCCCCCAAAAATTGACCCCTATAGGCCTATAAAGATATTTTTCTCAAAAGTCGCAAAAATTTCAAAAATCACTCTGTTGATGTTATTTCATAATGAAGTGAAAACTGTTAGAAACTCCTTAAAAGTGCTGAGTTTTTGTGTTGTTATAATGAGGTTTTTGAATGACGTTATCTGAATATTTTAAGAACTTTTTGAGACCTTTAAACTTTGGAAGTGAATCACCAGATAACCACAAAGCTTTTAAAATAATCTAACAAGAGCACAATGTAAAAAGAAAATAATTTTTGGTAAAAGTCGTTTGACTTTACACTTATGGTTCTGGAAAGCATAGGGTTAAATACATAAATTAATACAAGTTTTAAATGTGAAATCATCGTAGAGTTAAGACTCTGCAATATCACTTAAAACTTTATGAGAATTTGCTTTTTTGTTTTTAAATTTTGCTTGTGTACATATCTTTTTCCATGTAAATCGCAAAGGCAGGCATTGTTTTGCTTTAGATGTTAAATTTTAGAAAAAACTACAGAAGTGAAGCTTGTTCATTCTTTTGTTGTTACAATTCAGAATTGAAGTGAAAGGTTACTGTCAAAATATTTGTTTTAATGAGAGTTTTGTTTATAGAAAGTGGTTAGGTGTTACATTGCATAATGCCCATAAAGAGAATAAGAAAGCAAAGACTGAGTGGTCATCTACTCTCTTCTATTTTTCAAACTATCATTAGGGTTTGAGTTAGATTTTGAGTTAGGATACATGTCTGAATGTTGGGTTAGAGCTAGGATAGCAATTTTCTTATTCTTACATAACGTAAGAGCAGCCTTTACCTTGTATAATCGCACTTTCAACTGCAACTTGCACAGCGCTGCTATCAGTAAGTGAAAATTTAACAAACTTTTTAAAAGTTAAAACAAGGACCAAGCAGAGTAGTGAAACTTAATTGACATTTCATAGATAACCTAGTTTTTCTAGAAATTTAAAGTTCTAGAACCACTAACTGGCTAAGATCTGATTACAGTATTAAAAACTTAAACACGCTCAACGCAATTGGAATGCTACCGGTATAAACTTTCATTCAGTAGTTAAACATTTTAGCTATTGGTAAGTCCGAAGTCCAGAGAATGAGAGATATCACTTGCAATGTCATGGTACACATTCTGGCATAGCTTATCATTATATACTCCTTGAAAGTTTTACAGAACTATGAGTATAGCTTTTTTACTGGTATAACTTACCAGTTTGTAAATAAGAGAACTGAAATTCTAGTAATGCAGTACTGAATCAGCTACCGTCAACTGGGGCGATTATGAACGCCGGGGCGACTTTGAACACTTTACAAAAACAATCTTTGTTTTCAGTTAAATACTTTTCAAGACCAAGAGCGGTCTCTTAGTACCGGTAGGTCATTGTTTGAACTTTGATAGATTTGTTTTCTTTTTTGCCTGACTAGCACAGGGTCATGTGACAATGACGTCATCATTTCTACAAAATAATTTTCAAAAATAGGGCGATTAATTACACCATCGCTATTGACATGTGCATCCACGAGTCTGGTCAATTAGCGATAGACGACTGCAGGCTCACACCCGTGGACAAAATTTTTCTACGCCTTGCATTTGCCGTGGACGAATTTTCCGCGTAGAATTTTTGTGGAATTCCGCGTTTTACCCACATCCTACCAAACATCGCGTATGGTTAAGTTTAAGCTGTCCGCTTTTTTTCACAGAAGCTCTGCGACCTGTGTATGAGCGCGCATGCACTCTCTGTCATTTCTGCACTAATTACCGTTAGGGCTAGATTTTAGGGAATAGGTTTCGTTTAGGTTAAGGTTAGTTTTGGAGAACAGCATATGCATAGATCTGAGATTGGAGCACTCATTAGGTTTAGGGTTAGATTTTGGGGGAATAGCTTAGGGTTAGACTTTGAGAAATAGCTTAGATTGGAGAGAGAGCGTGCGTGCTCAGTCATACACTGGTGGCAGAGCTTCCGAAAAAAAGCGGAGGCTTATATATACTTAACGACACCCAAAAAATTGTTTGCACCAAGAATTGAAACCCGTACCAGACCCATTTTTATGTCTTTCCATTTTCTGCAAATTCTATGATGTTAATTGACTGATTAAATACTGTATGTTTACCCTTGACAAACATTAAAAGGGCTAAAGCTTCCAGGGCTCTGCCCCAACCGTGCAAAGTCAGCTTACAGCACTACCTGGACATCTAGTTGATGCAACTGTCATCATTCCGTTGCTTTCAAATGGAGATGTACATTCGTAATATTGGTATGAATAGTGATTAATCTTGACGACAACTTAGGAGTAGGTACAGTAATATTTGGCCTCTCTACATCTACTGGCCCAGCCAGAAATTCAAAAGGGAGGTGACAAAATTTTTTTACGCTTGTGATTGTGCAGTAGCATTGTGCTCCTGATTACCTTCAACTGGTACTTCTAAATTGCCCTGCATAAGCCATCTGCTGCTTACAGCTTATGATTTTCGTGGTAACTGCGATGTGCTTTTGCTGAAAAAACAACAACAGTCAATTGGGATTACAACAAATCTGGATCAATTTTTTCACATGCTTTAGTTACTGTTTGGAATGATTTGCCTCTTGATATTTGGAAAAGTAGCAGCATTTCATTGTTCAAGAATAGATTGAAAATACACTTTTTCAATATGGCCTTTGTTGATGTGCCTAATATTGTTTAGTATGCTGTAACACTGTATATTATACAACAATCTTAATAATCTTTTAACAAGTCCTATTTTTCATTTTGTAATCTGCTGTTTTTCTGCTTTTTCACCTGCTTTGAGCAGCGAGTGCCCCTTAGTCAAATGTTAGCTTCTTGCTATCTCATTTCAAGAGATTGACAAATTGATTTTTATTATTATTAGTATTATTTACATGCATTTCCAAAATTTGTAAATTATCCAGATTGTGAAGTCATGAAATGCAAGCTCTAGGTATAGCTGGCAGCAATCCAATTCTTGTTTGTGCAGCAGACTCCTTAAAACAAAAAAACAACAATAGCAAGAGAATGCAAAAATTGTGGCTTCACGATACAGTAGCAGATGCAAAAATCGCATGTGCAAGCAATCGATGCAAGAATCATAGATGATATACTGTTACTGTATAGTAGGCTGACATAGTACAAGGTTTATAACAAATAAGGCAGACAATTTGCAAAACAAAATATAAAAACAACATGCCTCCGACCAAAAATTAGTAGTTGCGTTATTTATGTTGCCACCATGTACTGTTTGGATTTTTTAAACAGACAAAGAAATTGCATTGATGGTAGCTTGTCAATACTAAGTCGAGATCCTATTATTATTAATGAATCAGGGGGCTGATGGTGCACAAAGTTGTTGTGGGCTCTCAACATATTTTACTAAAGTAAAAGATAGTGTAGCTGATTTGTATGAATTTGCAAGTCGAGTAAACTTTGTCGGCATAATTTTGTGGCGTGGTTTTTATGACGAACGTGATCACATGATCTGGGTTTAACCGGCAGTCCCACATCCTGGTCATGTTGCTGCATTGTAGGTTAAAGATGCATTATGATGACTAATATCTCTGCTTGGTGGTTCTAAACATCAGCAAATTTAGTGGACAAGTATTTGTAGAAATCCCACAGGTCCAGTTAAACATTGGAACACTGGAAACTCTAGTTTGCTTGAGGTGCAAATTCCTCCAAACACGAAGTAGTTATTGCAATGAAAACTGTGTGGATCATATAATAGTCAGCATCTGATGCAGTCTGGTAGCAGGAGATCAAATATGCACTTACAGCAACAGACAACAACAATCATAGACCAGAGTCTAATGGCAAATTAGTGTTAGTCTTAGCGGAGTTCTCTGGCGCTAGGTGATCTTCACAATTTTTACCAAAATAATGGCCGTTAATCAACATGTTTGCATTAAATTGTAAAACTATTTTGTTTTGTTTTTGTTTTCAAAATATCTGAAGTTATGTCGAAGGTAGCACCACCAACCACTGATAGGAAACTTTTCCAAAACCTGCATTAACGTAAAGATTACCAAATTGAGCATTAAGTAAAAAATATATACACCACATAAATGCTTAAGGCACCTTGAAACATGTTATGAAAACCTGTTGCTATTACCACATGTATGTAATGCAGTAGCAGTGGTAAAAATTTGCACACTTTCAAAACAAAATGAAATTAATTGCCCCTAATGCCCCCCCTTAGTATGGCCCCGTACAAATTGATGACTTGAAAAGTTCGTAGCTGTTGATAAAAAATATGAATCTGAGCATTAACCAAGCTAGATTGCGTCAGCAATCAATTTTTTCTTACGTACGACTCACTCAACTATCGAGCAACAAATGTAAACTTAAAACGACATGCTTGAAAGACATTATTTTTCCAAGAAAGTGTGTCACAGACTACAATAACTTATTTATCATCTAATCTGTTAATGATCAAACATTTTCATTAAATGTCAACACTGATAATGATTGCTAGCATTCCTCCCCTTTGGATTTGCTGGTGTTCAGAGGTCAGTGCTTTTTTTTGTATTATTTATATTTTAAATAATTATTGTGAAATTGTGTGGCACTTTCAAAAGGGAGGACTGGTTCCCTAATCCCGTCCCCTAGCTGTGTCGATGTCTGTATCAATCTTTGCACTCCCTGAAAAGTTCTTTTCTTCCCAGTCCTGATCACAATGACATAGGGTATATACTAGGGTAGGGTTACTTAAGTCATTTAAGCTTGTGCTTTCAATATTTGTAAACGTCCATGTCAATAGGCTATGAATGAATATGAATACTTGCTTAATAATATCATATGAATAATGAGGGTTGCCAAGTAATCAACTTTTGACCCAATTAGTCAGTTATTAAATTTTTTCTGAGTATAATAATAAACCATTTTAGTAGTTTAGATAAAAATGAGTTGATGGACAGAAAGACAATCTGCTGCTGAAGCAGTAGACCATGGTTTGATTCTTGGTTTGGTAAAGTTAAAGACTGCAGTTTAGAAATTGATACCAAAGCTTCCCTGCTTAATGTTCTCTGGTTTAGCATTAAATTAAAAGGGAGTGATACTTCCATCGACATCATGTGTTGTAGCAGGCTGGCAAGTGGCAGATCAAAGCTTTGGCTGTGTTGCCAAGAAGGTGAGGGCATCGTTTTGCAATAACCCTGATTTGGTAATCTCGGTTCAGCTCACACCTCGCTCACGTTGTTGCATTCTTGGATACGATGCAGTACAGTATAATGGTTGTCTCTGCTTGTTGGCTTTGAACAAGCAGCAAATTCAGTGGACAAGAAGTGAAAAAATCCGCAGAAACATTAGATCACTGTCGATTGTCGAAACTCTTATGCAAATACGGATTCCTCCAAACCTAAAGTACTTACTGCAATGAAAAATAAACAGCCAATGAAGTCTATCTCCCCGTGGATGGCAGTGGTTTTGAGTTTATTGCAATTCAAAAGTATTTTGGATTTTTTTAATTCTGAAACACCACATAAAGTTAATTGTGTCTGTTTATTATTAACCTTGAGTGTACATCTGATGCAAACATTCAGTTTAAAAAAAATATGAAGAAATACGTAAGGTATTCATACATTATCAGAGTTGGACAAAATCGGGAATTGACCATTTAGACAATGTTTGGCATAAACATTTTCGACATTTTTGCTAGGCGAATGCATTGATATAGAACAGTTTTGGGAAACCTAAAGCAACATTTGCGTTACACGAAATGTCACTAGCAGTGGTGTAAAAAGTACTTTAAATTTGTAAGGAAATAAAGTGCAAAGTATTAACCAATAAAAATACTTGAGTAAAAGTAAAAAACATAGTAAATTTAGAAGTGCTCAACTGTAAGCACTTCTAAAAATATTCAAGCAAAATGAACAAACTTTTCAATCAAGATCATGACAATTGGTCAACTCCCTTTACATCACTGCCACAAAGCACTTGGTGCTCTAATACCTCACTATCTCCAGAAGTCATGAATTAGTACTTGTCGCAAGTTTTTCGTTAGTCCATTCAAGACTATTAATTAAAAAGAACAACAACAACAGCTAAACTTCAAGATTTGAAAATTATGCCATGCAGAATTTATATGGAATCGAAATCGTTTAATAGAGTCTTTGCTCAAATACTCATTCAATGTCATTGTTTACATCACAAGCTAAAAAGTACTAATCTACTTTATCTACAAGATGGGCCAAAAGTCACAAACCATAGCCAATTCAGTATCTTTGGTGATAAACTTTTTGGTTTAGTTAATCAAAATTATTGTGAATTAATAAATAGTGTGTAATGTACAAAGCTTTACATGCTAGCTATTAGCATGAAAGTATGCAAATCTTTCTGAAAATTAAGTGATATATCTTTTCTGATCTACTGCTATTTCCATGTTGTCTTATTGATGGTATGTTTTGATTGCCAAATGTTTCTCAGTATCTTCAAATGGTTTTATTTTTGAATCCAGTTACGTGATAAAATTTTAAACAAATTTATCCTCATTGTGGTTAATGGTTACGACATGCGAGATAGCTGTCAGTTAAGAGTTACTATGCTCTTTATCAAAACTAGAAAAATGCCTAGATTGGCTATAAGCTGAGGTTATAAAAAAGAAGCTTTCACTTAACATTGGCTGTTTGCATTCACGGTAACTACTCAGTTTTCATCTCGCAGTGCTTACTTGTTGGTTTTTGTGCTGTGTGTGCGTTAAGTGATTTGAACTATGAAGTGCTAAATGTTTTGTGTTTTCCAGATTGTTTGTTGAACAAGCAATAATTTAGCTTTGTATTCCATGACAGATGTACTGTAGTATCAATCAGTATCATACATTTTTGCTTGAAAGTATTGCTTGCCTTCCAATGCACAGTACTATTCTTAACATGATCCAAAGAAAATTTTAACTGGTTTAAGAAATGATGAAGAGCAACAGAGCTTTCGTGAGTGGTCCAAATGCTTCTCCTAAAATGACACTGACTCGAATTCACAAGCAGCAAATTATCCATCCTTTGAAGACCAGTTTTTGGAAAATTCTATAGTAAGTAACTTTAAAAAGCTAATCTCTAAATTGAGGGGGTAAAGCATCCAGCAATTGTGGTAGCTTATAATTTAGTTAAAATCAAAATATAATTTTTGAAATTTTTTGTTTTTTATTTCGCGGGCTGCGGTTGCAAAGATTATCAAGAAACACAAAGAGATATGCCCCCTAAAAAGTTTTAGAAAACCCTGAGTTTGTTCTTTCAACCTGCATTGTAGAGAAAAAGAGAGACTGAATTATAGTATTTAGTATTAGTATTCAATCTTTTGTGATCTTCCAGTGACATCCTATTGTGGTAAACCTTTTCTTTTCTAGAAGCTCAGGCTGAGAGAACAAACTCATGGTTTTTGAAAACTTTTTAGTAGAAAATCTGTTTGTGTTTGTCGAGTATCTGTGCTACCCAGCCATTAAAAACTTTTTAGTAGAATATCTGTTTGTGTTTGTTGAATCTCTGTGCTACCGCAGCCCCAAAATGAGAACCAAAGTTTAAAATTATATTTTAATTTGAGCTTTTGTATTTATAAACTACCGGAATTTGCTGGCTGCCCCCCCCCCCCCCCTTTTAATAGCTAGAGATTATTTTGAATGCACAAACTATACTGCTATGTTTGTATTGTGACAAATATGCCTTAGTTGCCCATTTATGCTGGTATTTTTAGTAACTATCTGTTATCATTTAGTGATTAATTAAGAACTTAGCATGTTTAAAAATGGTTTTGATGACCTGAACCTACTAAGAGCATGATAAATGAATGTAATGATGTAAGTAGAAATTTTGTGTGAAGAAAAGATTTTTCAAAGAAAATTGCAGACATAAATGCTAATGCAGAAAGTTGCATCAGAAGTCAATTACCCTTCATGCCTCTAATTTTTTTTGTCGTTTTATTCTGAACTCTTCCAACATGAATGCATTTTCAAGTTCAAGAACGTAAATCATTGTTGTGAACGAGAATATATGTAAACTGCAGAAATTGAAACTCTTGTGGTTTTGTAAAGTATTTTTTAATGTTTTTCAGGATATGAAAAAGCGTCTAGAACAATCTTTCGGTGGCGGATGATGACAAACTTTCAATAAAATGCTGTGCTATTCTACTGAAAAGATTTGTCAACTGAAAACGATACTATTTTTTGAATCAACACCGAGATTTCACTAGCAGAAGACTTCAATACCAGAAAACAGTCTCAACTATTGTTCTGCCAATCAATTGACCAACGTGTGCTAAACGTTTAACGATGCATGTGTTCATGTCAAAACTCGCACAAATATCACAGTTTTCGAGACGCTTTCGATTACGCATCAAATCTGTTATGATAGTTTTCAAATATTGTTGATTATTTATTAGTGTCCTTTTTTCAACGCCGTAGCCAGCAGACGCATTGTACACAGTGCAGGCGTTTGTATTGATGTGAGACTTTCAAAAACCTTTGTAGCTCAGTCTCGGCAAGTGTTATTGCTTGTTTTGTATAAAAAAAATCAAAAAGTTTGTCCGGATGTTAAAATAAGCGAACCGTTACGGAGTATTTTGGAGTGAAAAATATATTAGCTCCACTCCAAAAAGAGGAAGTTTAATTTTCAATTGGTACCGGTACTTCGGTATCAATTTTGACAACGTACCAATACTTTGTACTCGATACTGCCCACCTCTGATAATGGGTAATGTTTTCCAATTATTGTTTTCACTGAAACGTGCAAGATCGCTGCCTCAGGCTCTTTTGTCATGGTTAAAACTGGGTAAATTGTTCTGAAGTTTTGTCAACCGTTTACTAAGTACTTGGTATTTCGAATCAGGGCCATCCATCTAAGCTTACCTGAAAATTTTTGAAGAAGTTCTCTTTATTGTGTTAATTATTACCGTAATTAATGTATTATTACCGTAAGTTTCCACTGAGTTAATTATTGCTGTAAGTTTCTACTGAGCAATTTTTCATTTCAAACTTCTTGTGTTTTCACGTCAAGTTGCTGAGTTATACAAACCCACTTGGCTAAAGATGAAAAAAAGATAGGATTGCAAACCTGGGCAAAGCTTTTTCTGTGCATTTTTAGCGCCTGTGCATTCTTAGCGCCTCTGACCTAGAACTTCAAAAAAACTGGGTGGTCACCTTCAAGAATCGGTTGTTGGGCGTACAGAAAACTGCGTTGGTTGACAAAGCTGTTCCCAATTTGTAGCGGAAATGCTTGGGAAGTTTTGTAGCGGAAATGCTTGGGAATTTGTTGCGGAATTATCGACAATTTGTAGCGGAAATGCTTGGGAAACTAGAGTTTGATTTTCCATCTTTTTCGCGATTTGCTAAGACTATATCTGTCACAAATGAAGTATATGGGGCAGGCAGGTGGAGGCTTCACAGAAAGTTAATGGTATGGTGAAAACTTAAGTATATGCCGGTATGCTTTGATTACGTTGTCATTCTAGTTTACGATGTATTGGGGGAAAGCTTAAATTTCCAAACCCTTGTGGTAATTGTTAGGAGTGTTTACACTTTACAGTCTTCGTGTAGCTATTCCAAAGTAAGCGTAATTTATTCTTGACGTGTAATGAGAAGTTCAAACGGGATGTGATTTTGCAGCCCCCATGTTCATCCAGAGAAAAACTTAATTTATTAAAGTTACCTCTCATTCATTAAATCAAAAACAGGATAATGCAATCATATGAAACGTAAATTTTCAACTATAATTTGGTGAAAGATATTTCTTGTGTTTGCTTTTGAAGAGTCTTGGTAAGGGATTTTAAATTTGTGGTGGGATGTTGTTCTAGGTTTTGACTTCTTGATCTTTTATGCATTGTTGAGATTGAGTGGTCGAATGTCGGGGACTGTAAAAGTTATTACGTAGTGGGTCGGATGCTCTGGTAGCGCATAACGAGATTTTTTTTTGTTTGTGAGAAAATTTCGATGGAAGGTTATCAGTAAATTAAGTCTGTTCCTTTTAAAGTTTGAGGGTGTGCTCCCTGAATTAAATTTAATACTCTGTACGACTTGATTTATATTTTAAGTTTGTTGCCATAAAAGGAGAGTGATTACTGTTGAATTATCAGTTGGCTGACTATTACATATTTATGACTTACTGCATGTAACAATGTATTCATTGTCTTTTGAACTTGTATATGGTGCTTTTTTTTGCAGCAGCAGCAGTTGACTACTATGTTTATTACACGATGCCTTGTTTTTTTTTTTGGTTGTTTTTGCTTGCGCTTTTCTTATCGCCATTTGCTTTAGAATTGAAGTGTGAAGTGGGAGTGTGGATGAAGCTGACTTGATGAGCACTGCTCCTTCGCTTCATCCACAGTATGCATAGACTGTGGTTTCGCATTGTTCAGCTTTTACAGATATCATTGTGTGCCTCTTTTTGTGCAGGCTGAAA
Organism: Trididemnum nubilum; assembly: GCA_963965965.1. Taxonomy (NCBI): domain Eukaryota; kingdom Metazoa; phylum Chordata; class Ascidiacea; order Aplousobranchia; family Didemnidae; genus Trididemnum; species Trididemnum nubilum. The sequence goes on along the minus strand of OZ014474.1, from coordinate 20,468,818 downwards.
GAATAAACTACTGATACTGTGAAATTTATTTTTACCGGACAACTTTTTGTACTGCGTCATGTGTATTTGTCAGTTTATAAATCCGGCAATAAATTCTTGATACAATGATTTTGTAAATTGCTGCTTTCAGAGTTCGTGCATTCAAATCGGAGTAATTTTGCAATTAGATTTATTCAGCTTTCATATTTGTTTAACCACACTAACTTTGGATTTCTATTCGCTGTGCAACATCACGACGGATGGACTGTTGGGCCCCTAATGGGAAATGAGCGTTAATTATTTTTATCAAAGAACATTCCACACGCGATACCCCCTCTCGTAGGCCCTGGAAATAGTGATAGCCGTGGTGATTATGTAATTGACAAAGTTCATTGAAATGCAGTTATTCAAAGCAAGCCAAGTCAATATGATGAATATGAACAGCAATTTTAGTCTAATTTTAGTTTCGTACGGATTTGCATTGGGCGAGAAGGTAAAGGCGTCTGTTTTACTACGATCCTGATTGCTTGATTTGGGTTCAACTCGCACCCTGGTCACGTTGTTGCGTCCTTGAAGAAAATGCTTTACGATAATTATCTCTGCTTGGTGGCTTCGAACATGCAGCAAGTTTCGTGGACAACAATTGGAAGAAATTCACAAGATCATTGGATCACTGAAAACTCCTAAGCGGATTCCTCCAAGCACGAATTAGTCATAGCAATGAAAAGTGCGCGGATTGTTCACTATTTAGCGTCTGACGATGTCCGGTAACATGAGGATATATATGCGCTACAAACAAAGCATAAGCATTGTATTGGTCATCAGAGTGAGACAGAGATAGTCAATTTTTTGAACAAAAACACAGCTGTAATTTATCTGAAAAAATTGAACATGGATGCCAGAATTTTTTGTTTTGTACATTAATTACGCAAGTTGCCTCGGTTTTTTATTGCATTTAGTTCATGAAGAAGCCACAAAAGGTCGTATGGTATGTGTCGTTCACCGGTCAATATGATGAAAACTGATTAACCAGTGTTATGACTGAGAAATTAGTAATCTTTCGACATATGATAAGCTCCGCTCCGCTTCATCTCATAGAACATGCTAAAACCTTGACACCAAGTTCAATGACTCCATTGGTGATCCTTTTCTTTGGTAATTAAAAAAATTTTGGGTGTATTGTCAAGCATTAGAATTGAAGATTTATTACATGTGGGTGGGTTCAAAAACTTTGAACGTATTACTATCATTTACATGTCTTTCCCTTCCACAGCAAAGTGTTGTGTATTCGGAAACATTATTTCTTAATATTCGAGATTCAAGATTAAATACAAAAAAAAAATAAAACTAAGCCGAAGCGTTCGTAATAGTGTACGGGTTCCTCAAATCACAAACCTGTGAACCAATATTCGTTAATGCAAAGAAGGACTCCAAAAAATTGATTTCGGTTCCAAAAAGGGCTATCATCAGTCAAAAAAAATCGATAAAGGTGTGACCTTTTTTACATTTACACTGATGATGTTCCGTTTCGGGACTGAAATCGATCTCCTATCTCTTTACAATATTTTAAGGTAATTGGACGTCCATTACCTGCAATATTTTTTAAAATCTGAAACAGACGCAAGCAATTGCCACAGCAACTTACAGTACTTCCCATTTAAGGAAGATTCTTTAATTCATCAAAAATGAATTTGTGTTACTCTGATTCCCAATAAAATTTGAGAACAAATCAAGAACAAAAAATTAGTCTGAAAATGTATAAGTAAAGCCAGCAGCCTCAAACTAAATTTTACGGCTTTTCAAAGTTTCTTGCAGAATCAGCAACACGATGTTTAATATTCTGCAAGAAGTTCTGCGAAGTCATCCTATTCTTATAGTCTCACGAAAGTTTAAAATGCCGGGTTGCCTATGGTACGGAGTCAAACGGACTAAATCTACCGTATATATGCAGTTAAGGGGAATAGTAGAAGCTTTTTTTTACCCCAAGTAGTTCTTATATCTTCATTAAAAGCGATCTCGAGCAGTACCTCTTTAATGGTTTTGCAGCTATGGGGCTGTGATCGTTGTGTTGAAACAAGAGTGTATTAATTATAATCTATAAATTATAAAAATTACACGCAAAACCGCACGATTTACTACCCAACGTTTTGACGAACTTTCAAAATACTGTACGGGGACTTGTAGCTATAGTTCATGAACAGATTTTGGAAAAATTTGAAACTGCTTAACTTACGCTGGTTTATAATATTTCATTTGAAAAATACTAAAGGGAGGCAAAAACGTTTCAGGGGTCGACTTATATCATGCAATTACTGTGCATGCGCATTAAGTTATATAAAAATAATGTAATTGCTGTTTCTCTAGAATGCTTGAATGTTTTTTTCCTTTAAATTTGTTGTTTGTTTATTATTTTTTTGTATAATGATTTTTTTTGTCCTTTGTTTAATTTGGTTTTTTAAAATAATTATTTTAACATTTAGAATCAGAGGTGGAGTCGAGGACATAAGCCTTTAGGCCAAGGCGAAGAACACAAAAATATCCGAGGCCAAGGGCAGACCCTCTCGAGGCCAAGGACAGGAATGCTCAGGCGCGTAGCCAGGAATTTGAAATGGGGGGCTGTTTTGGAGGCTATGAGCAACACCAAACGATCTTGATCCAGATTTTAATCGGTCTTCACTCAGATTGAGCCGATTTTTCTGTCCAAACTTAGGTGATGTTAAAAAAAAAAACGGTCTTCAGCCAGGCTCAGTTTGTCTGGTCGTAATCACATCAAGTCCTTGACCACTTCTTATCGCCAATACCATTGGGGGGGAAGCTACTCTGTTTTCTGGGCAAAAATCGGCCTTAAAAATGCTAAAAACGGGGTATTTTGCATACTCTTCAGGCCAATTGGGGGCTATAGCCCCCCTAGCTACGCTACTGGGAATGCTCGAGGCCAAGGACACAGGCGCAAGTGTTTCCAAAAATATATATATAAATTTTTAAGGCGATCTCCAAAAAAGTTCTTCAAAAATTTTTTTCAGGCGATCTCCAAAAAAAGAACACAAAAAAGGTTTTTGAAAATTTTCCGAGAGGTTTCTGGCGTTTTCCAGCATAATTTTAACGGTTCAAAAAACAGTACTGTCTTTTTGAGGACTTGAGGCTTCGAGGCCAAGGGTAAAGCCAAGGATTTCAAAATGTGTCCTCGAGGACTCCACCTCTGCTTAGAATACAAATCAAATCTTTTATTATACTCGCTGTAATACGCCGGAGCGTGTAACGAGTTGGCGGGGCCCATCCCTCCTCATTGCGCCCGGACAACCCAGCTCCTTTCGAAGAAATGTCGCAGCGGTGGCTATAGCCGTTGGCAGCACCGTGTCCGATTGGACCGGCCCGAGATTTTAACTTTTGACCTCCCGATCCAGAGACGAACGCGTTACCGTTCGACAAATACAATAAGTTGTTAATTTTGAATCGAAACAAAGAGTAAGTTACTCATTCCATTAATACAAAATCTATGCTAAGTAAACCCATTGCTGTTTCGTTCACAATATTAGATATGAGAAATTACTGGCCATAAGTTGGTCGAGCGGTAACACGTATGTGACTGAAGAGGGAGGTCTGAGGCTCAAACCTTAGCCAGCCGCTCGCTACTACTGCGATATTTCTTCGAAAAGAGCTTTGTAGCCCTAAGGCGCATTGACGCGGAGATGGACCCCGCAAACTCGTTACATACCTTGGCATAATACTGCACAGCGAGAATACTGAAAGTTTGGTTTATTAGTAATGATGAACTGAAACTTATGTTCCTAATCTTTACTTTGGCATGAATTTTGTTCATTGCATACGATAGTTTATTGGCTAGGTAACAATATAAAAAGACAGATATAATGTCGTCAATTGCGGATGAAAAACAGCTAATCATGAATTTTATTCCGTGAAATAGGATTGAAAAGTAACGGCGTAAGTTCATGTTGAAACGTCTCGTATTAAATAGAATGTTTTGTTATATCTTGGCTTTGTTTTTTTTCAAGCTTTTCTCGTTCTGTTTTTAAATTTCATGCTTTGATTTTGGCTAAAAAGAGCTGATTAGTCGAAAAAAAACTACGACAAAAAGAGATGCCATTTAAGTTAGTATAAAATTTCCAAATTAAAAAAATTGTTCTTTTTCCTTAGAGTTCTCTTTTTTATTGAGATTTGTTTTTTTTTTATTAAAATTTCGTTTTTTCTGGTTTACATTTTGTAGTGATTTAAAAATTTAGCGTTCAAAAAAAGTACTCAAAAGCTACATCATACTATTATGGCTACAATTGTCTATGCGCATTAGGGCGGTTCAAACAATTTTTTTTTTCTTGAAAACACGCTATCACCCCCTAAAATCGTGAGGTTGGCTGAAAAAAACCCACAGAAAAAAATTCGGTTCGATTCCTCCAACATCCGCCACGGAAATCGAGTTTTTGTTTTTTCTTCAAAATCCGGGGATTCCCCTAATTTAAATAAGTAACTTTTTTACTTTTTATGCTGTTCTAGACTATTTTCTCAAAATTTTTTATTGGGATGTGGTTTCCAACGTTTTGAGTTAGGTCACCTAATAGCTTGGTGTTACGTCATCAATGACGTCATCAAGTTTAGGGGGGAATTACCCAAGCAATTCTTCACAATTAGAGCATTTTTTACGAAAAATCTGCATTTACTGAACTAAACTCGATTTTTGGCTTTGAAAACATTGTATTTCTTCAATAATTGATAAAAAAAAGTTTTGCTCAGTAGTTTCATACTGCATGTGGTAGTTAATTCAACGTCTTGTCGCAATATGAACAGCAATACAATAAAACAAAGCAGATTTTCAGCAACTTAGAGTTTTCTTTCTAAAATCTGGATACTTCTGCCTTATGCTTTCGACGCAATGCAAGATCATGTTTCGTTGTTCGTTGTCGGTAGTTTGAACGTCTTTATAGTCTTCAAGTATTTTGATGCCCCTTTCAGCTGTGTCATATGTCACTTTTATGTTAAATACTAATCGTTCAAGCCTTTGGTATGAATCAGACTTGCACCATTGGCTTTGAGTCCGACGCAGAAACTGGACATCATCGATGGTGAATCGAAACCGCTGGAACAAAAGCCACAGAACGTCTTCCCACCAAATCTGAAATCCGTGTTGTCTCTGTGATGTGGGGCAATACTGGTTTTTGTGGTGCGAGTACTGTGTGCTGTGTCCAGTTTCTGCGTCGGGCTCAAAGCCAATGGTGCAAGTCTGATTCATACCAAAGGCTTGAACGATTAGTATTTAACATAAAAGTGACATATGACACAGCTGAAAGGGGCATCAAAATACTTGAAGACTATAAAGACGTTCAAACTACCGACAACGAACAACGAAGCATGATCTTGCATTGCGTCGAAAGCATAAGGCAGAAGTATCCAGATTTTAGAAAGAAAACTCTAAGTTGCTGAAAATCTGCTTTGTTTTATTGTATTGCTGTTCATATTGCGACAAGACGTTGAATTAACTACCACATGCAGTATGAAACTACTGAGCAAAACTTTTTTTTATCAATTATTGAAGAAATACAATGTTTTCAAAGCCAAAAATCGAGTTGAGTTCAGTAAATGCAGATTTTTCGTAAAAAATGCTCTAATTGTGAAGAATTGCTTGGGTAATTCCCCCCTAAACTTGATGACGTCATTGATGGCGTAACACCAAGCTATTAGGTGACCTAACTCAAAACGTTGGAAACCACATCCCAATAAAAAATTTTGAGAAAATAGTCTAGAACAGCATAAAAAGTAAAAAAGTTACTTATTTAAATTAGGGGAATCCCCGGATTTTGAAGAAAAAACAAAAACTCGATTTCTGTGGCGAAAGATGGAGGAATCGAACCGAATTTTTTTCTGTGGGTTTTTTTCAGCCAACCTCACGATTTTAGGGGGTGATAGCGTGTTTTCAAGAAAAAAAAATTGTTTGAACCGCCCTAATGCGCATACCGAATTATCATATCGAAAACTAACAGGAGAGAGGTTGATTAATACATACAATGCACGATATGTCTCACAAGTTACCAGCAGGGCTACTTGATATTCGCATTTTCATAAGAAATTGAAACCAATAGATGAAAAAACTACAGTACTATAAAAATCAAGCTGCTAAAAGTTGCACGTATCTAATTTGGCAAATCCTTACGACGACCCTGATCGCAGGATCATGAGTTCAACCCGCACCCTGGTCACGTTGTTGTGTCCTTGGATAAGACGCTTTACGATAATTATCTCTGCTTGGTGGCTTCGAACAAGCAGCAAATTTACGTGGGAAGTCAAAACGTCAACAGGAAAGCTTGGAAAATGGTCAACTCCTAAGCGGGTGCGGATTCGTCCAAAGCATAGCGCACCATCGCTTTCTCGTGATAGAAGGATAAAAATGCACCAATCAATCAATCATCTTGGGCAATGAAGCAAAAAGAAAAAGGTTCGATATTCGACTCAAGTCGCTATTCGTGGTGCACCTACCCGTTTAGACTCGAAAGCAGGTAGTTTAAAATATCAACTTTGGATGTTTGATCAAACCGAGCTGGATTCGAACCCGAGTCTACCTTAATTTAACATCAATATTCAAGCATGCAGTGTTTTTTGATAACAATAATTAACGCTCATTTCCGATTAGGGGCCCAACAGTCCATCCGTCGTGATGTTGCACATACCAAATAGAAATCCAAAGTTAGTGTGGTTAAATAAATATGAGAGCTGAATAAATCTAATTGCAAAATTACTCCGATTTGAATGCACGAACTCTGAAACTAGCAATTTACAAAATCATTGTATCAAGAATTTATTGCCGGATTTATAAACTGACAAATACACATGACGCAGAACAAAAAGTTGTCCGGTAAAAATAAATTTCACATCCCGTTTGAACTTCTCATTACACGTCAAGAATAAATTACGCTCAATTTGGAATAGCTAGACAGATATTGTAAAGTGTAAACACTCTTTAAGGCGGTGAATCATCCAGCCAATTCCGGTGGTTTACGATAGCTAAAATTGAACTACAATTTTTGATATTTTTTGTATGGATTTTGGGGTTACGGTTGCAAAGATATTCAACAAATACAAAAAGATATTCCCCCGAAAAAAGGTTTTGGAAACTCTGGGTTTTGTTCTTCCCGCCAAAACCACATAGGCCTAATAGTTTCGAGAACAAACAAAACTGCGAGTTTCCAAAAACTTTTTTTGGGGGATATCTTTTTGTATCAGTTGAATATTTTTGCAACTGCAGTCCCAAAATAAAAACAAAAAATACCAAAAATTATAGTTCAATTTTAGCTATTGCAAACCACCGAAATTGGCTAGATTATTCACCGCCTTTAACAATCATTACAGGGTGTTTCGAAATTTGAGCTTTCTCCCAACACATCATAAACTAAAATGACAAAGTAATCAAGACATACCGATTTAGAACGGGCATAATACTTAAGTTTTCACCAAACCATTCATATTCTGTAAAGCCTCCACCTGCCTGCCCCACATCCTTCATTTGTGAGAGATATAATCTTGGCAAATCGCGAAAGGGGTGAGGAAAAACTTTTCTCATTTTTTGATTCTTTACCTATGAGGTCTTGTTCAGCTTAGTTATTTGAAGAAATTTGAAATGAAGAAAATCGAAAACACAAGAAGTTTGAAATGAAAAATAGCTCAGTAGAAACTTACAGCAATAATTAACTCAGTGGAAACTTACGGTAATAATACATTAATTACGGTAATAATTAACACAATAAAGAGAACTTCTTCAAAAATTTTCAGGTAAGCTTAGATGGATGGCCCTGATTCGAAATACCAAGTACTTAGTAAACGGTTGACAAAACTTCAGAACAATTTACCCAGTTTTAACCATGACAAAAGAGCCTGAGGCAGCGATCTTGCACGTTTCAGTGAAAACAATAATTGGAAAACATTACCCATTATCAGAGGTGGGCAGTATCGAGTACAAAGTATTGGTACGTTGTCAAAATTGATACCGAAGTACCGGTACCAATTGAAAATTAAACTTCCTCTTTTTGGAGTGGAGCTAATATATTTTTCACTCCAAAATACTCCGTAACGGTTCGCTTATTTTAACATCCGGACAAACTTTTTGATTTTTTTTATACAAAACAAGCAATAACACTTGCCGAGACTGAGCTACAAAGGTTTTTGAAAGTCTCACATCAATACAAACGCCTGCACTGTGTACAATGCGTCTGCTGGCTACGGCGTTGAAAAAAGGACACTAATAAATAATCAACAATAATATTTGAAAACTATCATAACAGATTTGATGCGTAATCGAAAGCGTCTCGAAAACTGTGATATTTGTGCGAGTTTTGACATGAACACATGCATCGTTAAACGTTTAGCACACGTTGGTCAATTGATTGGCAGAACAATAGTTGAGACTGTTTTCTGGTATTGAAGTCTTCTGCTAGTGAAATCTCGGTGTTGATTCAAAAAATAGTATCGTTTTCAGTTGACAAATCTTTTCAGTAGAATAGCACAGCATTTTATTGAAAGTTTGTCATCATCCGCCACCGAAAGATTGTTCTAGACGCTTTTTCATATCCTGAAAAACATTAAAAAATACTTTACAAAACCACAAGAGTTTCAATTTCTGCAGTTTACATATATTCTCGTTCACAACAATGATTTACGTTCTTGAACTTGAAAATGCATTCATGTTGGAAGAGTTCAGAATAAAACGACAAAAAAAATTAGAGGCATGAAGGGTAATTGACTTCTGATGCAACTTTCTGCATTAGCATTTATGTCTGCAATTTTCTTTGAAAAATCTTTTCTTCACACAAAATTTCTACTTACATCATTACATTCATTTATCATGCTCTTAGTAGGTTCAGGTCATCAAAACCATTTTTAAACATGCTAAGTTCTTAATTAATCACTAAATGATAACAGATAGTTACTAAAAATACCAGCATAAATGGGCAACTAAGGCATATTTGTCACAATACAAACATAGCAGTATAGTTTGTGCATTCAAAATAATCTCTAGCTATTAAAAGGGGGGGGGGGGGGCAGCCAGCAAATTCCGGTAGTTTATAAATACAAAAGCTCAAATTAAAATATAATTTTAAACTTTGGTTCTCATTTTGGGGCTGCGGTAGCACAGAGATTCAACAAACACAAACAGATATTCTACTAAAAAGTTTTTAATGGCTGGGTAGCACAGATACTCGACAAACACAAACAGATTTTCTACTAAAAAGTTTTCAAAAACCATGAGTTTGTTCTCGCAGCCAGAGCTTCTAGAAAAGAAAAGGTTTACCACAATAGGATGTCATTGGAAGACCACAAGAGATTGAATACTAATACTAAATACTATAATTCAGTCTCTCTTTTTCTCTACAATTCAGGTTGAAAGAACAAACTCAGGGTTTTCTAAAACTTTTTAGGGGGCATATCTCTTTGTGTTTCTTGATAATCTTTGCAACCGCAGCCCGCGAAATAAAAAACAAAAAATTTCAAAAATTATATTTTGATTTTAACTAAATTATAAGCTACCACAATTGCTGGATGCTTCACCCCCTCAATTTAGAGATTAGCTTTTTAAAGTTACTTACTATAGAATTTTCCAAAAACTGGTCTTCAAAGGATGGATAATTTGCTGCTTGTGAATTCGAGTCAGTGTCATTTTAGGAGAAGCATTTGGACCACTCACGAAAGCTCTGTTGCTCTTCATCATTTCTTAAACCAGTTAAAATTTTCTTTGGATCATGTTAAGAATAGTACTGTGCATTGGAAGGCAAGCAATACTTTCAAGCAAAAATGTATGATACTGATTGATACTACAGTACATCTGTCATGGAATACAAAGCTAAATTATTGCTTGTTCAACAAACAATCTGGAAAACACAAAACATTTAGCACTTCATAGTTCAAATCACTTAACGCACACACAGCACAAAAACCAACAAGTAAGCACTGCGAGATGAAAACTGAGTAGTTACCGTGAATGCAAACAGCCAATGTTAAGTGAAAGCTTCTTTTTTATAACCTCAGCTTATAGCCAATCTAGGCATTTTTCTAGTTTTGATAAAGAGCATAGTAACTCTTAACTGACAGCTATCTCGCATGTCGTAACCATTAACCACAATGAGGATAAATTTGTTTAAAATTTTATCACGTAACTGGATTCAAAAATAAAACCATTTGAAGATACTGAGAAACATTTGGCAATCAAAACATACCATCAATAAGACAACATGGAAATAGCAGTAGATCAGAAAAGATATATCACTTAATTTTCAGAAAGATTTGCATACTTTCATGCTAATAGCTAGCATGTAAAGCTTTGTACATTACACACTATTTATTAATTCACAATAATTTTGATTAACTAAACCAAAAAGTTTATCACCAAAGATACTGAATTGGCTATGGTTTGTGACTTTTGGCCCATCTTGTAGATAAAGTAGATTAGTACTTTTTAGCTTGTGATGTAAACAATGACATTGAATGAGTATTTGAGCAAAGACTCTATTAAACGATTTCGATTCCATATAAATTCTGCATGGCATAATTTTCAAATCTTGAAGTTTAGCTGTTGTTGTTGTTCTTTTTAATTAATTGTCTTGAACGGAGTAACAAAAAACTAGCGACAAGTACTAATTCATGACTTCTGGAGATAGTGAGGTATTAGAGGACCAAGTGCTTCGTGGCAGTGATGTAAAATTGACCATTTAGACCAATTGTCATGATCTTGATTGAAGGTAGTTGACCATTTGTCATGATCTTGATTGTCAATTGTTATGATCTTGATAAACGTAGTTGACCAATTGTCATGATCTTGATTGAAAAGTTTGTTCATTTTGCTTGAATACTTTTAGAAATACTTACAGTTGAGCACTTCTAAATTTACTATGTTTTTTTACTTTTACTCAAGTATTTTTATTGGTTAATACTTTGCACTTTATTTCCTTACAAATTTAAAGTACTTTTTACACCACTGCTAGTGACATTTCGTGTAACGCAAATGTTGCTTTAGGTTTCCCAAAACTGTTCTATATCAATGCATTCGCCTAGCAAAAATGTCGAAAATGTTTATGCCAAACATTGTCTAAATGGTCAATTCCCGATTTTGTCCAACACTGATAATGTATGAATACCTTACGTATTACTTCATGATATTTTTTTTAAACTGAATGTTTGCATCAGATGTACACTCAAGGTTAATAATAAACAGACACAATTAACTTTATGTGGTGTTTCAGAATTAAAAAAATCCAAAATACTTTTGAATTGCAATAAACTCAAAACCACTGCCATCCACGGGGAGATAGACTTCATTGGCTGTTTATTTTTCATTGCAGTAAGTACTTTAGGTTTGGAGGAATCCGTATTTGCATAAGAGTTTCGACAATCGACAGTGATCTAATGTTTCTGCGGATTTTTTCACTTCTTGTCCACTGAATTTGCTGCTTGTTCAAAGCCACCAAGCAGAGACAACCATTATACTGTACTGCATCTTATCCAAGAATGCAACAACGTGAGCGGCGTGTGAGCTGAACCGAGATTACCGGATCAGGGTCATTGTAAAACGATGCCCTCACCTTCTTGGCAACACAGCCAAAGCTTTGATCTGCCACTTGCCAGCCTGCTACAACACATGATGTCGATGGAAGTATCACTCCCTTTTAATTTAATGCTAAACCAGAGAACATTAAGCAGGGAAGCTTTGGTATCAATTTCTAAACTGCAGTCTTTAACTTTACCAAACCAAGAATCAAACCATGGTCTACTGCTTCAGCAGCAGATTGTCTTTCTGTCCATCAACTCATTTTTATCTAAACTACTAAAATGGTTTATTATTATACTCAGAAAAAATTTAATAACTGACTAATTGGGTCAAAAGTTGATTACTTGGCAACCCTCATTATTCATATGATATTATTAAGCAAGTATTCATATTCATTCATAGCCTATTGACATGGACGTTTACAAATATTGAAAGCACAAGCTTAAATGACTTAAGTAACCCTACCCTAGTATATACCCTATGTCATTGTGATCAGGACTGGGAAGAAAAGAACTTTTCAGGGAGTGCAAAGATTGATACAGACATCGACACAGCTAGGGGACGGGATTAGGGAACCAGTCCTCCCTTTTGAAAGTGCCACACAATTTCACAATAATTATTTAAAATATAAATAATACAAAAAAAAGCACTGACCTCTGAACACCAGCAAATCCAAAGGGGAGGAATGCTAGCAATCATTATCAGTGTTGACATTTAATGAAAATGTTTGATCATTAACAGATTAGATGATAAATAAGTTATTGTAGTCTGTGACACACTTTCTTGGAAAAATAATGTCTTTTAAGCATGTCGTTTTTGGTTTGCATTTGTTGCTCGATAGTCGAGTGAGTCGTACGTAAGAAAAAATTGATTGCTGACACAATCTAGCTTGGTTAATGCTCAGATTCATATTTTTTATCAACAGCTATGAACTTTTCAAGTCATCAATTTGTACAGGGCCATACTGAGGGGGGGCATTAGGGGCAATTAATTTCATTTTGTTTTGAAAGTGTGCAAATTTTTACCACTGCTACTGCATTACATGTGGTAATAGCAACAGGTTTCCATAACATGTTTCAAGGTGCCTTAAGCATTTATGTGGTGTATATATTTTTTACTTAATGCTCAATTTGCTAATCTTTATGTTAATGCAGGTTTTGGAAAGCTTTCCTATCGGTGGTTGGTGGTGCTACCTTCGACATAACTTCAGATATTTTGAAAACAAAAACAAAACAAAATAGTTTTACAATTTAATGCAAACATGTTGATTAACGGCCATTATTTTGGTAAAAAATTGTGAAGATCACCTAGTGCCAGAGAACTCCGCTAAGACTAACACTAATTTGCCATTAGACTCTGGTCTATGATTGTTGTTGTCTGTTGCTGTAAGTGCATATTTGATCTCCTGCTACCAGACTGCATCGGATGCTGACTATTATATGATCCACACAGTTTTCATTGCAATAACTACTTCGTGTTTGGAGGAATTTGCACCTCAAGCAAACAAGAGTTTCCAGTGTTCCAATGTTTAACTGGACCTGTGGGATTTCTACAAATACTTGTCCACTAAATTTGCTGATGTTTAGAACCACCAAGCAGAGATATTAGTCATCATAACGCATTTTTAACCTACAATGCAGCAACATGACCAGGATGTGGGACTGCCGGTTAAACCCAGATCATGTGATCACGTTCGTCATAAAAACCACGCCACAAAATTATGCCGACAAAGTTTACTCGACTTGCAAATTCATACAAATCAGCTACGCCATCTTTTACTTTAATAAAATATGTTGAGAGCCCACAACAACTTTGTGCGCCATCAGCCCCCTGATTCATTAATAATAATAGGATCTCGACTTAGTATTGACAAGCTACCATACAATGCAATTTCTTTGTTTAAAAAATCCAAACAGTACATGGTGGCAACATAAATAACGCAGCTAGTAATTTTTGTTCGGAGGCGTGTTGTTTTTATATTTTGTTTTGCGAATTGTCTGCCTTATTTGTTACAAACCTTATACAATGTCAGCCTACTACACAGTAACAGTATATAATCTATGATTCTTGCATCTGCTACTGTATCATGAAGCCACAATTTTTGCATTCTCTTGCTATTGTTGTTTTTTTGTTTTAAGGAGTCTGCTGCACAAACAAGAATTGGATTGCTGCCAGCTATACCTAGAGCTTGCATTTAATGACTTCACAATCTGGATAATTTACAAATTTTGGAAATGCATGTAAATAATACTAATAATAATAAAAATCAATTTGTCAATCCCTTGAAATGAAATAGCAAGAAACCAGCATTTGACTAAGGGGCACTAGCTGCTAAAGCAGGTGAAAAAGCAGAACAACAGCAGATTACAAAATGAAAAATAGGATTTGTTAAAAGATTATTAAGATTGTATTATACAGTGTTCAAGCATACTAATCAATATTAGGCACATCGATAAAGGCCATATTGAAAAAGTGTATTTTCAATCTATTCTTGAACAATGAAATGCTGCTACTTTTCCAAATATCAAGAGGCAAATCATTCCAAACAGTTGCTAAAGCATGTGAAAAAATTGATCCAGATTTGTGGTAGTCCCAATTGACTGTTGTTGTTTTTTCAGCAAAAGCACATCGCAGTTACCACGAAAATCATAAGCTGTAAGCAGCAGATGGCTTATGCGAGTGTCGTTAAGTATGAGCTGCCGCTTTATTTTCGGCAGCTCTGCAATTCATGCATGAGCGCGCGTGCATTCTCTCCTTCTCTCCGATCTAAGCTATTTCCCAGATCTAGCCCTAACCCTAATGAGTGCACGCATGAGAAGAGCAAGAGCACGTGCACACACATATACGGGTCGCAGATATTCCAAAATAAAGCTAACGGCTTATACTTAACTACACCCGGCTTATGCAGGGCAATTCAGAATTATCTGTTGAAGGTAACCACAAGCACAATGCTACTGCACAATCACAAGCGCAAAAAAATTTTGTCACCCCTTTTTTTAATTTCTGGATGGGCCAGTAGATGTAGAGCCGCCCAAATGTTACCGTACCTACTCTTATGTTGTTGTCAAGATTAATCACTATTCATACCAACAGTGTTCCCTCTAATTTTGGATCTACTGCGTAAATGCCGTAAAAGACGCGAAAATGCCTGAAGTCGGTGCAAAATGCCGTCGCAAATCACAAACAACAATGCCGTTTACTCAAAGTTTTGTGCGATCTCAAACAAACAAACTAACAAAAAGGTCATTGCACACAGAGACTGCCAAGAGTTTTCTTTTCTTTATCGGCGTACTTTAAAACAAATGAAACAAAAAAGGTCTTCAGGTAACGTACTGCATCTTTTTCTGCGACTTTCGGTACTTTTGCATCAAATTTAGAAAAAACAGCGCTGGATGCTGCGCCAGATGAAGAAAAACTGGCGTTGCGCCGGACGCTAAAGCCAAACAAAAACGCCGTAATTTCGAAAATCAAAAAACGCCGTTTGCAGTTGCCAAATAGTAGTAAGAAAATGCCGTAAAAAATTTCGCACTATTCGCACTTTTTTGCGCTTGCAGGGAACACTGCATACCAATATTACGAATGTACATCTCCATTTGAAAGCAACGGAATGATGACAGTTGCATCAACTACTGGTAGATGTCCGGGTAGCGCTGTAAGCTTACCTAGCACGATTTGGGGCAGAGCCCTGGAAGCTTTAGCCCTTTTGATGTTTGTCAAGGGTAAACATATAGCATTTAATCAGTCAATTAACATCATAGAGTTCACAGAAAACGGACAGGCCAAAAAATGGGTCTGGTATGGGTTTCAATTCTTGGTGCAAACAATTTTTTGGGTGTCGTTAAGTATATATAATAAGCCTCCGCTTTTTTTCGGAAGCTCTGCCACCAGTGTATGACTGAGCGCGTACGCTCTCTTTCCAATCTAAGCTATATCTCAAAGTCTAACCCTAAGCTTTTCCCCCAAAATTCAACCCTAAACTTAATGAGTGCTCCAATCTCAAATCTCAGATCTAAGCTATTTCCCAAAATCTAACCTTAACCTACCAGTATTCCCTAAAATCTAGCCCTATATAAGTATATAACATTAATTACCGGTAATGCAGAAATGACAGGAGAGAGCATGTGCGATCATACACAGGTCTGAGGTCACAGAGCTTCTGTGCAAAAAGTGGACGGCTTAAACTTAAGGATATGTGTTTTTTTAGGGGATAAGTTGAGTTCAGTTAGGGTAGCCTACTTTAAATCTTTCGAGGTACCGGGTAGGACGGTGGATTGAATTAGCCTATTCTACCACAAATACTGGGACATCTTTGGAGAGATCCAACACACAAAGATATCAGATGTGTCCGGGTGCCTTAGGTTACTCTATCCAGGGCTGGACACCCACAATACCAGATACTACAACAGGAGCAATTGTTCTGAGCCCAATTTCGAGTTAAATCCACAACTGCCACACTGTCACTGTCAGTTAGAAAAAGACAGAAATGCTAAAAAATCCCTACCATCACATCATGGGGACTGGGGTAGCCCTGGCTTAATTTTTTGCTAGGCCTATTCATTTCTACCAGGCCTACATTGTTTTGCTTTCTCACCCTGCCGCTTTGGAAGATATGCTGGTGACTTTCAGCATTATTTTAAAAGGGTTACTGTACTGGTAGCAACTGAACATTAATAAATTGGTACCGGTAAATAAATATGATGATGAACAACTGAGTAGGCCAACCATATTGACTGATTGATATTGTTATTAATATTAATCAAGTGTTTTATAAACAACACTAAACTAAATTCCCCAGAAAGTATCTTGCCTTAGCCTACTAGCACTATAGATTAATACCAGTAACTAATCCTAAATTATCCAAACGACAGTGCGTCGCTATCGAGGAATCGAACCCCAACCCTCAGCTCTTCCTGACCTGTCCATACCGGTAATCTGAATTAATATGAACCTTCTGCAAAAGTTGGAAACAAGTGACACGCTTGAGCAATCACAGCGACCAATCAGAAACGAGCTTTCTCTTTTTTCTCGTGATTTGTACTTTCTCTGCATTAAATGCTAATCCAGTGTACCTTAAGGTACGAACGTGTACACGTTTTCTGCATTTGAAAGCCGAAGGATTAACGTACTTTTTTGCATTAAGAAGCCTTGATCCAAAACTAATCGGGTGTCTTGGTTGAGTAGCGAAAATGCAGTTTTAAGAAGTATTCGATATTAGTTTTGGTCACGTTATATTTTTATATTCTAACAATATTTTAAGTTTTTCGCATTCACCAGATTGAGTGTGGAGTTATTTGTGCAGTATACGAGCAATTGCGCTGAATGAAGTAAAATCAAGGATACCTGGACAACGAAGGGATGCAAAGGCTTTTTCACGCTTAACATTAAAAGTGCTAAGCATTCGTGATGTACTTTTGGAATGGTGTTCTCTTTCAATTTTGTTTTAATGCGTGATTACTGCATCCAGTCAGCTTGGATGGATTTCCTAATGCTGCAACTTAGTTATTCCTTTCTTTTGAATAATGGAATTATAATCCAACTGCTTTTGTGAAATAATCGGATTATCACCAATAGTTGCTATTAATCCGGTTATTGTACAAATATCATTTACAGCTGAACAAAAATGAAAAACAAGCTGACAGATCGATGACACCCTGCAAAATTTGCGCACTTTGTGGTAAGTAGAGAAAAGCATACATCCATGGTTAATGCTAGTGATACAGTCATTATAACCAATGACAAAAATTGCACGGAAACAAACGTTGGGTTGCGACTAACTTGGGATCTATATTGCTTTCTGTACAATATTCTACCAGCAAAACGTGGGACAAGCATTTCAACTTTTTCTGCAAAGCGTACACAACACAGACACGTCTGGTAAACTTAGCTCAACACTGAGAATGAACAACGAGAGGACGAAACTGCCCTGGTCCACCACTACAATGAACATCATAATATAATCTGGACTACCACCAAACCTGACTTGCATATTGCTATAATACTGTACATTTTGTAGAAAAAGTGCACCCGAGCCACTTGGACATTAGTAAACATTTTGGATCACCAAAATCAACGCTAAACTGAACATAAATAACACTTTTATGCTTAAATTCAAATAACACCGTCAATTTGGAATCTAACCCGGTTTCGGTGCTGTTTTGAATTGTAATGCTTTTTTCTCCGCTGGCCTTGTATTGCTTTTTAACTTTTCGTTGAAGTCCTTTCCTTTCAGCAAGCTTCTGGGTTACTGCCAAACCAGGCCGCTACTTCTGGTTTTCCATTCTACGATATCTTTGTATCACAAAAATTTCTCTTTTCGAAAATTTCTGATGACGTCATTGCATGTAATTTGTAGTTTGCCCCCCCCCATTAAAAATCCTGGCTACGCCTATGCCCAATGCTAAGACTAGTTTGTGTTTTTGCTTTTTACACATCTTTTATCCGCTACAATTAAATAATTTAATTGGTTTCTAGTACAAAGTTGCATTAAAAATATAACGCTAAATCTAATTTGAACCGACTGTTAAAATCATTAAAAATAATCTGCTCCGCTTTCAACTAATGACTGAAGACTAATTTAAATCTTTGTTTGTGCATTTGTATTTGATTAATTATTGGATTTCACAATCTTGTGACTTAAATCAAAAAGATTATTTGTCATGGTCTAAACGGTGTTTAAGTTAAATTAATGAGTAGTTATTGTCCTTTGTTAAAAATAACTTCTAATTAGCTCATCTTCAAAGGCGCATCTTCAAAGACCTTCAAAGGCTAATTAGACTGTATTTAGAATTGTTGTGTTCTTTTTGTGCATTATTTGTGTAGACTGGCAGCTGTAGACTAGCAGCTGACAGTTTTTGTTTGTTAATTTCTGGCCTTTGATGCTAGACAATAGGCAATCCCACGTGTTTTTACTATTTGAAACTATTTAAACCGGCTTGGAGGCTGAGAACTGAGTAGTGACAAAAATGAGTGAAGTGAACAGTATTAGTTTTTGGTGATACGTATTAAATGCGGCTTAACTTGGGTAAATTGCGTTTTGCAATCCCTTACCCTTACCTTTACCCTTCCTATTCGTTCTTGTTTATGGATTTGACTATTGACTGTGAGGGGACAGTCTTAAAGATTGGAAGAAAGGCCCTGAATTGGCCCGTATTTTGAGAATTTTGAGACTACTTCGTTATTTTATTTTTTCTGTATTTTTCTTCATTTAATTAAATAATAAATTCCATTAAAAACCAAGAAAATCAAGTGCTCAGTTGTGAGAAGGAATAAGGGATTGGGAGAGATTGGCATAGCTCTCCTACACGTTATTGAAGTTGGCTATAATACTACGCATCTTTGCCCTGCAGAAAACAAAATACGATTCGGCTTGGCAAGTCTTGGCAGATATTTAAATTTAAGAAACAAGCTTTAACGAGAAACGATTTGGCAAACTGACACATATCACAAGACCGGGTTAGAAATACTTTATCGTTTGTAACACCGACATACAAGAGTTGTTTGGTGTTCACCCTTGAAAAAGATATTGTTGGAAAGTTGAAAAAATTTCTTTACAAAAAATCAACTTTTCATTCAAAAATGTCGAAACAAAACGAATTAAGAAGCGAATGAATTTATTTCAAAAACACGAAAAACTGTTTACAAATGTGACTTACAAAAAACGCACAAAGAAAGAAAGAAACTTCAATTTATGAAATTAAATCAAACTTTTATTATACTCGCAGTGTACGCCGCAGCGTGTAACAAGTTGACGGGGCCCATCTCCGCTTAATTGCGCCCGGGCAACACAGCTTGTTTTCCAGAAATGTCGCAGCGGAGCGAGCCGTTGGCAACACTGTGTCCGATTTGATTGGCCCGAGTTTTAAACCTCAGACCTTCCGCTTCTGAGACAAACGCGTGACCGCCCGACCAACTGGCCGGTTAACTTCTATTTATAATTATAATACCGCAGATTTATGATTATAATACCGCAGATGAAGAAAAAGACAAAAACGATAACACTTTTACAACACCTTTTTTTTTGAAAAATTATAAACCTTAAATGAATCTCAAATTTTAGGCATATGATTATCTTGTCCAGGAAATTTGACGCAGTTGCTTAAAATTTCTAATTTTTGAGTGAAAAAGCAATTGAATAACCTCAATGCAAAATTTGCAAGAAAAAGAAATAACGTCAAAACTTACGAGAATACATTTGTCAAGAGATTTTCGCGCTTGGAAAATTCAATCCAGAACGGCTATATAAAAGAACACCAACCATGTCACTCAGATATACTTCACAAACATAAACTACTAAATTTTAAATTTGGCTCAGGAGATAACCGATATTTTCAATTTTTTGTATCAGTTTTAGCATTGGATCTATTTGAGTTCTGAAATCTAAAGCTTTCTACTATTTACAATAAAAAGTTTACAGAGAAAAGACTATTACTTCCAAAAAAAAAAAAGAATAATAGGACAGAACCAGAAAGAAATGAAAAAAGATAACCTTCCTTAGGATAAAGTTTGCGAGGTGATTTGATGTTTGAAGTTTGTAAGGTTACGTTTAAGGCGTACAAATTGCTTTTTTACAAAAACGGCAATTACTGTACGTCGCATCGCATTCTTTTTTTCCAAATAACCGCATCCAAACCTGCAAAAAATCCGCATCCGTTATCGCACTATAGAATTTGAAAAATAAAAACCTGCAATTTTTACGATTAATCCGATTTTAGTCATTATTTTTGTTGATTTGTCCTATTTCGTCATAAGTTACAATTTGGGCAGAAGTTTGAGAATATTTTAGCATTTGTTGCGTCACAATTACAATACTTGTTAAAGAAAATCTTTCTCTGACTGAGTTTCAATTTATAGAATAGATCACAAACTTTAATTTCAAAATCAATAAAAAAAAAAAAATAATCGCAAACTAGCTGGGATTTTATCGCATCAAAAAAACTTTTAAATTATCGCAACAAAAATTGTGTATTGTTGTACTCTGCATCGCAATTTTCTTGCGTATAGCTAAAATCTCAAAAGGTCATTGATGCGATTGGAATACTTAATTAGTTCACCCTTTTCCTGTCTGGTTTTGGGTATCAAAATAACAGCAATAACACACATTTAGCAGTTTTTTTGGCAATTTTTAAAAAATTAAAATCAAGCGAATTTCATTTTGATCCAGCATTTTACAGTAGAAGTCTGAAAAGCGGCTACATGAAAAAGCATGAATTTCAAAATTGTCTTAAATGAAATATTCAAAATTTTACAACCAAAACTATATATAATTGGTTTGTCAATGCAAGGATCTGCTGAGCATAATAAAAACATTTATTTGAGACTAAAGGCAGTGCGTATTAAAAAATATTTACACATGACAAAAGAAACACACAAAGAAATACACTCCTAAAAGCAAGCAGTTTAAAAGGCACTAACACTTGGCATACAAGCGCTCTTTCAATGATTTAAACCACTCAGAGTCGTAAAAAGCGTTAGAATTCATAAGGTTCACAACAGTGGCGGCTCGTACCAGTTTGAAACGGTAAGGATGCAAATGTTTTTGTTTGGTAATAATGCACAGAGCTTATTTTTCGTCTTTCGTACGAATCTACGAAATTAAACTATTTTCGGTTGGCGTAGGCCTACCTCTAAACTTTTCGCTTTATATTAACTTGTTTTTGCGTTTGCTACGGTTCTTTGTTACGGTAACATGACTGTAGTGCTTCTTTACGAATAAGTCTGAAATTGTTGATGGGAAGGTCCAGAGAATCAAACCCAGAACGAAGAAGTACAAAATGACGATTTCGTGGAAACAGTTCATTAATGATGAAACATGGAGTGTATTCCCAAGAACAGTCAATAATTCTTAAAAAATACCAAAAGTTATTCAAAATTCCACAAAATGACAAAACCGATCCCTGACGATGGTCCTTTGAGGCCGGGATCAGTTTTGTCATTTTGTGGAATTTTGAATAAATTTTGGTATTTTTTAGAAATTATTGACTGATTTTGGGAATGCACTCCATGTTTCATCGTTAGTCAGAAATTATGATCATTTTTGGCTAAACTTCACCAATACACGCAAAACAAGAAAAGCAGTAATAGGCATTGTACTGAACATTGAAAATGCATACACATATAACAAAATAACAATATAAAATGAAACCACTCTAAACAACTGCAATTAGGTTATTTCAATTAGAATGCAAATCACATAAACTTCTTTTAAATGCTTGTAGTGCAGAGTTGTAAACCGGCGGACTGTACAGGCCTGAATTCGATAGCATATAATTCGAAAGAATTCGAAAGCAAAGCATATAAGCCTAAACCCGGCTTGAACCAGAAAAATGATTTGAAGTCAAAAACAGACACGAAAAAGCCTGAAAGTGAGTTAAGTTTTGTCTAAAACAGGACAGCTTATTCTGGAGCCGCAGGTTTCGATACGAACTAGCAGAAAAATTTTGCTAGAAACCAAATCAAAGCTCTTTTGTTTTTATTGGTCACCACCTAAAACCTCGACAAAAATCACACCAAAATGCGATAAAGACCTTTTTTTAGTTTGCTTTTGATCTTCTAATAAGTTTCCGCCAGGTTTTAGATCAAATCTCACCAGAAACCAATTTGTAGTTGAGGCCAGCACTGGTTGTGCGGCCAGCTCAAAGTCACTGTGATCCATTCCTCAAAAAGTTTGGGCGTTCCTGGTCTAAAAAATATATACGTGATTGTTCTTATGCGGATAAAATAAAGTTACCTATTACTGATCAATCATGACGCTATAATAATTGTGTAGAAATAATCGTATTGATGCTTAAACGAAGTCGTCATATTGCGTTGCAAAGTTATTTTAATTACGCTTCATAGCACCAAAAAGTCTAAAACTCAAAGGTAGTACGAATATCTAGCCTATATTTGGTCAATTTTTAGCCGTAACCCGACTCGAAAAGCCTTGCCCGACTTACAACTCAGTTGTAGTGACGTCGTGTAGCTACACTTAATTTTTTATAAGAACAATTTTATATGAACACTAGGCTCACTTTTGCTCAAAATTTAAGAACAAATTTATAACAATGCCAGCCTCAGCAATAAAAAAATAAATTGAAAACAAACCAACGAGAACAAATTTCAAATCTTAAAAGAAACTAAAATTCTGTACTGATTCAAAACGATGGAATCTTAATGATTTTCCACTTTGCAAGCAAAACTGCAACGATTCCGAGATTATAGAGTGCTGTGTGGCTCATTGCACAGGCATTTGAGAAAACTTTTGACGGTAGTTCAAATCGAAAAAACTCACTTTTTTGCTTTTACAATTTTACGATGCTACAAAATCAGGAAAAAAGCGTTTACTCTAGCTGACAGAGCATTCGAAATCAAACAGTTTTACAAAAATGCAGGAGTGCCGATCTTTGTTGAGCATTGGGGAGGATAATTTGCAATTTTAACCCAATTTTGCCTTATTTTCAACATTGGGGGTGATGAATCTCGACCACGATTTTGTTCAGGTGAGCAAATTAAGTGAAGAGCAAAACAAAAAAAAAAGATCTTCACCAAAAATTGAACACTTTTTTTCCCGAAATCAACTGGAGACCTGCGCTCAGATGCACACCAGAGTGAAATTATTGAAGGGGATGCAGATGAAGACCATACTCAAATTATTGGGGGGATGCAGTCAAATTTTTGGGAGGATATATCCCCCCATCCCCCTGGGTTTCGGCACCCATGCCTGCACTTGCCAGCCCGTTTACAATTCTGATAGGCAACTTTGCGTTTCAAAACTTTGTAACATCAGAAAAGGATAACTTATTTTTTCAGAAATTTGCAAATTCATCCTTTTTGATATTACAAAATTTTAAAACGTAGAGTTGGTACGAAACTTAACGAATTACATTCTATTATTGCGAATAAAGGAAATAATGGAACAAGGTTTAGAGCACATGTTTATTATCTCAAATAGTTTTTGTTTTTTTAATAAAACCGATTTCGAGTAGTGTTTCTGTAAGTATCTGGGGCGAAGCCCAAACACAAGCATTTTTTTTTCAAGTACACTCAACTCTCGATATAACTTACCTTTGATATAACGAACTACACGATACAACGAACCAATTCAAAAGTCCCGATTTTTTTCCTATCTTTTTCCTGATTAACTTACCCTCGGTATAACGAACTTAGATATAACCATGGGCGTCGGCAAGGGAGGCAGGGGGGGACAATGCCCCCCCTGGATTTTCACACACTCTCTCCTAGATCTCCCAAAATTGAAAAATTCTTCCATTTTTTGTACTTAATACTGGATGTATTCTTATTGCCCCCCCCCTGAAAAATTTTCTGCCTACGCCTTGGATATAATGGACTTTTTGATATAAGGAACTATTCTTTCAGGCCTTTGGAGAATTTTCTTTTGTTATAAAGAATTTCTGCCTGTTTCGGCTCATATTGCACAATGCATTTGGCCATTGTTTTGCATAATTCATTTCGCCGAGCAGTCAAGCCGTCTTAGTTGACCTAGTTCTGCTGTCGTGAGCATACAACCGTCAGCTGTCTGACTTTTTTTAAGACTTGAACGGTAATTTTGTACGTTGTGCTTTTCATTTAATCGCCTGCCAGTTACCAATGGCTTCAAAAAGAAAAGCTGGCTCTTTGGAAGCGGAAGTGGCTCTCATCCGCTGTCTGTTTGGAAACGACTTTGTACTGTGTGTTTTGTGTTACAGTATTGCGTAGCAAACTTGAATGTGCTTCTTATGCTATTAAATCCACTGCACTTTTACACTGTAGCCTACTACGTTTTACAGCAGCTGTAGCCAGTACCTAAATTGTAAAATTTTGCATTGAGGGACGCTTTTGCAGCCTTGACCAACTTTACAAAAAGTTTAATGGAAATGATGTATTACCGTCGCCAAAATTGAACGAAGACCAAAAACAAGACAAGGTCTTCGCCGGAAATTGAAGTCATTTTTCCCCGAATTCAGATGAGGATAAAACAAACGTTTTCGCCGCAAATTGCGACCATTTTCGGCAGGAAATTGGTAGGATCTTTTGGTCCTGGCTGGCTATTTTTCCTCTGGTCATCCAGCGCTCAACTCTCGATAGGAGGACGCCTAAATCTCGATGGGGGGACGCGTTCCCCAGCGTCCCCCCTACAATTTAAGTACTGGCTGTAGCTTATGCACACCCTAGCAGATGTTTACTTTTTAACAAGGTACAAGTAGAATGCAGATACTGTATCGTTACACTTGATATGTTTCAGTTGATACAGTATCGTAGCAGTGTTCTGATAATTATGCTTCATGAATCTCATCTTATATTTACCCATTGCTACATTTTGCGACGTTCTAGGTAACAGACTGCCACCTTAACTATGGTTTTTGGTACATACCTTCGATATAACGAAATCTTGATGTAACGAACTTTTTCTGCGGGCCCCTGAAGTTCGTAATATCGAGAATTGACTGTAGTTCATTTTTGTTTTGTGGCTTTGCTTCAAATTTCTGCGTAGCAACGTGTATTTTTAAGACTGCACAACAAAAAACCCTTGTATCCTCTTTTAAGAATATCAACACAATGTCACTGGGATAAAAATTAACTGTTGGAACTGGAAACTTTGCTTATGCTAAAATAAGCTGTAAAATCAATGTTTGCCGCTATAGATTTTCTAAAAACAAAGGCAAAACCCCTAAATTTTTGAAAAAAATTTTAAATCTTATTAGGACGAAATTAGCAAATTTTTAAACACTTTTATGTTTCAAAATGATTTGGTAGGCAACATGGTTCATCTTTGAATTGATGGAGGTGGGTGTATGGCCCTGTATCTTGCGAGCCACTGACCATTAGCAGGTTTCGTTGCAAATGCTGGTTTATCGAACAATAACTTTCCGTCACATATTTTACAAAAAATTGCACCGCATTTAAGTTTTCGACGTTTGATATGAATGGCCAAAGTGGAAACGATACCCTTTTACCTTTTCCACTTCCACGAAAATTTCCCACTTCCGTTTCCACATCCCAACTAAATTTAAAATTCTATTGCAAAAATTTCATCAATCTAAAAATGCGCCTAGTGTGAAAATTTTCGCTAAAATATCAAATGCATTCTTTGTTGGATGAAAAATGCGATGCAACTATAAAATCATCATGCCTTGTCAAGACTGGTTAATCTTGTTAATCTGGTTATGCCCAAAAACTGAATGATATTAATGCACAGGTTGTTAAATAAAAAATTCATCGTTTTTGAAAATTAATTTCGAACTGATGCAATGTTAAACATTTCGTCTTTAAGAATGTTATGAGGCTTATCTGCTGTTGCAAAACGTATACTTTTTCCATCTTTGACATGGCCGGCCAGTTGGTCGAGTGAGGAGCGGGAAGTCTAAGGTTCAAATTTCGGGCAGGTCAAATCGGTCACAGTGTTGCCAACGGTTTGCCATCGCTGCAGCATTTCTTCGAAAGGAGCTGTGTTGCCCTCAAGCGCAATGATGCGGAAATGGCCTCGCCAACCCATTACACGCTTTGGCGTACTACAGCGAGTATGATGAAAACTTTGATTTGATACTCGATGTGTAAAATTTGGAAAATTGTTTGTTCAATTATTATGAAAATATATTTTGATGTAGGTAGACTAAGAGTTTTTTGCTTCGAATATGGGATTCTAGCAAATGGGAACCGATTGGCAGGTTAAATTTTTGTGCGACAATAAACTACATGTGGTTGCGAGATGATTGAATTTGTCGGTGGTTGCTGTTTTTGCAATCCAAGTGGTTGAAAATATTTTTTATGATAACTATTCTGCACCTTGGAAAGTTTTAGAAAAACAATGTTTTTCAGATGTTGTTATAAATGGAGAAATTCTTTGAAACTGAAAATCAGTTGATAAATTATTATTCAAAAAAACTTAAACTACAGTTGAACGATGAAACTATTAATTTTTTAAATCAAATATGTTTTGTTTAGTTTTAGTAAATTTACAGATTTTGAAAGTTAATTTGGCTAAAATGTGAGGCAAAACAAAAACTACTGTACTTTTTCAATCGTTTGTGAGCTTTTTGGCCTGAAGCAACTATGGTGCGCAAGCCAAAGGAGAGCCACCATATTTAAAACAGGCAATGCGAAAACGTTGTGCTCCCACATGATACGAACCTGCAGCCTATGGATTACTAGTACCCTGCTCTACTTCTTGAGATAGCAGCTAAACAGCGCTTCAATTTCAATTTAATAATTTTTTCACTGACCAAAGCATGTACATACAAATGCATATCTTGTTCAAATGATAAATAATTAAAATCAATGAAGTGACTAGTGACTTACGAAGGGACCGTTAAGTCTTTAAGTCAACAATCCCTCTGTGTAGCCATAATCTTTCATGGTATTACAGTTTTTCGAATTACACTAAGCCAAGTTTGATATACAGTATATGAGAATTAAGCTTTGGGTTGACAAAACACAAACAGCGGAAAAGAGAATTAAACTTAACACCTAGATAAAAGTTTAACTAGGGTGGAACTACAGAACACATGACTCAGGGTGAAATGAAACTCTTAGCAATGCAAAGTATATTGATATAATGCGCCAAGTTATGACGTTAAGAATACTTTTTTTGGATTCTTTTTAAAATTTTGTGAAATGAAGGTCTCTTATTTTCTTTGCTAAAATGTTCATAGCTTCGATGCTGTTCGTTTTTTACTTGTCAAGAAGAATTGTCAGAATGGAAAACGCAGAAAAAGGAGAAGCTATTTATAGGAAAAAGCGGAGCTGTGATTGGCTGAAAAAAGACCAATGAGAGAACGTCATTAGTGCACAATCTTTAAGCTCTTCACAAATTCTTTTTGTCGGCAGAGGGCAGGCTTAGAAGTTTTGATAAAAGTGACTTCAAGAGCCGGTAGATGAAAAGGAGAGCAGCATTGGGCAAGAATGAAGAATCTACTCTCATCATAATGTTGAGCACTGGTAGGATTTTGTAAAAAATGAAGTCCAATGGCTGAATCAGAAGCAAGGGACTGGGTATTAGTCTGGGTGGAAGATTTACGCCGACGTGCAAGAAGTAAGCGTTTCTGGGAAGAAGAACAAGAACGGATAGATTTGGGGACATGTCCATCGTCTGTGATACGTATTAAGTTACACTAGTTTTCTCATCACGAGCCTCAATTTAAACGTTTTTAATAAAAAAAATTAACTTTAGGTTCAAGTTCTCTCGCTTAGCAAAGTCCCGGTTACGCGCAGCCCAAGCACCGGCTTCTGATCCCACTTCTACGGTATCTTTGACCCAAAAAAGTTTTTTCGAAAATTTCTGATGGCGTACTTGTTGCATGTTTGGGCCCCCCTCTCCCCAATCAAAAATCCTGGCTACGCCTATGTTCAAGTTGATCAAAAACATTGAGCTTTGTTAAAATCAAATTTGCAACTAATTCAGTATGGATACTTTCAAAGGACATATAGTACCTTAATCTTCCTTCACAAATACTGTATTTGCAAAAAAATCGGTTTCAGTTTTATAAAAGCTTCGTACTTTTGTCAATTTATTTGAGGTGTCCAACAGTTTTTCCAAGCATCATCAAAATCGAAATACACATGTTTTTTTAAAAAAGTCACCAATTTTTTTATTATTTTGGAGTTTCATCTCATCTTCTGCCAAAAAGCTAGTTCAACTTATTTGAAAGTCTAATCAAAAATATTACTTTATTTTCACAATGCTATTTTTCATATTATTCTTTCGACATTTTACAGGTCAAAAAAGACCGACTTCAATGATCTTGCTGAGTGAAATATCGCGTTAAAATGTCTTCAGTTTTTTTGTGTACGGTAGCCTAGCAAGTTCAGGTTAATGAAATGAAATCAAAGCTTGAATATAAGTACATGTTAGGGTTTCCAATTGCCCGGTTTTGAAAGATATCCGGAATTGGGAAATGTTTTACTTCATCCTGGGATCCCGGAAAAAAACGGGATTATCCCATTTGCATTGCTATACGGCAACACAATATACAACAAACGTACAAACAACAAATGCATCAAGTTTGGCACTAATAGACTCACGAATAAACTTACTTTTGCCTATAGCATGGATAAAAAATAACATCTGCAGCTGCAAGTTAAGAGGCAATACTTTGCAA
Organism: Trididemnum nubilum; assembly: GCA_963965965.1. Taxonomy (NCBI): domain Eukaryota; kingdom Metazoa; phylum Chordata; class Ascidiacea; order Aplousobranchia; family Didemnidae; genus Trididemnum; species Trididemnum nubilum. Next base: position 20,440,228 of record OZ014474.1, on the reverse strand, counting down.
ACTTTCCTTTTCACCTACCAGAAACGACCTAATCGATTTCAGGTTAATTTTTGCTTTCTTCGAAGAACAAGGTTGATCTTCTGCGCTTTTTAAGCTAAGTTAGCGCTTGCTTTTCAAGTGTCAAAAAAGACCACCAGTCAAACTACCTTTACGCGATTTTGTTTTGAGCAATGAGTGCAAAGTAGCACTATCATTAACGTCACCCCTGAGTAAAATATTTCTAAACTTTGAATGACTTATATATTCCATAACTGACACAAATGTTCACCTACCTGCTCTTAATTGGGCAATGTGTATAATAAGCTGGCTCAAACTACTTATCCCAGCAATCAACGCCAAACAATTCAAAAATTGTTGCAAAGATAAATGAGCATTGCGTTGCCACAGTGCGAATGAATATGATCAATTATAATGCTATACAAAAATAATTGCAAATTGTTTTTTACTCGAGTTCCAGGAGGATACTAGCTGACAAAACCAGGAATTTTTATTTGAAAAACCGGAAAGCGGAAAATCAAAAAAGTTACGAAATTTCGGGAATTCCCAAAACCGGGATCCCGGTTCGCAAACCCTAGTACATGTATTTGCAATAAATACAGAAAAATAAGCTGCGTTTACAAATTGCAACTTGACCACAACGCGAAAAAATTTAATTTGCTGTTCCGTAAAAATTTTACTTTCGATTCAACTTTGCATGTTTTTCAGTCAAATTTAACGTTTTCTGCTATTAAATGGCGTCATCAATGACGTCATTGACCTTAATGAGCGTGAAGATTGAAGCATGTTACGATTTAGTGCTAGTATTGACATTAGTATGTATGAATCAACATTAAGCTGAACATTAATATCTTTATTTCGATTTTGACCACTAGGTAGAAATAGAAAACAATTAGGTAAAACAGGGGCACGTGAATCAAATGTTGCAAGGATGTCATATTCACATCAAGAAGACTATGTTGAAATAAGTTCAGAATCGTCAAACATTTTAGGCGTTCCAAAATTTAAATTTCATTATTATTTTGCCAAGATCAAAAATAGATCTTGGCTTAATAGGAAATAAGTTAATGAAATTGATCGTTTGTTTCACGAAGAGCCATTAGAACAGTTTTATTATCATTCACGTCATCATTAAATTCTGACGTCACCAGTAACTTATTCATAAACATGAATTATTTAATGAACCATTGTATAATCTCTATCGAATACAAAAACAAACATTTAGATGCTAAATTATACGTTTTTTGACTTATTAATCCAGCCGAATGTGGAAAATGACTTCGTCAAAGAAAAAACACGTTTAGCATAATCAGATTTTTGTAGACTTTTAATACGTCATTTAATAGCCCTAATCCTATTGAAATTCGTTGAAAAATCGTTTGTTGCAATTTTTTAGAGGTTGAACAATAAATGCACTCGACTAATAGCTAAAAGCGAAAAATTATTTTTGAAAAGCTTTGTTCTCATTTTGGGACGGTAGTTGCAAAGGTCTTCATCAAATATAAAAAGATATCCTCACAAAAAGTTTTTGGAAACCCTATATCTGTTTTCTCAGCCTAAATTTTCAGGACAAAAAGAAACTAAATGTAATTTACCCTTCTAGTAACATCATATGACCTATCTAATTTTGGTAAACCCTCCTTTTTCTGGAAATTCAGGCTGGGAGTATAAATTCAGGGCTTTCAAAAACTTTTTCAGGGGGATATCTTTTAGTATTTGTTGAATAACTTTGTAACCGCATCCACAAAATGAAAAAGAAAATTTCAAACGTTATATCTAAATTTTGACTAACCGGAATTAGCTGGTTTGTTTCATTCTTTTTAAAATAGAAGTTTATCAGCAGTAGAATATTAAGAATCATATTTTTGAGTTCTACCAAACAGTATGTTATGCTTTACCGTTTTCGTTTTTGTTCGTGCACCTTTGATTTTTATGTTTTGTGTATTTGTTGAGCAAAAAATAATAATAAATAAAAACCCAGATCGACTCAAAACTCTAAAATTAAAAATGTTTCCGTTTGCCGAATCGCTGCAAAAAAAAAAGAATTCCCAATCACCAAAGCTAATAAGTTTATTGGTAATGCAAATGTTGTCAAAAAGGAAAATCAACACTCCTGATAGCTTCGACTTAAAACATTTCACAAAATATTTAAAATAATTTAGGAATATTGTAGAAAAAAAACTTGGCCAATACAAATAAACAATGTAACAGCATTTAAGGTATAAAACCAAGACGATAAAAACATGTGTTAAGGTAGTTTCGAACTCGAGTTTTCATTTTTTGTCGTTTTCCGATTCCGTAATCCATCGGATTACCCAGTCTTGCGTTTTTCTTGACGTTTTTTTGCGTTTCTGCTCGAATACGTAATACTATGCAGGCCGGCTAGTAACCTTTTTTGCTCTTATTATTTTTGACTTCGGTGTTTGAAGACTGTCAACTGTTTTAAAAAGCAGTGCTGTATTTGAACAACTACTGTGTTTGAGATTGGCGACAGACTGTATTTGAAAGCCAATTTTCGGACGTCAAAACGAAAACCACCAACTTGCACGCCAGCTTAAGTAGTGTGACCAACTGACCGCCAGCTCTACCATACCACCATCTTTTGCATTTGATCATTCAACTGAAGATTTTTTACTTTCGTCGTTGATTTTGGCTTTATTTATGAACTTTACTTTAACTCCTCAGAATCGGATCCATTTTTTAAATCGATTAAAACTTTCATTTTCTTGATACTGTAAAATCAAATCAAATTGCAATATAACTATATCTTTGTTGCCTTTGTATTAAGTTTCTATCTAAATCTAAGTTTTCAATGGCGACACTTTCAACTAGCATTAGATCTTTTATTTTCATTTTTTAGTCGTTTGAGTGCTATCTGGCCTAAAGGTTACCAGCGCGGAATCCTAGGAAAGATTCACCAAAACGGCGACTACTTAAAAACAAGCAATGCGAAAAAGTTGTCTTCCGGCAGGAATCGAACTTGCCACGGGTGCCGAAACCCGGGGAGGATAATAATTTGACTGTATCCCCCAAATAGTTGAGTTCATCTGCATCCCCCCCAATAATTTGACTCTGTGGTGCATCTGAGTGTAGGTGTTCACTTGAATTTAGGGGAAAAAGTGTTCCATTTTTGGTGAAGACCTTTTTTTTATTTATTTTTTGGTCTTCACTTAATTTGCTCACCTGAACAAAATCGTGGTCGAGGTTCATCCCCCCAACGTTAGAATAGGGTAAAATTGGGGTAATATTGCAAATTATCCCCCTCCCCAATGCTCAACAAAGATCGGCACCCTTGCCTGCAGTCTTTGGATTACTGGTGTACTGCTCTACCACTTGAGCAAGAAAAGACGTCTCCTCGCATACTTAGTTTTGGCTATTTAAACCCAGCATTATAAGTTGCTTAATTTTGGCAAAATTAAGCAAGCGCATTAAGCATGCGTATGGAGACGTCTTCTTTATCTCAAGTGGTGGAGCAGTGGACCGGTAATCCAAAGGCTACAAGTTCGATTCCTGCGGGAAGACAACTTTTTCGCATTGTTTGTTTTTAAGTAGTCGCAGTTCTGGTGACTCTTCCCTTGGCTTCCGCGCTGGTAGCCTTTAGGCCAGATAGCAAGCAAACGATTAAATATTAAAAGCTACGGCCAGCAAACGTCAAAACATCGCGACTAAATTATCATTAACATTCGACCGTTACAAAATGGTTTAATGGACAATACTTTGTTGAGTAGAGAGCAGAAACCTATTACTTATTAAATTGCTTGCTGTCAAGAAAAATAGAAGTTCATCATCAACTGAAATTTCGTAAAAATATTCACAACACCGAATGAATCGGAGTGTTAAAACAGTTAGTTATCACTACTGTGTTAGTAGAAGCTAGTCATGCAAACGCTTACGCACGAGCCATTGCCTTTTTCTCATACATTTTGTTTAAATACGACATTTTGTCACCATAATGCTGCGAGCTGGGTGGTCTAGTGGTAAGTGTACTCAGCTCTCGACCCTCCGCACTAGGGTTCGCTTCCCAGAAGGATTGTGCAAACGTGATGCAATGTGCAGAAACCTGGAAAGAGATGAAAATAGAGAACTTTTTTTGCTTCAAAACCTTGCATTACAGTTAGGGTTAAGGCAGTGATGCCAGCCTGAGGGGATAGCAATTACGTAGCAGCAGTTTTTTAGCTTACGAAAGCGACGTACTGTTACGCTTGAGTGCGGCTCCCTGCGTAAGTTTTGCACGACTAGCTCCTCGTTTTTTTTTTGCACTGGAATGGACTAAAAAGTGATTTAAAGCATCTTTTGAAACATATATATATTCAGAGGGGAGAGCTTATTTGTCAAAAATAAAACTCACAAATCAATGAAAGAGAGAGAGAGAGAGAGATTAGTTTATTGTGACAATAAACGACGCGCAACACAGCACACACAATTTACACAAAAATAAATAACTTTTTGCAGAAGCATCAGTCACCTGAGTCGGCACGAAAGACCACTGGTCCGTCCAAGACTGGGAGATCGCCGAGTCTGCACTACTCGTTTGTCATTTGGAGTTAATTTTTTCTTTTTCTTACCTTCACATAAATTTGATCATCGTGCATGAAAAACTTTTTTACTCCTACACACACAGAAAAAAAAAGAACAAACGGTAAAGGTCTTATCAGTAAAAAACGTAACAACAACGAAGGAAATGATCAATGAAAGAGCTATTGTGTACAGAGCACCATATAAAATGTGGTATCCTTTGCGAAAGCATAAACGCGAAACCAAAACTCAACGAACATATGATCAATAGTGATGGAGTTCTCTAGACCGGTCTCGGGTCTCGAGTCGCATTTTTAAAAGTCTCGCCTCGGACTTGAACTTCAAGTCTCGATCTCAGGTCTTGGTCTCGAAAAGTCATGGTCTAGAAATGTGAGAAGTCTCGAGACTCAAAATTTTGGTTAGGCGTAAGAGTAAAATTTTGAATTTAATTATTTAATGCAAGCAACGCAAACAAAGATTCGATTGACTTTCTAGGTCTTAACACGTTTTTAATTGCTTTCCAACAATCTCCTTTATTTATTCATTTCGGTCAATTTTCATTTATTTCATCAATGTTTTTAAACTGAGATCGAGAGAAACAAAGTTTTGCAATAAAATCTCAATTTTTGATAATTGGCTACTCAGTGGAGATACTTGAGGTTCGAAAAAACTCAGGTAGAGCCGTGAGAGAAAACTGCTCGACCTTTTATTCATTGTTATCTTTGTTATTTACTTTTGAAAGGTGTGATGTAAAACAGTCTGGAGGGAAAGAAGCTGCTTAAAGGCGGTGAATCATCCAGCCAATTCCGGTATTTACAATAGCTAAAATTGAACTATAATTTTTGATATTTTTTGTTTTGATTTTGGGGCTGCATAGGCAAAGATATTCAACAAATACAAAACGATATCCCCCCGAAAAAAGTTTTTGGAAACTCTGAGTTTTGGTCTTCCCGCCAAAACCACAGTTCTCTAAACTATTAGGCCTACTGTAATCTTATTAAACTATTAGGCCTAACTATCTCTAAACTATTAGGCCTAATAGTTTAGACTTAGAGATAGTTAGGCCTAAACTATTTAGAAATAAACAATCTCTAAACTATTAGGCCTACCACAGTTCTCTAAACGATTAGGCCTAATGTGGTTTTGGCGGGAAGAACAAAACTCAGAGTTTCCAAAAACTTTTTTCGGGGGGTTATAATTCAATTTTAGCTATCGTAAACCACTGGAATTGGCTGGATGATTCACCGCCTTTAGGCGGTATTATTTGATAACTGAATAAGAGTGGTTTCTAGAACCATCTGGTCTACCGGGCATGAAAATCGATACTATAGGTAGGCTAGCCTACTAACTGTTCTTCCGGTAAAAGGCACTCGATTAGCATAACGCTAATTTATTACCTTGACGTTTCGCTCAGCTGAAAACGCCGAGCATCTTCAGAAGTTGAGTTGGAGGAGTGTCGAGCACTCCTCCAATACTAGCACAAACAGTACATATCGCAGATAAGTTACAACAAAATAAATATCAAAAGAACCGAATAAATTAAGTGAGTTGTAGATGATTACAACGTCATAATGATCAACTTGCGAGTTAGGACAATTCAACAAAACGTAAAAATTCAATTGCTTTACTGTGATGAAACGAGAGAACGTGGCTAAGTCATTTATGGTAAAAAAATTAGCAAAAACAAAAAAAAACAGCATTTACTGAGCACTTTTGGCTAAAGATCGGTTCACTGATGGCAATGTCTCACCATCCGAACGGTTGATAACGTTAGTGTGGGCATTGATAAACCAACTTTCAGCAATTTTCATGCCCGGTAGACCAGATGGTTCTAGAAACCACTCTTATTCAATTTTTGAATTTATAAGAAGAGAATTTGGCCAGACAGTCTTACAGTGTAGCAGAAAGTTTGAAAAGATTGGCTTAAAAATTTCCAAATCTTACTGCGATTTGAAATTTAATCACCGATGCAAATCCGAGGGTTTAGTCCCCAAAAGTTTACAGTTCTCTCCTCCTATCCGAACTAAACGCGGTTTCAAGTTAGCCAGACAATACAGCAATAAATTCTTAAAATTAAGAATTACAGATTGTCACATTAAAATTGAACAGTTGAAGAAGTAGAAAAAACATAAAGAATTGACCTGAAGACACAGCTGCAAACTAACCTTGAAGTTTTTCATCTACTGCTATTGCACGTCAATAATTCCAAAACCAGTGTTGAAGCCAAAACCAAGAAAAGACACGACAAAAAATTGGAAAAATTAAGATTCGGGCAGAGCAGTAACCAATCGAAACAAGTTTGTCGCGATCGAAACAAACATTAAGCAGAAATGGGTGCATAACTTAAGTTCAAAATCGTTAACGCATACGCAAACGGGTGTACTAGAAAAAGGCTTCAATTTTGCTTTAAGCCCCAAAAGCCTACCGATGGTGGATATCATTTGTGGAGTTGAAGAAGGCTTACGAAAAGTAAATGATGCAGCTGCAGTTTCGACCGCTCGTTCAAAAGTCGCCGGAGTATTGAAGACTGCACGACCCCCCAAAAGAAATATCGACAAAGAAGAGAACAAGCTTTGAAAGAGCTAAAGGAGGACAAAGACATCGTGATTCTCAAAGCTGACAAAGGTAACTGTACTGTTATAATGGACAGGCCAGACTACGATCAAAAAATTAACACACTGTTCAACGATAACGATATTTACAGCAAATTGGTAACCAAACAAAATCCACTTAACAATATCACAAAAGATGTCAAGGGTTTTGTATACCAGCTTTTGCTGGATAATAAGATTAAACAGGACAAATATTATTGGTTACATTGTAGTAAAGCTGTTATGCCTCGATTCTATGGGTCACCGAAGATCCATAAAGTAAATGTTCCTCTTCGTCCGATCGTGTCTTTTGTCAACTCTCCCTCGTACAATATTTCAAAATTTTTATCTATAATTATTAAACCTTTTATGACCAATCGTTTCAGTGTCAAGAATTCAATTGATTTTATAGATCGCATTAAAGATGTTGCTCTTGAAAAAGATGATATTTTGGGGTCGTTTGATGTTGTGAGCCTTTTTACTTCTGTACCTGTTGATTGCGCCATTAAGTGTATTTTTGATTTACTCGTGGTTGATGATTCTTTGCCTACACGTACACAACTCAATGCTCATGACATAAAAACTGGCCTTGAAATCTGTTCTAATTCTACTGTTTTTTCTTTTCAAAACGTTTTGTACTGACCAACGTTTGGTACTTCCATGGGATCATGCATCTCTCCCATTGTGGCTAACATCTTCATGGAGCATATAGAGAAGGCCTCACTCACGACATTTCACACGCCACCTAAACTCTGGCTTGGATATGTAGATGATACATTCTGTGTATTAAAAAAAGAGCACATGACAGAATTTCACCAACATATCAACTCGGTTTGTCATCATATACAGTTCACTATGGAAGAAGAGCAGAATCTCTCTTTACCGTTCTTGGATGTTCTAGTAACACAACATGACAAAACTCTTCGCACACAAGTCTACCGCAAACCCACCCACACAAACAGATACCTTCACTTCGATTCTCATCATTTTCAGCACCAGAAACTCGCAGTTACCAAGACACTACATGACAGAGCTAACACACACAACACCATTCCAGCAGATGCACGACATGAAGCCACCCATGTTCTGTCTGTTCTACAACTCAACGGTTTCCCTTTCCGGCACTCCTACCCCATCCCCAATGTCAAACAACGGAACACAACACGGCATTTTAAGCACTTCACCTCCATATCTTATGTACAGGGTACTTCGGAACGTATCGGTCGTATTCTTAACAAAGCTGGTGTGAAAGTTGCGATGAAGCCGGTTAAAGCTATTGGAAACAATCTTACCTCACCCAAAGATCCTAATGCAGAGCATGAAAAGAGTCGATTAGTTTATAAGATACCTTGTGCTGATTGTGAGTTTGTGTATGTGGTGCAAACGAAACGGGATTTAAAAAGTCGTGTTGCAGAACATAAAAGAGCCGTCAAAAATGCGGAACCAGAAAAATCCACTTTATGTGAACATTTAATGTTGTTTGATCATCGTATTAATTGGGAAGAATCCACCGTTTTAAAATATGTCAATAGTTATCGTAGACGGTTAATTGCTGAAAGTTGGTTTATCAATGCCCACACTAACGTTATCAACCGTTCGGATGGTGAGACATTGCCATCAGTGTACCGATCTTTAGCCAAAAGTGCTCAGTAAATGCTGTTTTTTTTTGTTTTTGCTAATTTTTTTACCATAAATGACTTAGCCACGTTCTCTCGTTTCATCACAGTAAAGCAATTGAATTTTTACGTTTTGTTGAATTGTCCTAACTCGCAAGTTGATCATTATGACGTTGTAATCATCTATAACTCACTTAATTTATTCGGTTCTTTTGATATTTATTTTGTTGTAACTTATCTGCGATATGTACTGTTTGTGCTAGTATTGGAGGAGTGCTCGACACTCCTCCAACTCAACTTCTGAAGATGCTCGGCGTTTTCAGCTGAGCGAAACGTCAAGGTAATAAATTAGCGTTATGCTAATAGTGTGCCTTTTACCGGAAGTACAGTTAGTAGGCTAGCCTACCTATAGTATCGGTATTATTTGATGTTGATCTTTGTTGAAGGTGCTAATTGCCGCTGTCTACATTTTTGCTTTCTAATAGTAAATGCTTTAAACCTTTTTCTCGTTCAGGTTCGTTGCACGTGGACCGAGTTTGAGGTGGTAGCATGGCAGAAGGATGAGGTTTGGTCAAGGAAGGTTAATCAGGACAGCTCAGACCTCAAAGTGAATGTTTTCATTCTCATTCTGTTGAACAGATCTTTTGTAGTATGATACAGTTAAGATTGCAGACTCAGAATGATGAACTTAAGTCTACTTTACCACTGTTTTGTAAATATCAAACATTAGGAGTAACAATTAGGTCCAGTGAAGATTAAAATAGCTTGAGGTATTATACATGGGCCATCGAATGGGGAAGACGCGTGACCCCAAAAGATTTTCAGGGAGGTATTGGAGAAATCAAGTCTTGATTAGAAATAATACCGTAACTCAAGTATTTGTTATACATTACGGTGTTTGCTGTGTACTCGGACCACTAGGTTACTGAATCATTCATCTTGATGTCTTGTTTATAAAAATACAATCGCACATTCCACCACAGCCTTCTTGTCATTAAAATAACTACCTGAATGCAACTGCTTTAGCAAGCCCGCTTTATTTTAGATTTAAAGGCGGTGAATCATCCAGCCAATTCCGGTGGTTTACAATTTAGCTAAAATTGAACTATAATTTTTGATATTTTTCATTTTGATTTTAGGGCTGCGTTTGCCAAGATATTCAACTAATACAAAACGATGTCCCCCTGAAAAAAGTTTTTGGAAACTCTTAGTTTTGTTCTTCCCGCCAAAACCACAGTTCTCTAAACTATTAGGCTACTGTAATCTTTTTAAACTATTAGGCCTAACTATCTCTAAACTATTAGGCCTACTAGTTTAGAGATAGTTAGGCCTAAACTATTTAGAATTAACCTATTTAGAAATAAACTATCTCTAAACTATTAGGCCTACCACAGTTCTCTAAGCTATTAGGCCTACTGTGGTTTTGGCGGGAAGAACAAAACTCAGAGTTTCCAAAAACTTTTTTAGGGGGACATCTTTTTGTATTTGTTGAATATCTTTGCATCCACACTCCCAAAATTAAAACAAAAATATCAAAAATTATAATTCAATTTTAGCTATTGTAAACCACCGTAATTGGCTGGATGATTCACCGCCTTTAAACGACCGGTCAGCGTTAGTAGTTAAAGACACCGCCATCGGAGCGTGAGGTCTGCGTTTCGATTCTTGGTCCGGTCGAAATCGGACGCAGTGTCGTTAACGTCTCGCCCCGCTGCGATGTTTCTTTGGTGCAGTGTTGCTCAATGCCCATGCACTAAGCCGCGAGTTTATGAAAGCTTTTATTTTAATTTGATTTAGCAACTCGCTTCGAAATCGAATTACTCTAGATTGGTCCACGCGCAGTTTGGTAATGAAACTTAAGCAAATTTAAGATGCATTTTATATGAATATCTTTGTAATACATATTGTAAGAATATCTTTGTAATAAGAGTGACAGTTGTGTTTAGTTTGGGTTAATTCGTTATGCATCTCTTCATGTGCTTGTGAATAGCACGTGGCCCAAGTTCGTTTTTTGGTTTATGGTCGTTCTACTGTATTGCGATTGGCCGTTTGTTTGAGGAAAAACCATGAAAAGGGTTGTCAATAGTCAATACGAATAAGTTTTGCTTCTAAAATCTCGGGTCTCGAAGTCTCGTCTCGGTCTCGAACAAACTCACCAAGCCTCGATCTCGGTCTCGAAAATTTTTCAAGTCTTGGTCTCAGGTCTTGGACTCGAATTTTTTCCCAAGTCTCGGTCTTGGTCTCGGTGTCGACCATCAGGGTCTTGCCTACATCACTAATGATCAGGCGCGTAGCCAGGATTTGAAAAAGGGGGGGGCTATTTTGAAAGAGTGAGAAGTGTGCATACGACGTTGACTCGAATTTTCATTGACCTTGAATCAGTTTCAGACGGTTTGTCCGAAATTTGAGACGAAATGTCTCGGAAACATCGGAAATTCAAAGGTTTTTTCCGCCCAAAATTAGGTGATCTCCAAAAAAAAAAAAAAAAAAAAGGTCTTCGCCAAAATTCAGAGTGATTTTTCTCCCAAGTTTCGCAAGTTCAAACGTCTGAGGGGGGGCTCTTTTCGTATGGGGGGGCTATTTTCCATTTTTCACAGAAAATCGGCCTCAAAAGCACAAAATACATTCGTTTTTGCATACTTCACAAGCCAATGGGGAGGGCTCGAGCCCCCCCCGCCCCCCCCCTGGCTACGCTACTGCTAATGATCAACTATAATTTGCTCTAATAAAAAGTGCGATTTGATCAGCTTTTGAAAAAGCGGAACATTATTGGATTTTTCCATTACTGTTCGAGATAATGCATTCCATGTTTTTGGTCCAGTTACTCGAATCGATTGATCGGTTTTAACATGCAGTGTTTTTGAAATGTAAAATTTGTCAGATACAGCATTTCAAGTGGTGTACGAATGTGTTGCTGAAATCTTTCTAAATTATGGTAATATTTTTTTTGGAATTTGGTTGTGATGCATTTTATCCATAAATATTGCAACTTCCATTTTAAAGATTGAATCAACTTTGAGAAAATTTAATTGTTGGAATAAAGGTTTCAGTCTTGTTTTTAGTCGAAAACTGTTAGTAATTGCTTTAACCAGGCGGTTTTGACGGATTTGTAATTTATTGAGCTTTTTAGTAGAAGCTTTGAAAAATAGCCGAATTTGATCTCTTGTTTAAAAATGCTTAACATAGGTTTTATCAAAAAATATATGTTAAACTTTGAAATTGGGGGGCTACTCTGTACTAGTTATTTACCAATCACTTCTCTCAAATATTTTTCCATTAGCCCCCCCCCCCGATTATTTTTTCCTATAAAATATAGAAAAACAGATTTCTCCGTGTAAGTTTTATTGAACTGTAGGATTTTATAATTTACCAGCATGTAAACAAAAGAACTCAAAATTTACCATCTGCCACTTCCCACATAGCACATTTATTCAACTAGTGTAATTATGTTTGCACTGCCGATTTTTATGCCACGTTTTAAAAGTATTATTTTTTTTATCAAAATGCCCTAAAATTAAGTTATTTTTGCAAAAAATGCAAAATTTTCGAGCGCTGGGGGCTCCGCCCTCCCTCAATGCAACCAGCCCCCCCTCAATGCAAACTTCTGGCTACCCGTGCCTGGCTGAGCCAACCGCAAGTTAACATTTTAATCTGTTATTTGTGGCAATTAAGAGGTATTTACCGACCATTTACGTAGCTGGTTGGTGAAGTGCGTAACAATAATCACATGCTTGCTTCTGGAGCCAGAGGAACGTTTAAAGCCGATGCAGTGCTGCATGTGTATTCACGTCTTTGCAGTATCCCTTTGAAAAAAGATGTACATTTTGTTTTATTGACAGAACAATTTGAAAAGAGCCCGCGGTTCATTTTTGCTCAGAACTAAAATTGTAACAAATAAGAACTATGCCAACCTCGGCATTAAAGTAATTTCGAACACGTCCAAAAAAAAAAATTCTTTTGAACAGTAGGCCTACCTCATCGTAACGAAATACCAAATTTTAGCTATCATGGACATTAAACTGTACTGTTTTGTTCTTGTAGCTTTGACAAATCGACTAAACTTTTACATTATGCAACTTCTTACCAAGCAAGAAGGAATTCCTGTCACTTTATTCTCGGAAAAATTTAATAACAAATAAGGCTGAAAGTTTGTGAAAATTTAGCAACAGCCAGTCTCAATCCAAAATTTACCGGTTTTAATAAAAAAGTCCATTTTGTTAGTTCACGCTCAAACTCGGAAAGCTCCCCCGCCGTCTGTAATTTAAGCTCAAACCCTAATCTTTAACCAGTAAAAACGTGAACAAAAATTACGCATGATTTTTTTTCTGTCCCTTTTGCGGTGAAAATTAGTTACTCATTATTTTTGCTTATTTAATATGAGCCCAAGGCGCCGCCCAAAAATGTACAAAATGAATGATGGTCTTACTGTCAACAATATGACGATCGTTTACAGTACATGGGGCTATAGCCCCCCCATTGGCCTGTCAACCAAAGTGCAGAATAAGAAAAATACCACGTTTTTAGCTCTTCTGAGATTGTTTTTTTTTTGCGTTGGAATTGACTAAAAAGTGATTTAAAGCATCTTTTAAAACATACAGTATGTTCAGGGCGGGGGGACTAGTTTGTCAAAAATTAAAGTCACAAATTAATGAAAACTTTTAAAAATGCCAAAAATAAACAATCAAATTTGATCGCTAGTGTAAAAACGCCAAACATAGTTTTTATCAACAAATATTTTATAAACTCAGGAATAAGGGGGGGGGGGGGGCTATTCAGTGTTAGTTAATTACCAATTATTTTTCTTTATAAAATATGGACGAAATAGATTACTCCGTGCGAGTTTTATTGAATAATAGGATTCTATGATTTACCAGCATGTAAACAAGAGAACTGCAATGTTATCATTAGCCACTTCCCACATTGCCCATTTATGCGACCAGTTTCTATGCCACTTTTTAATGTTGCGCTGCCAATTTCTATGCCACGTTTTAAAAGCATTATTTTTTTATTAAAATAGCTCTAAAATTAAGTTATTTCTGCAAAAAAATGCAAAATTTTTGAGCGCTGGGTGCTCGGCCCCCAGACCCTCGAAATAGCCCTCCCCCATTGCGAATTTTTGGCTACGCGCCTGATTGTTTCGATGACGTTTTTAGCTGCGTCTTTGGCTGAACTTTCATTTAAGAATTTTTTGAGCCTTTGACGTTTCGTTTATTTTCACTCTCATTTTTGGCTGTAAAAGTGGAGATTTTGATGAGATACGATATTGTGATACACGCACGTAAGCTAGTTTTAGCAGAAAAAAATCACAAGGTTTATTTTTTTCAGCCTTTGTGTGTTAACTTTTCAGTCATTTATTTTTACCTGCAGTTAGTTTCACCCATTGCTGAGAGAATTCAATGCGTTGACATCGGTTTTCTTTTTTTTGTGGAAGAAAGCTGATGATTTTGCTGGGAGAAAAAGTATTTTTCCAGAACAATCCAATCAAATATCAAATCTTTCATTATACTCGCTGTAATACGCCGAAGCATGTAACGAGTTGGCGGGGCCCATCTCCGCGTCATTGCGCCCGGGCAATACAGCTCTTTTCGAAGAAATGTCGCAGCGGTGGCGAGCGGTTGGCAACACTGTGTCCGATTTGACCAGCCCGAGATTTGAACCTCAGACCTCCCGCTCCAGAGACGAACGCGTTCCCGCTCGACCAACGGGCCGGTCCAGAACAATCCGACTCTTTGAATCGGCAAGCCTACTCTTATCAATCTTACTTAATCAGCTAAACTTACTGATGAAAGAAAATTTTGAACACCTTTGAGAGCTTGGCTGGAAAGACCATCACCAGGCGCCTAACCCAGATTTTACTAAGGGGGACTAGATCCCACAGCTAAAATTTTTTTGCGTCTCTGCCTTTTTATCACTGGCAAGTTTTTTGTAATTTTTTCGAAAAAATTGCCATTTTTACGCCATTTGGGTGGCATTTTACACGTTTGTACAGCTATTTAAAAGAACTAAATTGTTAAGATTTCAACGCTTTTTGACAGAATTAAATTACTCAGCCCTTTCAGCTTCCCCTCACCCTTACTTCTTTGTCAAGTTCAAAACACGTTAAAAAGCATACATATTAGGGTTAAATTGTTTAAGTGACTTAGCCAAGTCGGGGTTTAGCTTCCTTAGCCTCCACCACTAGCGTACGCAGGATTTTCGAAAGGAGGGGTCAGGAAATTTGAGGATATTGAAGACCAAAAAAAAGTTTCTCTACTCAGAGTTAGTCCGGTTTTTGGCTCAAGGCGAAGACCAAAAAAGAAAAAGGTCTTCCCTCCGATTTAGTCCGCTTTTTGGCCCAAAAGTAGGTGAAGACCAAAAACAAAAAAAAAGTCTTCAGTCAGATTCTGTCCGTTTGTGTGCTCAAATTTTGTGCCAAACTTAGAAAGAGGGGACCATGCCGCACTTTTGCATGCCATTCTATGCTAATTATACTAGCCTGGCGACCCATAGGGGGGCATGGCACCATGCCCCCCTCCTAAATACGTCCCTGGCCTCCACCACTCTGATTACGCCAGTACTTGTCGCTGTCTCCTAGCCGAGGCAAGTTAGTGAATGAAGTGAAGTTGAAAATGCAGTTTTACTACACTCTTTTTTTACAAGAACAATTTTATAATAAAAAGAAGCTCATTTTTGCTCAAAATGCAAGAAACAAATTAAGAACAGTCCTAGCCTCGCCACGCAAAAAAAAAAAATCTAAGAACACGGCTAATTTTTAAAAATAAAAATGTACTGTATTTATAGGCGTAGCCAGGGGGGGCCCAGGGGGCCCGGGCCCCCCCAATTGAAATACCACCAATGATAAAAAATTATGGTAACATAGCCTAGCGATGTTTAGTTGCAGTTACGGACGACGAGAGAGCCCAGGGGCCCCTAACTAACATCCAGGGGGCCCATAACCAACAACCTGGGGCCCTTAAGTAAAAAACGGGGGCCACGGAGCCTCCAACTAACAAACAGGGCCCCCTAATTGACGACCAGGGGCCGCCAGGGCTCCTAACTAACAACCAGGAGGCGCCAGGGCCCCTAAGCGACAACCAGGGGGCCTGGGCCCCTAATCGACAACCAGAAGCCCAGGGCCCCTAACTAACAACCAGGGGGCGCCAGGGTCTCTAATTAACGACCAGAAGATCCCGGGGCCCCTAACCGACAACCAGGGAGCCCCAGGGCCCTTAACTGACAAACGGATGCCCCGGGGCCCATAACTGTCAAACAGATGCCCCGGGGCCCCCAACTGACAAACAGGAGGCCCTAGGGCCCTTAATTGACGACCAGGGGCCCCTGGGGCCCTTAACTCACGACTAGGGGGCCCCCAAGGTCCCTAACCGACAACCAGGGAGCCCCTGAGAAACAGGGGGCCCCGTAGCCTCTAACTGACAAACAGGAGGCCCTGAGGCCCCTAATTGACAACCAAAGGGCCCCAAGGCCCCTAACTAACAACCAGGGGATTCCGAGGCCCCTAAGCGATGACCAGAGGGCCATGAAGCCCCTAACTGATGACCAAGGGTCCCGGGCCAGGAGCCGCGCCATTCAAATTTTTAACAATACGTACGCAAAACCTGTGAAAAATCAAAAAGTTTTGTGCTAAAAGTTGCAACTCAAGGCACTCGTTTAACGTTATTATGAATTTCATGCTATAACACAGCAGGCGGTAATGCAAACCCCCAACTGAAATACTACCAATGATACATATAATGAGAGCATAGCCAGTAGATTGTCCTTGTCCGGAATTGCAGTTTCTTTAATTAAAAATATACGCATGCAAAAGTAAGTAGTAATAATGACGAGCACCTGTCCACGTCCAAATAATGTCATGCAATTTCTGGAGGTTTCAAAAAACTGTCAAGTGACGTGACTCGAGTTCTGTACGTTTTGGAAAAAAAGTTTTTTTTGATTTTGCTTTAAATGTTTTTTTTTATGAAAGAACTTAAGGCGCGATCTTATCTCAAAATCATAGGCGTAGCAAGGGGAGTGGCCCAGGGGGCTCGGGACCTCTCAATTGAAATGCCACCAGTGACAAAAATTTGACAAAAAAAAAACCTTGTTTCTTCATTTTCAGTTTCTTTTAGCATCTTTGCGTACAACAGTACACATCTTAGTATCTTTGCGTACAACACATAGTAATTAACAATAAATAATACTGACGACCGGGGGGCCCAACGTACCCCCTTAATTCAATTTTTTCCAACCAATTTAAACGTACAACCAAGGTAAAATATAGGATTTTTGTCCGAAAGTTGCTATCTCAGGCCCTCATCTTAACTTTTTATGAACGTATGCAATAACCAGCGCCGTATTTGCCATACGGCTAAGTGCCAGGGCCCGGCCCTCAGATGGTAGGACATTTATTGGTCTTTACTTATATTTGGCAGGAAGATGTTGCAAAAATTCCCTAAGTGCCAGGGGCCCCGCGTAATGTAAATCCGGCCCGGGAATAACATGTTTAGTTAGCGTAACCATCTATTGTACCATTTTTCAATAACGGTTCACCTCGCCAGTTTTTACGCACAAAATACTTAAAAAAAAATAGCTAGGGAAAATGCTCATTAAACAAATTATTGAAATTGAATTGAGGGGGCCTGGGCCCCCTGGCCGTATATGTACTCCTGTAACTGGTTAACTTCATGACAAAACAAAAATCTCTAGGGAAAATCTTCGAGTGGGTTTTTATTTACTGCCAAAATATTGCAGGAGGCAATGTTCCTTACTTCCCCTACCTGGACCAAATCACCAACAATTAAAATCTTACATTATAATACAAGATTTTAAAAGTAGGCTATTTTGGAATTTAATTGCAAGTAAAAAGAGGATTGAACATTTAAAATTTTTCGATTGGCTTTCATATGTTAAAAATCTAGTTCTTTCAAATGGTTGTGAACACGTGCAAAATGTGATCCAATGGGATTAAAATAGCTTTTTTTTTCCAAAAACTTACAAAAATCGCCCAGCGGCTGGGGGCTTTGTTCCCAGACTCCCATAGCACCGGCGGCAGGGGGCTCCGCCCCCAGACCCCGTCTGTGGTACCTTTGAGTACACTAGCTTACTCAACATGTCTCCTAAGTTAATCATTTGCATTTTCTAACGATTAGTTTTCGCCCTCTTCTTTACCAAAATCCTGGTTAAGTGCCAACAGACTTCAGCTTCAGATCTTGCATTCTACGATATCTTTGCCCCCAAAAAACTTCCTTTTTTGAAAATTTTTGATGACGTCATTGCATTTGATTTGTGGTTTGGCCCCCCCCCCCCCAATCAAAAATCCTGGCTACGCCTATGACTGTATTTCTGTTTTTTTAGAAACCCGATACGAAATAGCCAGGCTGTTGTTGATTTATGTAAAAACAGTTACAGTAATCACGATCAACAACACAAAACAACTTCTAAAAATTCTTTATAATAAGCGGAAATTGAAGAGTTGGCATAGCTGCTCAGTGCGAATTCTACTTAAATCCGAACCCGTTTTCTAGCTCTGCCCGAACTGATAGATAGCTTCTCAATTGAGAAGCGAAAGATAAAATACCCCGCAACCCTCACGGAAAAGCGGGCAATGAAGAAGAAAGATAACGTATTGTAAGCGGTTCGGGAAGCAATTTATGTTTGGTACCGTGTAGTTGCTTTAGTGTTTAGGAGCATAATGAGTTGGGTTTAGTTCCCGGACACTGACTGTGTTGCCGGCAAATTGCTATGAGCCGCCGATGCAATGTAAAAAGCGATGCAGCCCAGGGGCAAATTCAGAGTTGATATACTGTAATCTCCGCGATTCGTTATATGTTTCAGTGTGAATTGGCGAACTTGACGAAGTTTTGATTGTTAATTTGGTCTTTGCTTGTCAAGTTGCCTGGTTCTTGTAAACGAAATAATCAGAGCTAGCAAGCATCGAAGCATGTGTAGATTGAATCGTCAATCTCAGTTCTTTATATTCTATGTTTTATCTTAAGCATAATTCACATAATGCCGCATTTGATTAACTCAACTGTAGTGGCTAATTATAACCTCGTTAAGCTTTACTGAAATTCGATAGCCGCGAAGAATCACTCATTAATTATTTTCTCTTGGGACCACATACGTTGCTTTTAGAACAGTGGCCTTTCGTAAAGGTGCTAATCCTGGCTAATTGCTGGAAGCAGCGTAGCTTTGAAAGAAGAATGTATGGCTGTGTGCGCTATAATTGCGATTACCATCGGCTGCGTGTATTTGATTACCATTGAATCAGCAGTTTTAATCAGATGGGAAGGTTGCTAATTTTGCGGTCTTGCTTAGACGTCGAAGCAGTTCATTTGTTGATCAATAGAACCAAATGAAGTCAATTTAAAGTAGAGAATCTCGTTAATTGTTTTTCGATTTTCCTAAGTACATTAAAAATGTTTCGAAAAACTCAAATTTGAGGATCAATTTTAATTGCAAATACAAACGCATTGTATTATTGATAGCAGTTAAATTCTGATCAAAAATATCTTTATTAAAATTGCAAAACTTTTAAATCCGTTAATGAAAGTTTAGTAGCATGTATGAAATCATGTGCGATAGCCTAAAGCACTTGAGCAATGTTATGCAAGTTTTCGTGGTCTACCCTGCTGCTGCATATGATTTATTTAGGTTGCGACGACAGAGTTGTAAGTCGGGCCGAGCTTTTCGGGTCGGGTTCGTGCCTCAAGTTGACAAAAATTTCGGGCTTAATTCGGGCTTGAGACGTGCTTTTTCTCTTAGGTGCACAGAAATATAATCGAAATAACTTGGCAACGTTGCTAAATTCTTCAGACGTAACTTAACTTTCGTTTTTTTAGGTCATGATTTGGACTTCAAATTAGTTTTCGGTTTCGGGCCTATATTTTCGGGTTTGGGCCGGGTTCGGGCCTGAACTAGTTTTCCCGTTTAAAACTCTGTACGACGAAGCATTTGGTTATCAGGATTCCGTACTGATAAATTTCGCCAGGCAAAAACTGGAAACAAAACACGTTTCGTAAGCTTAATATGTTTTTATTGACTGTTGTGATGCATAAAATGTATTCACCACTGTTGATTCACGTAAAAAGAAAAGAAGCATTTTTGCTCTAATGTCTAATTTGCATCTTGGTTTGAAACCAGTTGCTATGAGCTAGCGGAATAGTATCGTTTTGTTTTCAGTTTGTGTCAACAGAACTAAATGGTTTTATCAATAGCGCCAAGGCTTGTGATTTTTCAGTGAATCTGGTAAATTTTAGTCATTTTGTGGTTTTGTGAGAACTACAGTAATTTTTTAAGCATTATAGCAATTTTTGTTTATACAACGTAGTGACTTTTTTTGTGATTTTGGAGCGATCTGGTGATTTTTGTTGCAATTTCACTGCCGAATACTTTCTGGTTTGAAATCACAGTGATTACCGATTTTCTATTTTTTGTTACCCTTTATCTGTTTTGCTCTCAAGATTTAGGTGAACCTCGGAAAAAAGGTTTCAGGCAAAACTGAACCAGTGTTTCCAGTGAAACAGCTTTAAAAAACATCAACTTTTCACAGAAAAGGCATCAGAAAACATCAAAACGGCTTTTTCATCTAATTCAGTGAAAACAGGGGTTAAATAAAGCTAAAATCCTTTTTGTTTGAGAACACCGTTCTTCTAGCCGTTTTTCTCAGAAAAATTGGATACAGTGGCGTCGCTAGGGGGGGCGGCCCGCCCCGGGTGTCATCATTTTAGGGTGACACCATATTATGAAGTGAAACCATATCTCCACTGATTTGTGGTGAAGATCTTTTTTTTGTTCTCATTTGAACTGAAAACCAACCAATTTAGCGGCGAAGACCTTTTTTGTCTTTTTGTTTTGGAATTCACATGTTTCTGGCCCGAAAACCCACTACTTTGACGGCAATGACCTTTCTCTTTTTTCGGTCTTCACCTATTTTTGGACCGAAAAGGGGTGACACCACGAAATTCCGCCCCGGGTGCCACCATTCCTAGAAACGCCACTGATTAGATAAAGACCTTTTTTTGCGATCACCTCTTTTTCAACTCCAACTGTTTGTTCTAAAGTGAAAAGACTTTCCAATCATTTCTTTTTTTGGACTTGTCCCTTTATTTGCGTAAGTTACATCAAATTTTTATTGAAAACATCAAATTTGTTCCAAGCAATAATTACATCAGTTGTCTTTAAAAAACATCAGACATCGATCGCAAGTCAAAAACATCAGATCTGATGTGATTACATCAACGCTGGGAACACTAAACTGAACTTGAATCCATCAACTTTTACAGTATAATTTTATACATTTAAAACAGTGTTTTTTTTCACAGTTATTTTCGGTATAAGCCTTTTTATTCGCTGCTTTTGGTTTAGCGTTGCTTTTTATTCAGCGTTAGAGAAGCATAGGTTCTGGGTTTGTTTTATCACAATTTGATCGTGTTTCAACTAAGCGAGTAACTTGCGGCTGATTTATTGACCTAACCTTTTTTAACTTCGTTTGGCGTTAAGCAAAAAAACAGAGCTTCAGCAGAACTTCGAATAAATTGTCTTTGCTCACGAAAGTATCAATAGACGCGACGTTTGTCTAACTTCGACACCTAAAAGCTGTTTAAAGCCATTGAAGCATAGTCAAGTGGTCATTTTTGTTCATGTAAAGTGGAATGAATGGTTTTATAGTTTTCATCGTGAAGATAAAGGAAGGCACAAAAGCTTGTAGATGTTAGTGATTTACCTACTTTGGCTACCTACCTACCTACCTACCTACTTTTAGTGATTTTCCCCTCCCCCTTGCCGACGCCCACGGGTAAAACTTCGTTAGATTAATAGGTTTAGATGTCGCAGGCGTAGTCAAGATTTTTGATTGGGGGTGGGGGCAAATCACATAATGACGTCATTAGAAATTTTCGAAAAAGGAACTTTTTGTGGGACAAAGATAACGTAGAATGGAAGACCAGAAGCCGCGGTCTGATTTATCAAAGTTAAAAAGTAAAAATGTCTAATTTGGGTGACGTGTAAGCAAAATAGTGTAACTTCAACGTATCACTGACGGGGTTCCGCAGGCGGAGCCCCCAGCCGCTGGGCGATGTTTTAGAAAAACATGCTGTTTTAATACTATTGGTTGACATTCTCAGAGCCATTTAAAAAACTGGATTTTTAACATTTGAAAGCCAATTGAAAGAATTAAATTGTTCAATTCTCCTTTTACTTACAATTTAAGTCCAAAACACGTTTAAAATCATGCATTTTGGGGTTAAATTTGTAAGTGATTTGGCCCAATCAGAGCGAAGTAAGGTACATTGCCTCCTGCAATATTTTAGCAGTAGGCAATAAAATAATCCACTCGAAGATGTTCCTTAAAGATTTTGTTTTGTCATGAAAATAACCAGTTGTAGGAGTACAAGTACGGCCAAAGGGCATAGGCCCCCTCAATTTAAATTCAATAATTTGTTTAATAAGCAGTTTCCCCTATAGCTAATTTTTTTCAAAAGTATATTGTCCCGTAAAAGTAGCTGGGTGGAGGTGCATTGTTATTGAAAAATTGTACAATAGATGGTTGCACTTACTAACCATGTTATTGCCTTGGCCGAATTTACATTGCGTGGGATCCTTGACACTTTGAAGATTTCTGCATATCTTGCCAAATATACAGTAGGTGAAGACCGAAAAAGGTCTTACCATCTAAGAGCGGGGCTCCTGGCACTGCGCCATAGATAAGGGCCCAAGATATCAACTTTTCGGACAAAAACCCTTAATTTCACCGGCGTTACACATATAAATTGGTTGACAAAAGCTGAATTGAGGGGGCTCGGGCCCCCTGCTCGTCAATATTATTGTTAATTACTGTTGTACGCAAAAAAATGCTGAAAAAAATGAAACTGAAGAAACAATAGGCATTTTTATCATTGGTGGCATTTCAGTTGGGGAGGGGGTCCGCCCTCTGGCCCTCCCCTGGCTACACGTATGTCAGATGTGAACTGTTCTTTTTGGCATCTCCAGAGCTCAAAGATCAGAGCAAGTTGTAATTTTATTTACAGTCAAGTTTAGAAATCCTTAACAGTCTGTTTTATCCATATAAGATCATCAAAAGAGAACTTGTAAACAACATTCGTAAAAAGCATATTGATTAATCGCACTAGAAATGTAAATTTGTAAGCGGTTAGCACGTAAGCATATTGATTAATTGCACTAGAAATGTAAATTTGTAAGCGGTTAGCACGTCTGTCTGGCTTTCCCGGCCAGGTAGTAGAGTGCTAATGCGTTCGTCTCTGGAGCGGAAGGTCTAAGGTTCAAATCTCGGGCCGGTCAAATCGAACACAGTGTTTTTAACGGCTCGCCACCGCTGCAACTTTTCTTCGAAACGAGCTGTGTTACCCGGATGCAATGACGCGGAGATGGGCCCCGCAAACTCATTACACGCTTCGGCGTAATACAGCGGGTATAACAAAAGATTTGATTTGATTGGATCTACAGTTCGCATTAAGGAAAATCGCGGTTTATTAAAAAAAGATTTGATTTCGGCAAAGTAATGCAATCTTTTAATTCAAAAAGTTATGCAATCTTTTACAGTAGTAGGCCTACAGCGAGTAGGAATAATGAACGATTTGATTTGAATTTGCACCAGCAATAACAGTTCGCTTTTAGCAGATACGTAAGATAACGTTCAGCATTAGTTGGACACTACCATTGGCTCCTAACGATGTCGCGGCCATTAATTTGAGCAAGCTGCCAGTCAAGCGGTGTTACAACGTGTACGCTTAATGTGAGGTTTAAAATTTTGAAAAAGTAAGGTTGCATTTGCCTGATGTCCCAGCATACAATGTAAGGCAGAGGTTGCGTTTCAGCGATAGCAGAGGTTATTGTTAAGAACAGAATTAGCAGATATCTTTTTTTGCGCTGTCTGTTATGTTTAGTCGCAAACTTTTGTGCAAAGGAACGTTTAGGTGCGAACTTGAACGCAAAGGAACGTTTATGCGTCCGTACGTTTGCGAAGAACTTATTTCAATATCATTCAGCATCAAGATTTTTTGATGGCGATTTTGAACTTGTTTCTGATAATTTGCAAATAGCAATGTCAAAAGTTATTTAAACATATTACGATGAGACTGCCGCTCAAGTTGCTACACCCACCAGAGTTGTAAGCAGGCCGGGCTCGCATTTGAAAGGATAAGCCCTACCCGAACCCGAAAAGTGATTAGAGCCAAAGCCAGGCCCGAAAAAGCCAGATAGTTATGTCATGTGTAAAAAATGTGTTCGGATATTGCTCGAATGCAGTTAAAATAAAACTACTTACTGCTGATCAATAGTGATGCTTTAATAATAATTGAGCAGTACTTACAGTATGATGCTTAAACTCAGACGCCATTCAAAGTTGCTAAGTTGTTTTAGTTATTTACGTTTTTGTAGCAAAGTCTAAAACACTAGGCAAGTGCTAAACATATGTCCAGCCCAAATTAAGCCCGACTTTTTGTCAATCTCAAGCCCGAACCGGACCCTAAAAGCCCGGCCTGACTTACTACTCTGGCACCCAAGTAACGATACTTGGGGCGTTCTTAAGATAAGTATTCAAAATAAGCTAAATCATTGTTTACTGCAATGCTGTTTGCACTTTTCACGCAACCAAAGAGCAACGAAATAGCGAAACAATGCGATCTTCTTAGAAAGGCTGTTTCTTTAAGGTACAGGTACAAGAAACATTTCAGAGCAGAGTTGTAAACGGGCCGACAAGTTTAGGCCCGAACCCGAAACTATAAGCCCTAACCCGAAAATTAATTTGAAGCCCAAATCATGCCCGAAAAAAAAACGAAAGTTGAGTTAAGTCTAAAAAATTTAGCGATATTGCAAAGTTATTTTGATTATTTTTTGTACACCTAAGACAAAAAGTACGTCTCAGGCCCGAATTAAGCCCGAAACTTTTTTCAACTTTAGGCCCGAACCCGACCCGAAAAGCCCGGCCCGACTTACAACTCTGTTTCAGTGATTAAATAATATGTTTTGTTCTACAGTGGTGTCGTTAAGAATGGTGACACCCGGGGCGGATTTTTGTGATGTCACCCTTCATAATGTATAGTAGGCTGCAAAGTGCAAAAGCTTATATTTGAAAAATAGAGGTACTATTTTATTGCTGTATAGATAGCGGCTGTTATTTGGCTAACTCAAAAACTTTTCATTGTAACATTCTATAACTTGGAAGTATGAGTAGCACACGTCTAGTTAGGCGTGTAATCAGAAATCTACAGTGGGGAGAAGGGTTGCGTTTGAGGGTCTGGGAGCTCCGCCAGAGGCCATTGGAGATCTGGTGGCAAAGCCCCCAGCACTAGAAAATTTTTCTTTTTGCAAAACTAACTGAATTTTAGATTTATTTTGAAAGAAAATACTGCTTTTCAAACGTAGCATCAGGTAGGACTTTGGTACCTTTGGTGGCATAGAAATTAGCAGTGTGAAAACATGATTAGACTCAGGCGCGTAGCCAGAAATCTGCAGTGGGATCTGTTTCGGGGGTCTGGGGGGGGGGGAGCCCCCAGCGTTCGAAAATTTTGTGTATGTTTTTTTTTTTGCAAAAATAACTTAATTTTAGGCTTATTTTGATAAAAATTATTGGTTTTGAAATACGGCAGAAATTAGCAGTGCAAAAACATGATTAAACTGGTTGCATATATGGGCAATGGCTATGTGGGGTAAATTTTCACTTCTCTTATTTACAAAGCTCGTGCCGTAAATAATAAAATCTTATAGTTCAATAAAACTTACAAAGATTAATCACAATTCGTGTATATTTATTATAGAAAAATAATTGGTTGGGGGGGTAAGTGGAACGATATTTGAGTAGAAGTGATTGGTAATCAACCAATACTTAATTGCCACCCCCCCATTCCTGAGTTTATTTTTTTATATTTTGTTTATGATATCTATATTTAGCATGTTTCAGCTAGCGATCAAATTTCATTGCTTAGTGTTGACGATTTTTCAAAGTTTTTGCTGATTTGTGATCTATATTTTTGACAAATTAGCGCCCCCCCCCTTCTAAACAAATGTTTAAAAACATACTTTAAATGATTTTAAGTCCGTTCCAGTGTGCAAAACTTTTCCAATGATGTTAAACAATTTGTTGTTGTTTTTTGTTCGATTGGTATCATTAAATGGTGTCACCCCAAAATGGTGACACCCGGGCGGGCCGCCCCCTCCGCCCCCCCTTAGCAACGCCACTGTTGTTCAAAACTGACTGTTTTTTTAATCATCATTTTGATTGAGATTGCTCAGTTGTCACTTTTCAGTAGCTCAGACAATAAATACTGAAAAAAAGCGATAAGTTTAGTTGCAATAGAATAAGTCTTACGCAAGTTGCATGTAACATTCAGTAGCAATCAGAAATATTAGATAACTTTTGTTATATTGGTTGAAATAATAATTCACGCAGAAGCTGAATTGTCTGAAAAAATCGTTAAATTTACCTCGTACTTGAGCATACTCGTGGAACTTTTATATACACAGTAGTTTTTTAAAATATTATTATTTTAAAATCACGTTTAAAATAAATTCCAAGTTATCATCAAATTTTTTCTGATGATGATGGAATAAGAATAGGCTTTGGTGTCTAAACTTTCTCGCATAAATGTCACGCGACTGAATGTCGGTAAACGCACTATTACGTTTGTTCATGTCCACTTCTTTGCAACCTTTTTTTTCAAAAAGAAAGGAACAAAAAAGAACAAAGAGAATGAACAAAACAAGGTGCTCGAAAAAAGCATATACAAAATGAGTAACAATTCAAGGCTTTTAGCAGAAAATTTACTTGAGAAACTACCTCAAGTAAATTTTCTGCTAAAAGCCTTGAATTGATAAAAGATCATCACTACGTCCTTTTGTTAGTCTGCGCTTTCTGCAAAATCATGAAACTTTACCAAGCTAGTTTTTCAGATGGTTAGAACGCAAGCAAAGCTTTTTCATGTGAGAAAGAGGAAGAAAAGTACGCTTCCCGTGGCCAAAAGATTTTGGAATAACGGAATAGTTTTATTTTTAGAACTCAAAGCCAAAGTAAACAGATTGAATACTAACCAGCTGCAAACAAAATGAGTTAAAAATTTAATTTTGGTGAGCTTGCTAATGGCAAGATGAGATAGACTGATTGCGCTTGCCCACCAATGAAATGTGTTGCAGAGAAAGAAGTCTTTGTACAGTATAATCTTATGAATAATTAAGATTCTCGGATGTTGGAGACGAACTTTTGTACGGTAATTCTAATCTAAAGTTTAAATGGGTAAAAATTCAAAAAAAGTAGCGAGTTTTGCCCATCGTAATTGGATTTGTTGTTTAGTAGATGCAAATTACCAAATTAATTTATGGCGGGTAAAATTTGTTTTTATGACACGCCTGCAAATCTACCATGCAACAAAAGCATGAAAACTATTGAAGAAGAACTTGATCATTTAGTTATTTGCAGTGGTGTAAAAAGTACTCAAAAATTGTAATCAAGTAAAAGTTTCGTTACTGACGAAAAAAGTACTTGAAGTAAAGTACAAAGTACTGACCAAAAAAGTACTTGAGTAAAAGTAAAAAAGTAGTCGTTTTAAAACTACTCAAGTAGAAGTATTTCCGAAAGTAATCAAGCAAAACAAACAAACCATTCAATCGGACAGACAACTGGTCGACTACCTTTGCATTGCTGCCACATAGCGCTCGGTCTTCTAATTCAAGAAGTCATAAATTACTAATTTTTCCAAGAAGTCATAAATTAATAATTGCTGCAAGTTTTTTGTTATTATATTCCAGACAATTAATCAAAAAGAACACTTGCAAGACTTTCAGATTTGAAAATCATGCCATGGAATCATTTTATAACATCTTTGCTCAAATACTCATTCACTGTCATTGTTTTAAAAACTCTATGGACGTGTCTTACCGCTGTATCTACAGGGTGGGCCAAAAATTATGCACCATAACTATTTCAGTATATTTTGCGATAATGTTTTTTGGATGAGTTACTAAAAATTAATGTGGATTTTTTTGAATTGAATTTTATTTCACGACCTATGAAGGCAGGCAGAAGCCTGAAAAACATTGCTTCACCAAATCGCACAAAATTATTGTAGGTAGCCCATTTAGATAGTTTGGGTGTCCATTGGGACGAAATTGATCACCATATTAAGCACATTTAGTTATTACATTGCACAATAAATTACAGCACCGTTCAATGGTGTTTATTGCATTTACCAGTACGGTGTGTGATTTTTGGCTCACTATGTAGAATTTAGCTATAAAAACGGTTAGTAATCATAAAGCACATTTTTGGCAAATTTAAGTTATATCTCTGTTTGCTTGTTTCATGATTTGCTTTTAATGGAGCAAACATCCATGCCAGTAGCCTATGCAGCGAAGGGCAGACATCAAACAACGAACGTGAAGCGAAACTAAAACCACCTTAAACTGCTTTTCGCCAGACTGGATCTGGTACGTACTCGCACATGTTGAAAAAAGGCATTGCTGCAGTGGTCTGACCTCTGACGCAAGTCGCCAGTCAAAAAAGGAGGAAAATGCAACTAACTTGACTGATTTATGCAGAGTTAGGCAGCGCTGTTTTGAGCCTTAAGGTCTCATCAGCAGCCCTCTACATATCTTAACCAAAGTTACCTCAGCTGTTGTGTTTTTTTTTTTATTACAAAATTACGAGAAACAAACAGAACACAACATGTCACAATTGTTTTCAATGTTAATCTTTTTATTCTTTAATTGAAGGTATTCCCCAGCTGGACAAGACTCTTGGCCGAACTGGACAAACCTCCAGACATTTTTTGGCCAGACTGTTCAAACCTTAACGGCTTGCACAGTGACAGAGGCTTTATAAGGAATAATCGATTTTTCGCTTGTGGTATTTCGCAAACAACAAGTAAAAAACCGATGGGCTCTTACTGTATATTAAAGACAGCCATAAGCTATCCTTAATATAAGAGCTCCCTCTCTGCGTGACCACAAGTATCAAAACTGAAAAAACTTGACGTCATTCGTGGTCCTTCAAAGAATATCTTTGGTTTAGATATGCTGAGGGCTGCTCATGAGAGTTAAAAGCTTGAAACAGCGTTGTCTTGCTCTGTACATTAATTAATACCTCGAGCTGCTTGCGGATGCAGGGTTGGTGTTTGATATTAAGTCGTTCTGACTTTCCGGGAGTCGGCTACGAAGAACGTAAAGCTTTTTTAGCTTTAACTTAACTGAATCAAACAATTATGCGGTAAAGTCGACTGTTCTGACGAATTTGTGGTCCAAATTTAAAATTACAGTACTTTGTACTTTTCTGAATCAAATGCTACTTAAGTAGCGTTACTTCACTCTAAAAGTAATCAAGTAAAAGTTAAAGTAGCCACTAAAAAAAATACTCAAAAAGTACTCGTTACCGGAAAAAACTACTTGAGTAATCTACTCAAGTAAAAGTATTTCGTTACTTTACACCACTGGTTATTTGACAAAGGAATGCTTGCTTGGTCAGTGATTTAGTATTACCATGTGCAATATCCAACGTGCTGGGTCAAATTGATCAATTGAGTTAGATGTTATTTCATTTTTTAAAGCTGCATATACCAAGTTTATAATTGCATTTTCAATTTTTTCAGCTAAAACAATTTCGGATTTCACCAAGGTGTGCTTTATGTCGTGTACAAGCAGCCTTTAACGATTTTGGATTTCATAATTTTGAACACATCATACTCTTTTTTCTATTTTTATTTGTCAATGTTTCGCAAAGTTATATTCTTTGTAAATGTGCTTTGAAGTCTATGATGATTCTTTTAGCCGATTGAGCGGCGTGCATTAGCCAGTTTTTTTTTTTTTTCTTGATGGATAATTTGTCATCATTTACGACTATAATATACAGTAGAGTGATGTTGATCAGTTGATGTAATGGTAATGGATGTTAACCATTGATTTAACTCCAGATTGTTTGGGAAAAAAGATCAGTATTGCGTAGTGTTGGTGAACAACTTTAAATGGGTTGTTGCATAAAAGTACGAAGTAAAAACATCGTTTTTGCTTTGTTGCATGCAACATTCATTTATTTTTTTCTTGCCACTCGTAAATGTTTTGTAAATCAAAATTAGTTTGTGTTTCGCTCAACTCTACTAAGTTAGAGCTCGAAGCCGAAGGGTCTTTAAATTTTAAGTGTAAAGTGGTTCAACCAGAAGGGTGAACGCTAAGGGGCTTCAGCGTCCGTAGCCTATTCACTTAGTATAACATTTAACCCCAAAATACGAGCGTTTTAGCGTGTTTTTGACTTGACGTGTAAAGTAAGGGGTGCTGAAGAGGCTGGCAATTTAATTCTTTCAAATGGCTGTAAAAACATGCGGAATGAGATCCTCATGGCACCAAAAGGGCTATTTTTGATCGAAATCTTACAAACATCGCCAAGCTATTGAGACATTTTAACTTCTGGTTTAAGCAAAATCCTGGTTGGGCGCCTGATAGTAGGTTCAGTTAGTATACTCAAGTTTTAGAAACGTTATTGAAAACTGCCCAACAAGTTAGTTTTTAAAGGTACTGCAAACCAGATGTGGTAGCTGTCATGCAGCGGTACATGTTAAATACGCAGCGTTTGTTGAAGCTTGTAATGCTGCAATGCAATTACTATGCATTAAATTGGACTTGTGATAGTAAAGCATCTTTGTAACCACGAATTAATGACCTGAAGTTAATCCAATCTTGATTGGAATTCCCACGGTGTTCAGCCGACGAATTATTGCTAAGTATGAAATATGATTTGTGATATCCTTAGTATTATCGTCTTTTGAAAGCCTGCTGTGTTTGTGGTATATCTGTTCTTAACTGCGCGTGGCTACAGTTAAGCTTGTATGCTTGGAATGTAAATTATGCATTACAGTATCTAGGTTTTCGATTTCAAACGCTTTTGGCTTGGTGTTATACAGGCGTTTTGTTGTTTGCATCATACATTGCTTTGATTATTTCGCTGTGTAAGTTTACTTGTGTTCATTAGTTTTTATCAAATTCCTAAAATCTTGAAAAATTTGTTAAAAACTATTAAAGTTTTAAATCAAGATCTTTGCGTAGTGGCCAAACGTCCATTTGAAGCCTAGTTTTGCGCGAAGTCTAGGTCGCTTTACCTAGAGACATTGTATTGTAATTGTGGAGTCCCAGGACACTTTTAAGGGCAGGCTCTAAATCACTCAGCTATTGTATTTTTGCGATGAAAGGAGCACAATAACGTGCAAAAACTGTTTGGATTTTATTAGATTCATTGCAATAGTGGATGTCACCATCAACTTTCTTTTACTATTTGAAAAACACCCGCTGGAAATTAAATGCTGCTTCTTTCGAGAAGATTATATTGTCTGGACCATTAACTTTCATTTAAATTAACTTAAAATGACTGTACAAAAAAGGTAATATTTTTTGTCAAATATTTTACTGGTCTTCCCCAAACATCGTTATCAAAGCATTTTGGTAGCACCCTAAAATATGAAAACATCGCTTTTTCTTGCTAAATTTTAATACTTTCATCTTGGTAATATTCTCTGTTTTAACGTCATGATTGTTGTAAAATTTCCATTGTCTTGTTACTTTTATTTGTCCAATAGTTTTGTTCAATTACTGTATTACTCTGCTGCGGATATGGACAGAGGGTGGGTGATTCGATTTTGGCCCTTAATTTGGCTCACTCTGATATGGAATTTGATGGTTTCTCAAGGCAGTTCGCAAGAAACTAAAGGATTACCCCCTGAAAATCCCGTCAAACTGAAACAAGCTGCATGGATTTCTTATCTCTTTATTAATTGAAATTATTTTACGATTACACAGCACTATAACTTCAATTCTATTTTTTTGGATTTTAATGTTTGCAATTCTAACTTTTGAAATTCGGATTCTTTGATTTGCAACGCACGTTTTGGGACTTTTGCTATCATGCTAACGGCTTTTCTCATCCAACTTTATTTATTTCCAGATAAAAGCAAAATTCGAGAACACCCACAATGAAAAATGAAAAGAGGCAGTAGTCTAACTTTTTGCTAAGATGCAATTCAACCCAACCAGCAGCTTCACCAACCTACAGATAAACGTGACTAATCAAATTTGAACTCATCGGGCAAATCTCGAATGAAATTTTAACCAAATTTTCCCCACGCACCTTAGGAAATGTAGTAATCCACTAACATTAAAATTTAGAAATTTGAGAGGTTAGTACTCCGAATCAATTTTTAATCCTTTCAAAAAATAAATAAAATTATTTGGCCTATTTTATGAAAAGTAATGCACGGTCAGTAACTTTTCAATCAAACGTCAAGCTGGCCAAGTCTGTTTACTTTGAAACATTTAAGTTGCCTGTAAATATCAGAAAAATACACAAAACATGGTCATGTTGACCAGTTGGCGTCAAGGTTTTATATTGGACTGTTGGTCTACCACAGTACAATCTCCTGCAAAATTCTTCTTCGACTGCACTGTTTGTAAATTTGTCATTTTTCACGCAACGATTTCTACGAATAGCCGTGCAATATGTTGAAATCCCACTACCCGAATATCGTACGCTTGTGAAATTCGTATGCGGCTGTCAATCGTACGTGACTTGTAGATGGAGAAAGCACGTGGGTGCGTTTGAAGTTTTCCGGACTTGGCCAATCAAGCGTAATATAGGACTGTGTTACAGCCCAGTAGTTATCTCGATCTTGGGCATGTGTTCAGGAACAATTCGAGTGAAGGAAAGGCTACTGGATTTGTTAAGCAAAACTAGCTACTGGATTCCGGAAAGGTTTTAGGCTTTAGATGCAGCAGAAGCACAACAGATGGTTATACACAACCAAGATGACTCAACATAATGCTTAAAAAAACAATCACAAAGTATTTGAACTTTGTAGATTTAACTGCAACGTTTGACCACGTCAGTAGGGATTGGCGATTTCAAACAATTTGAATTAAACTTTCGGACAAAAGCATGAGCAACGAAATTGAGAATATACTGGAAAACCTGTACAAACGGACTAGAATGGAACCTCCTCATTAACCAAAGTTAGGGTTTCAATTTTCAAACAATATAATTCCACACAATAAAAGTCGTAACTCATTTGTGTTATATTAGTTATTACCTAACCCTAAGTAAATTCTTACCGTATTTAATTCGCCTTAGTAATACGCTCATGTATTTGAAAATCTAAAATTCGCCGAAAAGTAAACTACTAGTATTTTTCAGTTTAGACAATGCTGCTGTGGTAATGCAAAAACCTAAGATAAAGAATTTTGCGATTTTGAATGCAAATTAAAAGTTTCGTCTCGTAACGCTTTCATAGTTAAGTACAATCCCTACTTATCGCGTTACACAGAAATATTTGAGTTGAAGGGCGTGAAAAATCATTCAGGTGTTTGTTTACAGTTTTAAGTTGAACTTTTTTGGCTCCATTCTACTATCTTTTTTAGTTTATATCATTATTGAGAAAGATATTGTGCTCTTGATGCGATTTGTTTTGTGCAATACTGTTCAGGGGCGTCCGCAGGGGGGCAAGGGGGCACTTTCCCCCCTAGAAATTAAGATGTCAAGTATTTGTTATGTTTAAATTTGCAAAATATTTCTAAATATATCTGTCTAAGAAAACAACTCTTTGTGGAGCTTTTTACTTTTTTTTGCCTTGGTGCAGAGGGGGGAGGAACAGGATTGCGTTTTACGTGATTTATACAGTATTTTCTCATTGAGGTAGCGTAAGCAGCACTGTAAGATTTAGCTTTAAATTGTTTGATTAAACAGTCTCTATCAAACGTTTCAGCAGTTGTAATAGAGTCGTTATCAGGATCATAGGCGTAGCCAAGATGGAGGCCCAGGGGGCCCGCCCCTCCCAAATTGAAATGCCACCAATGATAAAATGTGTCAAAATACCTATTGTTTCTTCAGGTTCAGTTTCTTTTTGCATTTTTCGCGTATAACATTACACGCGCACAACAGTACTTACCAATAGTATTGACGACCAGGGCAGTGGCGGATTTAGGGGGGGATGGGAGGGATGCACCCCCCACCAGCCTAAAAATAACGTACATATGAATAATATGCAACTTATTTAAAAAAAGCAATCAGTGAATAGTCGTTAGCCCGTGTGACTGTGATATAATTTCAAAAGCCAAGGGGAGGGGGGTGCAAGAAAATAGTATTTGTCCTGCGAAGTTTTTACAAAACAGAAATTAGTCTTTTACAGGTCCGATTGATTTGAAGGCGCCAAATCAGCAAAACTCACAACTTGCACTTTTGAGCGATAAAGGCATAGGAGCACAACCAGTGGCGGAGAGCCTCCATATCTCCACCACTGGTTGTGAATATTAAACGTATTGTGAATATTAAACGTAACGTGCATATGAATATTAAACGTATTTGAAAACAAGCAATCAGTGAATTTTCGATAGGCCGTGTGACTGTGATATAATTTCTAAAGCCCTGTGAGGGGAGGGACAGAAAAATGTAATTTTTACAGCGAAGTTTTTACAAAACAAAAATTAGTCTTTTACGGGTTCAATTGACTTGAAAGCGCCGAATTACCAAAATTTACAACTTGCACTTTACAGCGATAAAGCCTACACAATGCAAATCATTTCTTAAGTGACATATTAGGCTTATAAAAAGTGAGCATTAATCGAGGCAAGAACATTAATCCTAAGCAGTTAGTAGCGTAGCCAGGGGGGGCGGGGGTGGGCTTGACCCCCCCATTGGCTCAAAAAGTGTGCAAAATAGCACGTTTTTTGTGCTTATAAGGCCGATTTTTGCTCCAAAAATGAAAATAGCCCCTCTCCCAACGGGATTTGGTAGCAGAAGTTGTGAAGGACTTGCCATTATTTGGACCAGAATAGAGGAGTTTTTTCGTTCTGGAGCTTACCCAAAGTCGGTGAAGACCTTTTTCATCTAATTTTGACAGCTCTTTTGACAGAAAATCAGGAGATCACCTAATTTTGACAAAAAAACTGCCTCAATCTAATTCAAGACTAATGAAAATTTGGGTCAAGTTCGTTTACGGTTGTATCAAACTTCCAACCCTTCCCTTTGCGAAATCCTGGCTACCCGACTGTAAGCAGTAGTGTAGCCAGGGGGCGGGGGGGGCTATAGCTCTTCCGTTGGCCTGTCAACCAAAATGCAAAACAAAAAATATCATGTTTTTAGCACTTCTGAGACTGTTTTTCGCACTGAAATAGACCAAAAAGTGATTTAAAGCATTTTTTGAAACATAGACTTAAGGGATGCTAGTTTGTCAAAAATAAAACTCACAAATCAAAAAACTTTAAAAAATAACCAAAAATAAGCAATAAAATTTGATTACTAGTGTAAAAAACTTGAACACGGGTTTCATCAACTAATATATTATAGACCTAAACTCAGAAATGGGGTGGAGAGGCTATTCAGTATTGGTTAATTACCAATCATTTGTCTCAATTCTCTTTCCATTAGCCGCTCTTCGACTATTTTTCTCTATTAAATATAGAAATAATTTACTCCGTGTGAGTTTTATTGAACTATAAGATTTTATGCTTATGATTTACCAGCATCCAAATAAGAGAACTAAATTTTTACCATTAACCACCTTTCACATAGGCCGTTTATGCAACTAAATGAATCATGTTTGCACTGCCAATTTCCATGCCGCATTTTAAAAGAATTATTTTATCAAACTAGCTCTAAAATTAAATTATTTTTGCAAAAAATGCAAAATTTTTGAGCGCTGGAGGCTCCGCCCCCTTAGCCCTAAAACAGCCGCTCCATTGCGAATTTCTGACTTCGCGCCTAGTTACAACACATCCGAATTTTTGAGGCTTTGTGCTTAAAATTTTTATCATCCCCCCACCAAAATTTTCTGGATCTGCCACTGGACCAGGGGGCCCGGGTCCCTCAATTCAATTTTTTCCAACCAATTTAAATGTATAACCCGGGTGAAATTAAGGGTTTTTGTCCCAAAAGTTGTTACCTCATGCCCTCATCTAACCGTTTTTTTCGAACATAATGTATGGCACAGTGCAAGGGGCCCCGCGCTCAGATGGTAAGACTTTTTTTTGACTTTACCTATCTTTGGCAGGAATATGTTGCGAAAGTCACCAAAGTGCCAGGAGCCCCGGGCAATAACTTGGTTAATTATAGGCGTTACCATTTTCCAATAGGAACAATTCACCTCCACCTCGCCAGTTTTTACTCAACAAAATACTTTTGAAAAAGTAAATTTGCTAGGGGAAATGCTCATTGAACACGTTATTGAATTAGAATAGTGGGGACCTGGGCCCCTGGCCGTACGTGCACTCCTGCAACTGGCTATTTTCATGAAAAAGCAAAAATCTCTTACAAAATCTTCGAGTTGATCATTATTTACTGCTAAAATATTGTAGAAGGCAATGTGCTTTACTTCCCCTTCGCTGGGTGAAATCACTTACCAAATTTAACCCCAAAATGCAAGATTTCAAAAATGCTTTGGACTTAAATTGAAAGTAAAAGAAGGATTGAACAAGCTGATTTTTTCAATTGGCTTTCAAGTGTTAAAAATCTAGCTCTTTCAAATAACTTTAAAAACGTGCGAAATCCGATCCAATGTCATTAAAATAGCGTTTTTTTTCAAAAAATTGCTAAAAATTTGCACAGCGGCTGGGGGCTCCGCTTCCAGACCCCTCTTTGTGATCCGTTTAAGTAACGTACCACTTTACTGGACACGTCTCCCAATTAGCCGTTATCACTTTTTAACTTTTGGTTACATCCTCTCCCTTTACCAAAATCCTGCTTAAGTGTCAAACCAGGCCACGGCTTCAGATTTTCCATTCTACGATATGTTTGTCCCACAAAAAGTTCCTCTTTCGAAAATTTCTGATGACGTCATTGCATGTTATCCGTAGTTTGGCCTCCTCCTCCCCCACTTTTCAAAAATCCTGGCTACACCCATGATAACGATCTAAATAAAATGCAGCGTTTAATATTTCAAATTGACGCTGTGCTTGCAAACAGTTAAACATTAAAATAATGATTACTCAGCCATTGAATTAATTTTTCTCAGTAACCGAAATCAAAACTGAACTTAATTGTAATCAGTAGCTTAGCCAGGGGGGAGGCTGTATCCCTTGCATTGGCCTGTCGACCCAAATGCACATAAGAAAAATTCCACAATTTTTGCCATTCTGAGGCAGTCTTATGCAGTGATGTGGCCTATAAAGTGGTTCAAAGCCACTTTTGAAATACTTATTACTATTATTATTTTTTTGGGGGGGGACTAATAACTTATTTGTCAAAAATACAGCTTACAAATAAATCGATAAAAGCTTCAAAACATACCTAAAAATTTGCAGTCAAAATTGATTCATTAATGAAAACTGCTTAAGTGCTTAACGTAAGCTTCATAAAAAATGAGTGTGTGTGTGTGGGGGGGGGGGGGGGGGGGGGCTGGTGCTATTCAGCATTTGTTTAATTACCAATTATTTTTCTCAAATCTTGTTACACTAACCACTTCTCCAAAATTATCTTTCTTTAACTTAGTAGTGAAAATACAAAACGAATTAGTTAATGTGACTTTTTTCGAATTATAGAATTTCATGATTTAGGTTAGTAATAAAAGAATGTAAAGCATAAAAACAGGTTGCAGTCAGTGGAGCAACCGAGGGTAAAGCAAAGGGGGCTTCAGTCCCCCTCTATAGTCTAGTCACGTAGAAAATTTACTTAACAATGCAAGTGTTTAAACGAGTTAGCACATAGATGTGAGCAACGTGGGGCTTGAAGGGGCTGAGCAATTTAATTCTTTCAAATTATATCAATGTACTTTTAAAAGGCTCTGAAAGTCACGAAGTGTGATCCGAATCGCGTTAAAATGGCTATTTTTTTCCGAAATACCACAAAATTGCAATTAGGGCTTCGCCCCCAGACCCTGTATCAAAGGCGTAGCCAGGGGGGGGGGGGGGGGGGCGGAAGCCCGGCCCCCCCCAATCAAAATACCACCAATGATAAAAAAAAATTATGACAACATAGCCTAGTGATGTTTAATTGCGGTTTTTTTTTTCAGTAATTACGCACATAACAATAATATTACTGACAATGACGGAGCCCTAGGGCCCCTAAATAATAACCAGGGGGCCTCAGGACTCTTAACTGATGACCATGGCCCCTAGGGTCCCTAACAACAACCAGGGGGTCCTGGGGCCCTAATTGACGACCAGGGGGCATCTGGGCCTCTAACGGACGACCAGGAGCCCCCGTGGCCCTTAGCTGACAACCCGGGGCCCCTAATTGACGACCAGGGGACCTTGAGACACCTAACTGATGACCAGGGGCTCCCAAGATTCCCAACAATAACCAGAGCGCCCCGGGGCTCCTAGCTGACGACCAGGGGGCCCCTGGGCCTCTAACTAATGACCAGGGGGCCTTGAGGCCCCTAACCGACAACCAGGGAGCCCCGGAGCCCCTAACAACTAGGGGGCGCTGGGGCCCCTAAATAACAACCAGGATGCTCAGGGCTCCTAATTAATGACATAGAGTTCTAGGGCCCCTAGCTGACGAACAGGGGGCTCACAGGGCCCCTAGTTAAGAACCAGGGGGCCCCTGGGACCCAAACTGACAACCAGGATGCCCCTGACTGGCGACCAAGGGGCCCTTAATTCAAATTTTTAACAATTTATATGCAAAACCTGTGAGAAATCTAAGTGTTTTATTCTAAAAGTTGCGACCCTGGCTCTCGTTAAACGTTATTATGAACTTAATGCTATAACACAGGCGGTTAT
Organism: Trididemnum nubilum; assembly: GCA_963965965.1. Classification (NCBI taxonomy): domain Eukaryota; kingdom Metazoa; phylum Chordata; class Ascidiacea; order Aplousobranchia; family Didemnidae; genus Trididemnum; species Trididemnum nubilum. The sequence continues at coordinate 20,401,836 of OZ014474.1, read as the reverse complement.
GTGAACCCCCCAATTGAAATACTACCAATGATAAATATAATGAGAGCATAGCCAATATGTTGTCCTTGTCTGGAAATGCAGTTTCTTTAATTTACGATTTACGCGTACAAAACTAAGTAAGAATTATGACGACCACGTGTCCACGTCATAATCATGTCATGCAATTCTTGGAGGTTTCAAAAACTGTTAAGTGACTTGACTCGAGTCCTCCACGTTTTGGAAAAGAAGTTATTTTAATTTTTCTTGAATTTTTTTTTCTTTATTTACGAACTTAAGGGCGCGATCTTATCTCAAAATCATTGCCGTAGGCAGGGGGGTGGCCCAGGGGGCCCGGGCCCCCTCAATCAAAATGCCACCAAAGACAAAAATTTGACGAAAAAGCCTTGTTTCTTCATTTTCCAATTTCTTTAGCATTTTTGCGTACTACAGTACACGCGTACAGGAGTAATTAACAATAAATTATGTTGACGACCAGGGGACCTGGCGCACCCCCTAAATTCAATTTTTCCAACCAATTTAAACGTATAACCAGGGTGAAATCAAATTTTTTGCCCCAAAAGTTGCTACCTAAGGCCCTCATCTATAAACTTTTTATGAACGTAATACAATAACTAGTGCTTTATGGCACAGTGCCAGGGCCCCGCGCTCAGATAGTAGGACTTGTATTAGTCTTCACTTATATTTGACAGGAAGATGTTGCAAAAATCCCCAAGTGCCAGGGGACCCGCAGCGTAACCATCCATTGTACCATTTTTCAATAACGATTCACCTCCACCTCGCCAGTTTTTACGCACAAAATACTTAAAAAAAAGTAGGGAAAATGCTTATTGAACAAATTATTGAATTTCAGTTGAGGGGGCCTTCTGGCCTTACATGTACTCCTATAACTGGTTAACTTCATGACAAAACAAAAATCTCCAAGGAAAATCTTCGAGTGGATTATCTTTACCGCTGAAACATACTTTAGGCAATATTTTATCGCTGAAATATACTTTAGGCTGATTTTAGGCAATGTGCCTTACTTCCCCCTACACGGATCAAATCACTTACAATTAAAATTTTACACTGTAACGCACGATTTTAAACATGTTTTGGACTTTAATTGCAAGTAAAAGGAGGATTGAAAAATTAAATTTTTTGGTTGGCTGGCTTTCAAATGATAAAAATCTAGTTCTTTCAAATGGCTGTAAACACGTGCGAAATCTTTGAAGTTAGACATTTGCGCATTCTAGCGATTAGTTTTCCCGCTCTCCCTTTACCAAAATCCTGGTTAAGTACCAATAGGCTACGGCTTCAGATCTTCATTTCTACGATATCTTTTCCCTACAAAACGTTCCTTTTTTGAAAATTTCTGATGATGTCATTGCATGTGATTTGTGGTTGGGGACCCCCAATCAAAAATCCTGGCTACGCCTATGCCCTGTAACCTGTGATATGCTTAAGTTGCTCCAGTTTGTTCGGCACGCTGCCAAAATGAGGTATTTTTCAAGCAAAAATATTAATCTTTTTAGGTTCTAGCTCTCCCTCTTAAACAAAATTCTGCTTGCAGTCAGTGGCGCAACCAAAAAAGGCTAAGGAGCTTTAACTTCCCCTTCTCTTTAGCCAAATCATTTGGAAAACTTAACTTAAATATGCGAGCGTTTAGACATGTTTTGAACCTGATCTGCAAATATACAGGGCTGCGTAATTTACGTTTTTCAAATAGATTCTTAATCTCACCAACTTTATTCTTTTCAATGGCCGTAAAAGCGTTCGAAATGTGATCCAAATGACGTTAAAATAGTTATTTTTTCCAAAAAATTGCGAAAACAGACCCCGTCCATAGCACACTTAAACTGCATCAGTTTGTTCAACATGCCGCCCAATTGCAACATTTTTTGAACAGGATCATGTTGACTTTTGGTTCAAGCCTTTTAACAAAATCCTGGTTGCAGCTGCGATAGTAATGGATACGTCACTTGCCCCCCTCCCCCCTGAAAAAATTTCTGCGGGCGCCTCTGCTACTATTGGTCAGTTGTGGATTCAGAGGTGATGAATTTTGGGAAAAGAAAATCTGAAATTGATTTGATTTACTAACAAACAAAGAAATATTCTTACCAAAAACTCTGCTAAGTGCTCGGAAGCTTTCATAAGAGCAAATACAGTCAATTGTTGAAAAAAATAAAAAATACATCCCACGCACACAATCATCCATTATATTTGTACAAAATTCTGACTTGTTCATCGTAAACGATCTCTGTTGTGGTTTTAACTTTTAATTCTAGTAATTTTATTGTGTAATGCCGTGTACCAAGCCTACAGAAAGAACAGCTATAGCATATACGTACCGAAATATTTTAAGCATGTTTTTCGGCAGATGGTGAGGTTTGCACAGAAATGAACGATCTTTGATTATTGTCGTTGTGACAGGCAATAGGGTAGGTAACTGGGCATGTGTACATACGTTTATGCCGGATTAACTACCTTATAATAATAGCTTGCAACAGGCTAATGCATTATTATTTTAACCTTGAAATTGGCATAATAGCTTTTCAGGTCATGCAGTAAATGATCATCGCAACTCATTTGTACCAAAATAACTATATGACCGACCAGTAGTTGTATTATAAGATTGCCGGGCAACTGCGACTGCATAAAACATCGTGTAGTGATTAGTTGGCAGTTGTATTGTAATTCTCTGATTTTGTTGATTGTTAAGCATTTAAAGGGCTAAAAGCAAGTCTAATAATTATTTTGCTAACCAACTAGTAAAATACAGGCCATGAGCAGAGCTTGCAGTTGAGTAATAATGTAAAGAGATGTTTTTAAACGCTGATTTTGAAGCGCAGAATGCAAACATTTTTAAAAACCCTAGCTTTGCCAAATGCTCGAACAAAAACGTCCCTTCCAAAGTTCATTGATAGGATAGACTAGTGTTGAAGACTGAGGAAGTATTGAATAAGTTATTTTGAAGCTAAGAGTCCAAAAATACGATGCCTTTTTCCTATTGGTAAAGTTATAACGTACAATAGTTTTTCTTTATTTTACGTTTACCCCCAACTGACCTCAGGCTATTGGCAGAGTATGGTTGGTAAATATGTTTTTATTTTAGGTGCATAAGTCGTCTACCTGACGTCTCTTAATAAGAAAATGTTTGCTTTTGTGTGGGAGAAATTTAACTTTGTGTTATTTTTGAGACAATGTTTAATACAACTTTTTGTTAAACAGCAGCCGTTTATGTGAGATATTAATGAAAAGCTTATTTGCTTATGCTGTAAAATTACAAAAATTATGTAAAATGTTGGCTGGAGAATCTTCCAGCGCAATTATCAGTTATGCAAAACAATTCTAGTAATATATCAAGAAGCAATTTTACTACAGACGTTGCTGCAACATTTCTGACTGAACTTCGAAGAGCGAATTTAGAAGTTGCGAGATACTTTGCTATCGTTTTGACTGTTTTATCTGTCTATGTGTTTGCTGCTTTGGTTTATCATTGGTACAGAAGAAAGGCAAATCTAGGCAAACCATTAGCGACTAATTTGTGCCTTCTGTCTGGAGGTTGTACCCTTCTACTTTGTTTGAATAAACTCTTTGAATTATGGATCGGAGTCTCGTCGAATATTTCTTGTACAGTGTATCATTTTACGGCAACTGGTACTTATGGCATTGGCTTGGCTTTTGTCTATACTACAGTGTGGATTAGGCAAAGAAAATTGTATTCCGATGATCTTTTGATTCACACTGTCAGTAAGATTTCCAGAACAATTAGTGCTGTCGTTATTATTATTATTTATTGTTTGCTTTTATTTGTTTTTGCTTCATTCATTGCGGTTTTGAAATTTGAGCGACCATTTCCACCGTGTCATATTGTGTGGTATCCTCTAAGTTCTCTTTTACCTCTGGTTATTTTTTTCATTTCTACTTGCTTCGTTTTGCAACTGGTTCTGTTCCTGCTCTTGGTTATCCCACTTCGTCGAGATAGCAGCATATGCGGTGACGTCCTGTGTTCCAAATCCACCACCGACATACATTCAATGCTAAAGAGATTGGCACTGTGCGCTTGCTGTTGCATTTTTTCTACCATATTGCTCAGTATCGCCATATTGCTGGATGCGGTTGAAATCATATGCATCTACTGGGGAAATTTGCTTGTTCTCGATTTATTAATCAGCACATTAGCAACCATATGCAGTTTTGCTGATTGGGCGGATAGAATATTGCCAATGTTTCCGAGATTGACTGCATCTCGAAATGACTTGTTGCGTCGTTCCGTTGTGTTGGAAGAGATCCCTAACAAGCACAATTTGCATAATTTCCGTAATTCCTACTCCACATCAGAGACAAAATCTATTTTAGTTACGGATATTGAAAACGGGTAATTCTGAAGAATGATCGGAAGCAATACTTTTCCATCAAGTTTGTAACAAAGAAATTCGCAAATGTGGAGAATTGCGAGTGGCAATTGCCGCTGCTGCGTAAAAAATAGTTTGACCAGTTGAAGATAATGTATTGGACTAAAAGATAAACATCGACATTCAGAAACCCGAGTGGATTTTACGTTTCTTGAACCTCTTCTGCTCAGTTTGTCACTATGTTTCTAAATTCAATGATTGGACATATCAATCAGTCAGTGTTTTTGGCTTCGTGGCAAATGTGATAAAGGCCATTGATTAGCATAAGCTACAATAACTTTCATTGCTTATGAATTATCATGACTCGATGCTGCTTTCTATGGTACAAGTAGGTTTAATTTAAACTTGTGCATCCGGTGGTTTCAAGTTCACTTGTACCAACCCTTCAACAAAGTGCTGTATGTTATGATTTTTTTTCTTTATCTTTTCTAGTTATTTTAAAAATTTAAAAAATTTTGTGTAAAAAATTCAACATTCGACAAAGACTGCCAAGTTTGGTTTCTAAAACGCAATGTTATCACAAGTTTTAATATGTTTTCTTTTTTCACAAAATATGTCTATAAGACCATCTAAATTCTAAATAAAAAAAGACATGTAGAATGTAATTGTCTTCCCGCGCTTTTTAGGAAACGTAGGAACATAACTAGTTTGTTGTTCTTCTGTTTTGAGATCTTCTGTTGACTTATGCCAACAACCTTTTACAATATACAAAACCGGTAGAGATTGGTAGAAATTCAGTTAAATTCATTTCTATCCAATTTTTTCAACGGTGTAGCCCAGAATCAACCACAAGGTGATTGATAATGAAGAATCTATTGTCAACCGCAGCTGATAATTGTAAGGGTTATCACAAATGTATTTACCAAGTTGCCGTAGTCAGAAGACAGCGAAGGGTACTTGCAGCTATTTTGAATCAAGCTTCCACCGGTCCATCACTAGTGGTGGAAGCTTCACTCTCTTCTTTTCAGCACGAACCGTTCAGCAGGTACACCACGAATAACAATTTTAACTGTTCTTAGTTTGATCCGACCGGGAATCTAACCTTGTCTATCGTTTCATTGCAGGCGCTTGATTGGAATGAATGTTGTTTACATTATCACATTTGATTGGTTGCTAAATATAGCCACAACTACTGTTGCTTTCAATAAATTTTTTCGAAGGGTAGTACTGCGGCTAACATGCCAAGCTATTATCATGTGATAGTGCTGCTTTGTTCAAGCTCAGTATACTTTGAATTTTGACTGTTTGACCATTGCTCATTGCTTGCTAAATGCCTTCAATTTGTTTTGTTTTGTTTAAGTACCGGTAGCCCATATCTATTATTATGCACTTAATGTGGTGTCAGTCATTTGTTTTACATCAACTTTGTTCTTACGCGATCTTGCAATATTTTAAATATCCATATTGCAATATGCCACACACAACCCCACTCTGTTGTGATTAATTACTACGAATTCGTTGTTTGACAGGGACGTATAAAGAGAAGAGGGCTGGGCTCAAGAGAAAGAGCTTAAAAAAAACGAGCACCACTCAAATTCGACTTGAGTTAAACTTAATTTCTGTACAAAAATTCAGCAGTGACTTTATCCTCGACAGCTTTTGAAGCAGTACTGACACGAAATTTAGTCATGCGAAAATTTTACAAATCAATTTATGGTTTACGGTTAATTTAAGAATTTCCAGTATTTTCAACAATCTTGTTACCATACTGAGCAATTTGTAAGGCTTTTTATGAAAATTAACGCCAGACCAAAACTCAAAATAAGATAGCAGTGCTTTTCATGACTTATTTACCATCAGATGTTTTATTTGGTAACGATGCTGTACATATTAAGCATTTTAGCAGATCCTAATTACCAATAAAGGCTGGATAGTACTTCGTTGATCAAACTTCTTCTCAAATCCTTAAGCTTCCAGTAAGCTTACAGAGATCTTTCAGACCCCCACCTGATATCCTTTGCTTCATAAAACAATTGCTCTTAAAATGCTTTTATCCTGTACTTCACAATGTTTTTGTTTGCAAGTCAATTTGCATTATTGTGTACTTACAGTAACACACAAATATGAAGCACATACTGTACGTCACAATTGAAGTTAAACAAATTGCAGCAGTCCTTTCATTTTTCAAGTTCTTTAAAAAAAATTGCTCCACCTAATTAACTGTTCTCATTGGAGCGCTTCTTGGATGCGCAAGGTAAAATAACCTTAGCATACCTTGTTGTCGCGTCCTCTTTCAAAAAATGTCTGCCTACCCCCTGGCGTCAGTTGAGGTACAGCATACCGTGATTGTATTTCATAACGAAACAGTCATTGAAATTGTGTTCATTATAAACGATAAAAATTGTTGAAAGTGCCCTGCAAAAAATAGCAATCAATCAAAATAAATTATAATAAATAAATATAAGAAATTACTGCAAATTTGCTCATGAATTATTTAGACTTTGGAGAAAACGTGCAAATTTTCTTATAGCAGGGTAAAATTTTCTCATTATTTTTTTATAAATTTTAGCAAGGATGAACGTCCGTAAAAATTTACTGAGAAAACATAATTTTGATAATGAAAACACTGGTCAGAATCAAAATTATAAACTTTTAAACTTGTTATTCCTCATGACCACCTCTTGAAAGGCCATCCCATTAACACGGCTTTACCCTGGGCTTTCTTTACTGCATTCAAAATTCAGTAATCGTGCTTTATGTCAAGCGACAGACCGTTAGGTATTGGGTCATGCGCTTTGTTGCAACTTCTCTTGTCAAAGCCAAAATAAGCACTTGGGATTGGTAAATATCCTTGTAATCGTATTCAATTAAGACTTAGTTTTTTCAAAAATTTGCTTGCGCCCTTAAAATGCTTTTTGAGGCCCTGGTAAATGCCTTCTATGCTTCCCTTAATTCGGTCCTGAGCATGTGCTGCACAATATGCACCTTCTTTGGCCCACTTCATTATATTTTGGTTGAATGTTTGCTACCTAGCTTTAAACTGCAGAGAGGAAGTTTTAATTTTTATGTGATTGAGTCCCTTGCTTGCGGAATTAATGTTGCCACTTTGTTATTTCAACCAAATCAGTTGTATTCTTCATCCGTTAAATAAAATCGAAAACCTGCATTTGGGTTTCCCAATATGCATTCAGATTTAATTACTGCAAAGTTTTCTATTAAACAGAGAACTCGAATTGCACCCACGGCTTTTTAAATTTGCGACTATCACAGCAGGGCAGTTTTACGCTAGGCGACTCTAAGTTTTGTTTGCTTACATTTTACCTTTTTCTTGTTTTTTTTGTCGTCTAGAATAGGTTTAATTTGAGGTCTACATCAGTCACGAACAGTGAAAAGATATCAGGTTCTTATTATGACTTCGCATCAATCTCGGATATCACATCATAGATCAGCGTTTCTCAAACCATGGGTAGCAACCCAAAAGTGGGTCACCAAGGTTTTATAAAAGGGTCGCTGACACAAGAGCTCTCAGTACTTTGGTCAGCTTTAATTCACAGTTAGACATTAATTTTCTAATTTTTGTGTTCTTTTTTTTTCGAGAAATAAGAATTGCTTGCGCCTGAGATTTAGGAAAAAGTGCCTGTACGAAACTATCGTTAATAATAATAATAATAATAATTGCAATTTATATCCCCCTTGAGATAACACCAACAAGTGTCAATGCATCTGACTAAGGGGCCAAAGTAACATTCAAATAAATAGCTTTACAGAAATAAAATTAATACTCAACAGAGGTACTAATTCTACAGCAATAAGCAGCAAAAAACTGGCATCAAACAGTGGTAATATCCTCAAAAGCTAAATTAAAATAAAATGCTTTTAGACGTTTCTTAAAAAGGGACAAAGTTTCAATTTCACGCAGAGATAGTGGCAACGAATTCCATACTTTGGGTGATGCACATGAAAACATAGATTGGGATCTAGCAAAGTTTAAGCTAGTTACCGTTTGAAGCAGCCAATTATCATCATTAACTCGCAAGCTATATCTTTCCGAAACAGAACGAGAGTTGATTAAATTTTTCAAATATGTAGGAGCATAACCATGCAGGCACTTGTGTGTGAGCAAAGCAATTTTGAATTCAATACGAAATTTCACTGGTAAAAAATGAAGGCTTTTCAAATATGGTAGCATATGCTTACGCAAAGCAGAACCACGAAGTCCAAAAATAAATCTCACTGCAGAATATAAAACTTTTGTCAACTTGCGCAATAAATATTCTGGTAAGTTATAAAACAAGGCATTGCAATAATCAATATGGGACAATATCAAAGAATGAACTAGCTGAATTTTTAGTGGTTTAGTAAGCTTAGATGCAATTCTGCCTAAATTACGTAAATTGCCATAACAAGTACTAACTACTCTACTGATATGCTTCTCAAGGTTCAGTCTGTCATCAAATATTACACCAAGAATTTTGACAAAATCATTAGGCATAGGCAAAGAACAGCTATCATCAATTTGTATGTCAGAAATTATTCTGGATTCAATGTTACGGTTAGATAAAATTTCAAGTTTATTTCAAGTTGATTTCAAATTTCAAGTTTATTTTCAATTTCCAATTTCAAGTTTATTTCAAATTTCAAGTTCAATGTTACGGTTAGATAAAATTTCAAGTTTCAAGTTACGGTTAGATAAAATACCCAAGTTTTAGTGTCAAGTTGCAAATGGTTATCCAATATCAAGCTCATAGCCAGACATCTGCAATGGGGGTGCTGTTACGGGTATGCAGGGGGCGCTGCCCACAGCCGCTGAAGGCATTTGGGGGTCTGGGTGCGAAGCCCTCAGCCTCCGGAGACTAGGGATCTGGGGGCAAAACTCTTAGCCTGCCGGAGGCACGGGGGTCTGGGAGTGGAGCGCTTAGCGCTCGAAAATTTGTATTTTTTTGGCAAAAAAAAAACGTAATTTTACTCCTATTTTAACAATTAAAACGTGGCAAAGAAATTAGCGGTGCAAAACATGATTAACATACTATTTGCACAAATGGGGTATGTGGGAGGTAGCTATTGCTAAAATTTCAGTTCTCATTTACTAGCGGTAAATCATAAAATTCTAAACCGGTTGTTAAAATAGAACTCTCAAAGAGTAATCTATTTCATCTATATTTTGTAGAGAAAGATATAATGGGGGGCTAATGGAAGGAAGTTCGAGAGAAGTGATCAGTGATTAACTAATACTAAATAGCCCCCTACTATTTCTGAGCTCATATATTTTTTGATGAAACCTATGTTAAGCATTTTTCAATAAGCGATCAAATTTGAATACCAATTTTTGGCCATTTTTCAAAGTTTGTTTTTATTTAATGAGTTTTATTTGTGACAAATTAGCTCCTCTTAAATAATTGTGTTAAAATATGCTTTAAATCATTTTTGAGTAGTCCAGTGCAAAAGACTGTCTCAGAAGTGCTGAAAACGTGGTATTTTCCTTGTTCTGCATTTTGGTAGGCAGGCCAATGGGGAGCGCTATAGCCCCCTCCCCCCACCCCCCTGGCTATGAGAATCTTTAAATTATAATCGCTTTTGCAAGTTCATGTGTATGTGAGATGGGATTTTCTGCTGTGGCAATTATGTAAGACAAATATAAAAACTGTCTGGATGTAGACTGTAGAGCATCCAAAATTGCATTTGGCGTTGAGTAATCATTTCAACAACTTGTTGAAGCGAAATGGCGATAATTGTGTAATAACAGTTCTGCTTTTTGTGTTGGATTTTAAAGGAACTTGGGTCTCGGAAGAAAATGGTTGAGAAACACTGTCATAGATCATAAGTGGTACAAAGAAATTCCTCGACTTCAATGGACTCCATTTCAGTCGAGAGGTTTCGTTGTACGTCACTTACAATTTATGGTGTGCTCAGCAAGGTGACGAAATACCGGCAGATATTCCAATTTTGCTCTAACTTTGAACAACATGATTGACTGTTTCAAGACAATCATTTGTGTTTGATGTATAGACTTGCTGTGGGTTTCATTCTGATATCCGGTAATTTTTAAATTTTAATGAATTTTGTGTATAAATTAAAATGCACTTGGAAATAGAAGTTCACGTGTTGTGCTGCTATAAATAACTACTGACTACTTAATTGCTACGTTACCGTATGTTGCTTCACCAAATTGCAATTTCATAAACGCTATTTTTTTTGAAGTCTCGTTTGTTTTTCAATCGCTTCAAACTCTTGATATTGCTTTATTTACTGCAATTTCAATAAAGCATTTTGCTAACTAAAATAACCTAAGGTTTTTCTTTTTGTGAGTCCAACAGTTAGTAGAACCTAAGATATTTCAATTTTTCCGAGCTTTTTCCATCCAACTAACGGGCCGCGTAGCTGGAAATTGGATCTTCTACTCATTTAAAATATTTATTGTCATATAGTTATTGTCATTAAATCATTACTCATTTTGTGAAACAATGTCCCAAGTGCTCTTGTCCTGAACTCTCTTAACTGAATTTGAGTATCAGAAATACAGTACATCTTTCTAAGGCCCCCCATCTGGTTGCTGGGACTTTGCGGTGTTCTGTTGCATCATGCTCCTATCCACGCTAAAGATCTGGAAAGTTTTAAACGATATTAGTTGAAAGGTTTACAAAATATTCAATTGGTGGATCCTTGAAATATCACTACGATGCATTTGCAAAATACGAGCAGTTAAATTAGATGATAAAAAAGTACCAATAACAATGCACTAAAATTTAAAGCCGGAAACATTTTGTGCCTGAGGCGCTTCGTTTGTTTTACAAATCTTGTGTACTGCTGTCCTTAGAAAGCCAATTGACATCAGAAATTGAAAGAAAATTGCCACTTAGCGTCGTTCGCAAACAAAAAATTTCTCGAGACCATCAACTTCAGAGAATTGTACAATTTCCATTATTTTTTCCTATCTGGAACAATTTTGATTGCGGAATTGTTGCTTGTCATTGATTTAAATCTGCCAGTCGGCAGAAGTGGGCAAAGCGCGATTAGAAGGGCAACCTCCGCAATTGCGGAAATTGCGTTGCGCTTTAATTTTTTATTTTGAAACATTGCGGAAGTTGCGTTCCGGACTAAAGTCTTTAAGATTTATTGCACTTTAATAATTGCGCTGCACTTTCAAAATATTTTTCGGTTAATAGCGCAATTCTATACATTGAATTCAATTTTGTTCCGTTTCGATCGTAATATTCATACTTGTCGGCTTTTTTTAGCAAATTATTTACTCTTTTTCTGTCTGAAATCGCTAAATTACGGTATTTGCATTGTGTTATGAAATTCCAAATGCGGAAGTTAGGTTGCGCTTTAACTTGGTACGAAAATGCGGTTCCGCAATTGCGTTGCGCTTCAATTAAATCAAAAAGTTCATTGCAGAACTTGCGCTGCGCTTCAGCAAATTAAATTGCGCATTTTGCGCTGCGCTTTTACAGGTTGAAAAGATCGCTGCGCTTTGTTGTGCTTCGCTTTTGGTGTAATGTTGTTTGTTCGCACCTATATCAGTAACGATATTTTGGTGAAAAAAAAACACACGAAAACTATGTGCTACAAACCACAGCACGTACATTGTTTTTTAATTATTGTAGGAACCTCTATGTTTTCACTGCACTTGGAAAATTTTACGTTTCTTTCCGGTTAGACTTACCATGCAGCAGCAACATCCAATTCCTCTTCTTAAAGGGTTAAGGGTTACGAAACTTGGGAGACTATGGTTGAGTAAAGATCTACAAAAGGAAAAGCGAATGTAAAAACAAAGCTTTGACTTCATCTCCCTTTTTCACTATCTTTCATCAATTACTTTCATTCAAGCTGCCAATTTTTGCTGACATCCTGCCACTGATGTTATGGTTGTACTGTTCGTTTGAATTCTATACTTGGCCACCCTGATAAACGACAGATTGCATCTTGTTATGCTTGTTTTTTTCGCTAGATAAAAAAGACTTAAAATGGCTTCGCTTTCATACAAAAAAGATAAACTTGTTTTTGCTTTTTTCATGTCCGGTGGATTCTTTGGTTTAGGGTCCAAGAGAATTATCTTTAAAGTATTCCTGCTTTTTATTGCAATACTAATTACGGATTTGCTTGAAGCTTGTTCTACAATCTCATACCCAGACATCTATAGTTAACTTCGTAACAAAAATAATGAAAACAAAAAGTAGAAAAACTAATCCGGTCAAGGTAGAGCAGATTTCTTTGACATTTTTGTCACATTAAACTGTTTTAAAACTTGTGTTTCTTCGCTGCAACAAATTAAAGTATTGTGTTTCGTTTAAATTGGATTGTGCTTTGTACGTAGGTGCCAAAAAGGAAAATATTAAAGCATCGTTAACCTCATCAGCTCATTGCATAATGATTTTAATACTTTATTGTGATTTTAATACTCATTGCATAATGATATGGGTAAATGGGCAATAATACGCTTCCGCATGGTTTGGTGCATTGGTTGTAAAATGATATGTGGGAGTGTTTGTTTCATTGGACGCGGTTTATTGAACGCATGGTAATATTGTTGAAATGAACTTCTACACGTTAGTAATTCGAACCATTTTGTGTGGAGGGTGACGATATACTTCATGCAAAATTTTTGGCATTCGTTATTGACTCTTGCAATTAAGTGTTCAACTATATTTTACGTACAGGTCTAATTTTATTAAGTAACCAAATTTTCTTGGCTCAATAGTCAATAGGATCGCCAGACAACCAGGAAGAAGGAATGAAAGATAGTTGAAATAGTGCCTAGTATGCCAAGCAACAATCGATGGAAGAAACTGACGGTATAGAGTCATTGTTTTGAATCATCCAGTCGCTTCCTGGAATACTGGGATCAGGGCCGCAACTAGGGGAAGCAAAAGAGGGCGGCGCCCCTCCAAACAAAAATTCCATTCCACTAAACTGCTCAGCATGCCCACTCAAACTCCCCTTTTCCTTGCGGCTGTTTGAAGATGGTGGCTTTTTGTTTTGGAAACCAATAGAGAACTAAGAGATAAGTAGACCAATTTGGCGCGATAACCTTTTTTTTTCTTTTGGAGATCAACTGAGAACTCGGAGAAAAGCTGACTAAATTGGAACGATGACCTTTTTTTGTTTTTGGAAACCAACAGAGAACTAGGAGATAAGTACACCAATTTGGCGCGTTTTTTTTAAAAGATCAACAGAGAACTCAGAGAAAAGCAGACCAAATTGGCACGATGACCTTTTTTTTTTTAGAGCAACAGAGAACTCGGAGAAAGTAGACCAAATTGGCGCGATGACCTTTTTTGGGGGGGGATCAACAGAGAACTTGGTGAAACTAGACCAACCCCAAAATTTTGGGCCCCCCAGAAACAAATTTTGCCCCCTCCCCCCCCTAGAACAACATTCTAGTTGCGGCTCTGGCTGGGGTGGAATAGAAAATTCACCTTTTGAAATGAATGTGGACAAATACGTTTTCCATGTCTTAAACTATTCACAGCTTGGTCGTTGCGCAAGACCAACGATACACCAGCTAGTATGGCAATGTCAAGCTATGCGTTTTGAGCTACGATTAAAGTTTGGCTGAAGTGCATTACCTACCGGAAAAATTGTAGTTGATTTTTCACCACATTCTGTATAAAATTTTATTAACTTTGGTTTATCGCAGTGGTTCTCAACCTGTGGTGCGCGTAGCACTAGTGGTACATCAAGGTCTTCCTGGTGGTACACGAGTAATTTCTAGGTGGTATCTTTTTTTACAAAAAATCTAGATCGGTAGTCTCCAAACTGGGGTATATACAGTAGTGTAGTCAGGACGGCTGGAGTGGGACCTGCCAACCGAAATGCAGAATAAGAAAATTACCACGTTTTTAGCACCAGTGAGATTGTCTCTTGCTCTGGAATAGACTCAAAAAATGATTTAAAGCATTTTTTCAAACGTTTATTTGAAGGGGGGAGCTATATTTGTTAAAAATAAAACTTCTAAATCAGAAATAACTTTGAAAAATAGTCAAAAATTGCCAAATTGGTATTCCAATTTAATCGCTTATTGAAGAATAAGCTCAGAAATAGGGTGGGAGCTATTCTTTATTATTTAATTACCAATCACTTCTCTCAAAGTTTCTAATTCCATTAGCACCCCTAATTGTTTGTTTGTTTCTCTATAAAATATAGACGAAATAGATTACTCCTTCAGAGTTTTATTGAACTACCGGTATAGGATTTTTTGATTTACCAGCTTGCAAATAGCACGATCTGTGAATACAACTCTGAATACGACTAGAGTTCATGCTACTTCTAGTGCGACTATTAGCAAGTAGAACGACTTTCTAGATCGTGCTACTAGTGAGATCTCTGCATACGGGCCCAGGGGCCCGGGCCTTCTAAATTCAATTTTTGCCAATCAATTAAAATGTATAACCCGGCTGAAATTAAGGGTTTTTATCATGAAAGTTGCTACCTCGGGCTCTCATCTAACCTTTTTAGAAACGGAATGCAATAACAGGGCGGGATTTACCATATGGCCCAGTGCCAGGAGCCCTGCGCTCAGATGGTAAGACTTTATTTTTGGTCTACACTTATGTTTAGCAGGAAGATGTTGCGAAAATCTTTAAAATGCCAGGGGCCCCGCGCAATGTAAATCCGGCCCGGGCAAGAACATGGTAATTAAGCGTAACCATCTAATGTACGGTTTTCAGTAACAATTCACCTCCATACACCTCGCTAGTTTTTACGCTAAAAAATGCGTTAAAAAAAATCTATGAAAAATGCTCATTGAACCAATTATTGAATTTAAATTGAGGGACCTGGGGCCTCTTAACCGTACATGTACTCCTACAACTGGTTATTTTCATGTCAAAACAAAAACCTCTTAGGAAAGTCTTCGAGTGGATTAGTTACTACTAAAATACTTATAAAAATTTAACCCCAAACTGCAGAATTACAAACGTATATTCGACCAAATTATAAGTAAAAGGAGAATTGAAACAATTTAATTGCTTTTAATTGGCTTTCAAATCTTAATAATCTACTTCTTTCAAATAGTTCTGAATACCTGCGAAATGTGATCCAATGGCATTTGAAATAGCTCTTTTTTCAAAAAATTCCAAAAAATCGCCCAGCGACTGGGGGCGTCGTCCCCAGATCCCCGTCTGTGATACGTTTGAATAAACTAGTTTCTTACACAAGTCTCCCAATTTAGATATTTTCAATTGTAACTTTTGGTTAAAGCCTTCTCCCTTTAGAAAACTCTCGGTTAAGTGCCAAACCAGGCCACGGATTCTGATCTTCCATTCTACTATATCTTTGTCCCACCAAAATTCCTCTTTCGAAAATTTCTGATGACTTCATTGCATGTGATTTTTGGTTTGGCCCTCCCCCCCAATCAAAAATCCTGGCTACGCCTATGCACGGGGGATGGCATTTGGATCCGTGTCCCCCCAAATCACTGCTTGAGCTCCGCAAGCGAGAGTAAACTTTTGTAGTAGCACAACTAGCAAACTTTTGCCCGAAAACGGGTAACCACAAACGCTTTTTTCTATGAATCAGCACGACAGATCAAGTGAACGTAATCAAGTAGCCTTAGATTTTGCAATGAAGACCTTTTTTTTTTTTAATTTTTTTAGTCTTCACCGCCAAATTTGAGGGCAAAATCCATACCAAAGAAGGATAACACAGGATTTGGAGCAAAATATTCACTAGATCGCTGCCGCATTCCGAATTCGTCTGGTCTCGGCTGCGTAAGCGTCCCCCCCCCCCGCACAAGTTTTTGTGCCCCCTCCCCCAAACACACTACTCTGGCTCCGATCTATACAATGGTCTGTGACCAGATAGCCAACAAACCATCTTCATTTGTTGTACTAAATGCTAGCAATTTGAGGAAATATCGCGGAAAACCGTCTTTGCGATCTGCAAGTTTTTAGCAATTTATCGAACTCTAATTATTGCATTTTCGTAAAAGAGATACTGCTCGAAATCGGCTTTATTGAAATCGGTTTTATCAATTCAAATTAACCCGCTACTAGACCACATTATTTGTTCAACTTCTATTGAGAAAAAATCGGACCATGTGCGATAAAACTCGCCTATACATACAGTATAAGCATAAGAGCAACGACAAAACGTCACAAAGGTCTTGTATGTTCTACTAAACTGAAATAACGAGGTAACAAGAGCAGAGTGAAAACACTTTTAGGCTAAAAAAAACAGCGCTAAAAAAGCGCTTTTTAGGCTAAAAAAACAGCGGCGCTGCCGCTTGTCGCTGGTGACGAAAAAAAGCAACGGTGCTGCCGCTACCGCTACCGAAAAAGTAGCGCCCGCTAGTGAACAGCGCCGCTGTGCCCATCACTGCCCATTGGCATGTCGACCAAAATGCAGAACGAGAAAAACACTACGTTTTTAACACTTTTGAGACCGTTAAATGCACTAGAGTGGACTAAATAGTGATTTAAAACATATTTTGAAACATATATTTAGGGGGGGCTTATTTGTTGAACAGATACTACACTTGATCTTAGCTCTTGAGAGCCGAGGCCAGTTGGTCGAGCGGTAACGCGTTCGTCTCTGGAGCGGGAGGTCGGAGGTTCAAATCTCGGGCCGGTCAAATCGGACACAATGTTGCCAACGGCTCGCCACCGCTGCGACATTTCTTCGAAAGGAGCTGTGCTGTCCGGGCGCAATGACGCGGAGATGGGCCCTGCCTACTCGTTGTGAAAGATTTGATTTTTAATTTAATTTATTTGTTGAAAATAAAGCTAACAAATAAATGAAAACTTTGAAAAAAGGTCAAAAATACGCAATCAAATTTGATTGCAAGTGTAAAAATGTTAAACATAAGTGTCATCAACAAATATACTATAAACTAAGGAATGGGGGGGGGGGGCTATTCAGCATTAGTTAATTACCAATTTCTCTCAAATTTCTATTCATTAGCCCCCCCCCAATTATTTTTCTGTGTAAACTGTATACGAAATAGAATACTCCGTGTGAGTTTCATTGAACTATCCGATTTTATTATTTACCAACATCTAAATAAGAGAACTAAAATTTTACCATTAGCCACCTCCCAAATAGCACATTTATGCCACCAGTTTAATCATGTTTGCACTGCCAATTTCTAAGCCACGTTTTAAAAGCATAATTTTTTTTTATCAAAATAGCCCTAAAATGAAGTTATTTTTGCAAAAAAACGCAAAATTTTTGAGCGCTGGGGCTCCACCCCCAGAACCCTACACCCCCAATACACAGCTCTTTCCCCGTTGCGAATTTCTGGCTACGCGCCTGAGCGTAGCCAGGATTTTTGATTGGGGGGGGGGCAAACCACAAATCACATGCAGTCGTCAGAAACCTTCAAAAGAGGAGTTTTTTGTGAGGGCCAAGGTATCGTAGAATGGAAGATCAGAAGCCGAGGCCTGGTGTTGGCACGTAACTAGGAACTTGTTCAAGGAGAGGGCTGCTTAAACCACTAGCTAAAATGCAAAAATAACTAAATTGAGAGACGTGTTTGAATAAAGAAGTGTACTGTAATTAAAACGTATCACAGACGGGGTCTGGGGGCGGAGCTCCCAGCCGCTGGAGGCTATGGGGGTCTACGGGCGAAGCCCCCAGCCGCTTGGGCGATTTTTCGTAATTTTTTGGAAAATAAAGCTATTTGATTACCATTCGATCACAATTCGCACGTATTCAGAGGTATTTGAAAGTATTGGATTTTTAACTTTTAAAAGCCAATTGAAAAAATTAAGTTGTTCAGTACTCCTTTTACTTGCAATTTAAGTCCAAACCATGTTTAAAATCTTGCATTTTGGGGTTAAATTTTGTGAGTGATTTGGCCAAGGTAGGGGGAAGTAAAGTACATTGCCTCCTGCAATCTTTTAGCTCTAAATAACAATCCAGTCGAATACTTTCCTTAGAGATTATTGTTTTGTCATGAAAACAACCAGTTACAAGAGTACATTTACGGCCAGGGGGCCCGGGCTCTATCAATTCAAAAAATTTTTCAATGAGCATTCCCCTTAGTGTAGCAAATTTTTTTCAAAAGCATTTTCTTGCATAAAAATTGGCGAGGTGTAGGTGAATTGTTATCGAAAAATGTACAATAGATAGTTACGCCTACAAACCATGCTATTGCCCGGGCCGGATTTATATTGAGTTGGGCTCCAGGCACTTTGGGATTTCTGCAATATTTTCTTGCCGAATACAGTTAAAGACCAAAATAAAGTCTTATCTGAGTGCGAGGCCCATGGCGTTGTGCCAAATGTCTAATCCGTCCCTGGTTATTGCATTACGTTGACAAAAAGGTAAGATGAGGGTCTGAGTTAGCCACTTTTAGGATAAAAACTGTTAGTTTCACTCGGATTATACGTTTAAACTACTTTTAAATTAGTTGGCAAACATTAAATTAAAAGGGTTCGAGCCCCCTTGAACAATATTATTGTTGGTGGCCCATTTAAATTGGGAGCCATTTAAATGTTATTGTTGAGGGCGTTTCTAAATTGGTTGGCAAAAATTAAATTGAGGGGGCCCGAGTCCCCTGGATCAATAATATTTAGGGGGTCCATTTAAATATTATTGTAGGGGGCCCATTTCAGTTGGGTGGCAAAAATTACATTGAGGGGGCCCAGGTTCCCTGGATGAATATTATTGTTGGGGGCCCATTTAAATATTGTTGCAGGGGGCCCATTTCAGTTGGGTGGCAAAAATTAAATTGAGGGGGCCCGGGTTCCCTGGATGAATATTATTGTTGGGGGCTCATTTAAATAAGTATTGTAGAGGGCCCACTAAATTTGTTTGGTAAAAATTACATTGAGGGGGTCCGAGCCCTCTGGATCAATATTGTTGTTGAGAGCCCGTTTAAATATTATTGTAGGGGCCCATTTAAATTGGCTGGTAAAAATTAAATCGAGGGGCCCCGGCCTCCTGGATCAATTGTAATTATAATTGTAATTACATTTTATTCACCAAGTTGCCTTGGCCAGGAGACAGCGAAGGGACCTTTCGGTCTTCGAGTCAAGCTGCCACCTGCCCATCTGTCTACCACACACGATGGAGGCTTCACACTGTCCCTTTAATTGCTGAATGTCAAGCAGGAAAGCTGTGAATACCAATTTTTATAGTCTTTGGTTTGACTCGACCGGGAATCGAACCCGAGTCTACCGCTTCAGTAGCAGACGCTCTATCCACTCAACCACCGATCGGTTAATTACTGCTGTAAGCGAAGATGCTAAAAGAAACTGAAACTGAAGAAACAACAGTATTTTTGTGACATTTTTATCATTGGCAGCAATTCAATTGGGGGAGGGCGGGCCCCCTGGGCCCCCCTTGCTAAGCCTATGTCTACAAACCATGCTATTGCCCGGGCCAAATTTACATTGAATTGGGCTCTTGGCACTTTGAGATTTTTGCAATATTTTTCTGCCAAATACAGGTGAAGACCAAAAAAACGTCTTATCTGAGCGCGGGGCCCCTGACACTGTGCCATATGTTAAATCCGTCCCTATTTATTGCATTACGTTGATGAAAAGGTGGATGAGGGCCTGAGTTGGCCACTTTTAGGATAAAAACCCTTAATTTTACTCTGTTTATACGTTTAAATTAGTTGGCTAACATTAAATTGAAGGGGCCCGGGTCCCCTGGATCAATATTATTGTTGGGGGCCCATTTACATTTGGGACCATTTAAATATTATTTAGGGGGTCCACTTAAATTGGTTGGCAAAAATTAACTTTTGAGGGGGCCCGGGCCCCTCTGGATCAAAATTATTGTTAATTACTGTTGTACGCGAAGATGCTAAAAGAAACTGAAACTAAAGAAATAATAGTCTTTTTCGTGACATTATTATCATTGGTAGCTTTTCAATTGGGGGAGGGCCCTTGAGTACGCCTATGTACAAAACCATGACTGCAGATAGAAACATACTCTCAGAGTTATGACCAGGGCCTGCAAGAGGGGGTTCAGGGGGTACATTGTACCCAGGCCCGGGCTCAAGGGGCGCGGAAGATTTCAGGTTTCCGCGTTAAGTTTTCATATCGCACCATAACACCGTCATCAAACTTGCCTACAGCAAAAACGTCAGTCAGCCTATTCAGTATTGGTAATTGGTCGCTATTTTTGCTACACAGCCTTTAGGGCATCCAATAGTGGCCGATTTGATTAAACAAAAGAGGAAAATGTATCAAAAGCCATACACTTGCTCCGAAATTAACGTTTAGTTAGTTTTCTCTGACTTGAGAGCCCTAATTCTACGGTATAACAATGTGCGAGGGCCCACATTTTCAGAGATCCAAAAGCACTTCAACCTCAGAGAGCGGAGTCAAAGCTGACATACTATACTACTATCATTAAGTAACTCACTCTATCTGTATGAGTTTAAAAGGTATTAGGGTTTGTGAAGTCTATGATTGCAGATGACTTCTTGTCTGTGGTTTCTACAGTGAGTGTCACTGTTGTACTCTGGTACTGGGAGTATAATCATGTCGTCCTAGTGATGTTGTCCCCGAGAGGACGCTGCTGTCTGCCCCAATTTCCTTTGAGAATTCCAGCCAAAACAATCGATTAAAGCCAATGTATGTTATTTGAACGTGTCGTCCCCCATGTTGCTTATTCACTAGGACTGGCTACATAATCAACTGTAAGTTATAGACTATTCCTAGCCAAATAATATCCAGACGCCAGAGGCTACGTGGGCCTAGCATTAGATCAAAGCATTTTTCTCACAACACGCTCTCAGTCTCTGTCAGGTAAGACAATGACCAACGAAGCATAGCTAAACAGGTATGCGTCATAGAGCACGTGATGAACAATTGCGGTTAAGCGTGCGAATAATTGCAGAAGTGAGGTCTAGCTAGCTAGCCTATGCCACAGTACTGTGCCTATGCTGGTATTCTGACATGACATACTGTATCAGATCCAGTATCAGGGCCTCAGAACAGCGTTCGTACTGTCAACAGCGTCAATGCAAACAGAGAAAAATGCCTCAAAGCGAGCAGAGAAAAATCGCCATGACTCCCAGAAGCAGAAGTTTCAATGAAGATGATAGGAAAACTTTAAATGAGATACTGGAAATAGTAGAAAGTTTCATAAACGAAATAGAAGAACTCAGAAACGAATTAAAAACGAGCAAAGAAGAAATTGAGCACCTAAAAATTGAAAATGGAGACTAGAAGCGTGTGATTAACTTAAACACCCTTCAATTAGATGACATGCAGCAATGTAATCGCAGAGAAAATTTTCGTATATACGGTGTTCAAGAAACCAAGCCCACCAAGGATGATGGTAAAACCGTTATTCTGAATGCAGTGGTGGGCAAGTTACTTTCTAAAAGTAACTAGTTACAAGTTACAGTTACTTGGCAAAAAAAGTAACTAAGTTACAGTTACAGTTACAAATTTGAAAAAGTAACTAGTTACAGTTACAGTTACAAGTTACAGTTACTTTAGTGATTAAAAATTTGGACTAAAAACAGGCCTGACGGCTTTAACTTAAACTTTAACCAGCAACCACACGTATAGTCCAGTGAACACAGTGAAGAAAATATGGATAAAAGGTTATGGTTGATCAAACATGCGACTGTGCGTCCTATGTTGCCATTGTAATACAATAATTTTGAATGGAATTCATAAAAAATCTATAATTTGCCTCAAAGCATGTAGTAAAAAAAGTAACTGTAACTGTAACTTTTTTTAGGGCTCTAAACTGGTAACTAGTTACAAATATCGTTACATCTGAAAAAAAGTAACGAAGTTACAGTTACAGTTACTAAAAAAGTAACTAGTTACAGTAACTAGTTACAATTGTAACTAGTTACTGCCCACCACTGTCTGAATGTAACAAAAACTCTTGGTGTAAATTTACGGCCAGCAGATATTCAGCGTGCTCATAGACTGGGCAAGAAGAAGAAGAACGTTGAAAAGCCTCGCCCCATTATTGATCGTTTTGTCTCTTACAAAAAGAGGAATGAACTTTTTTACAAAAAATCTGAGCTTAAGAAAAGCGAATATTACAAGAACGCGTTTGTTGTTGAGGATATTACTCCTCTTGGACAAAAATTACTAAATTATGTTAAGAACGAATGCGACGGTGAGTTTGTTTTGTGTCATACTTATAATGGAAAAATCAGGATGAAAAAATCAGCGCGAAAAAACGGTGATTTGAATAATGATGACAAGGATGAGGCCATCGGTGATTGGATCACCATCACTAGCCCGGACGATCTCTTCAAGCACGAAATTAATATTGACTTTAAAAAACTTGACTACGTACCTCTTAAAATTAATTAAGATCATCTTAACTGTACTGTTTATGTTTGTGTGATGTTGTGCTTTCTTATCAGACCCAATGGCCACTTCAACCTTTTGTGTTGAATGTACTAAAAGCGTGTGTGGCAGCGACTTTCTAAAATGCAACTCATGTCGGCGAAATCTTCACAAAGCTTGCTTTTTAAACAATGCCGTAACTGATCACAATGAAAAGAAATGTTTGCCTTGCAGCTCTAGACAAACTCAAATTCTTGTTACGGATAGCAAATTCAATACAAAAGACGACCCAATTACTAGCGGCGCCGCCGCTATTGCTAACAATGCTCCTTACTCAGATTTCTTTGACAAATCTGCCTACTTTGACATTAACTCATTACATCGAACCGTAAATAAACAAGACTTGTTGATAATGCATTTCAACGTTAGAAGTATACAAAAAAATTTTGACCAACTTTCAATGATTCTCACGAAACTTCAGATATAATAGCACTAACTGTAACGAAATTGTCGCCAAACCAAATTCTCACCAATACAGGGTGACCCAAAAAAAACGGGCCCCAACTTTAATTAGGCCCTGTTTCTTAGTGTTTAGTCCAAATGAAATGAAACTTTGGTCATAACTAGTTTATTATACTCAAAACATCACATCAAAACACTAGGGTCTTTGGCCTTTTTTTCTCCGTTCTACAGCATGTGTTCTAGATGGACTCCATTTAGCTCCGTGCATTTCTTGAGGTTCTTACAGACTTAGTACTCACGAAGTTGTCCATGACGTTCTTACAGACTGAGTTGGTAATGGCTCTCATCTCCTCCCTGATGGCTTCCTTGAGTTCCGTGATGGTTCTGGGTTTCCCTGCGTACACTCTGTCCTTAAGATAGCCCCAAAGAAAAAAAATCTGGGGGGCTTAGGTCTGGGCTATAGGGTGCCCACTCCAAATCAGTCTTGAGACTGATCACTCGGCCTCCAAAGTTCTCTTTCAGCCAATTTCGGGACAGGTTTGAGGTGTGAGAACTTGCTCCGTCTTGCTAGAACCAGAACTTGCTCATGTCCGACGGGAAGAAGGTCTGGAGCTCACTCTTGAAGGTTTTGAGGACCTCCACGTATCGCTCCTTGGTGACTGTCACTGCTGCGCCAGATTCTTCGATGAAGATTGGTTTGATGATGCCTCTTACCGAGATTGCAGCCCACACCGTGCACTTAGGAGAGTGCAGGGGATTGGTGGCTTGCACTCTCCCCTTGCACTCTCCTAAGTGCACGGTGTGGGCTGCAATCTCGGTAAGAGGCATCATCAGACCAATCTTCATCGAAGAATCTGGCGCAGCAGTGACAGTCACCAAGGAGCGATACGTGGAGGTCCTTAAAACCTTCAAGAGTGAGCTCCAGACCTCTTCCCGTCGGACATGAGCAAGTTCTGGTTCTAGCAAGACGGAGCAAGTTCTCACACCTCAAACCTGTCCCGAAATTGGCTGAAAGAGAACTTTGGAGGCCGAGTGATCAGTCTCAAGACTGATTTGGAGTGGGCACCCTATAGCCCAGACCTAAGCCCCCCAGATTTTTTTCTTTGGGGCTATCTTAAGGACAGAGTGTACGCAGGGAAACCCATTACCAACTCAGTCTGTAAGAACGTCATGGACAACTTCGTGCTGTGCCTCAAGAAATGCACGGAGCTAAATGGAGTCCATCTAGAACACATGCTGTAGAACGGAGAAAAAAAGGCCAAAGACCCTAGTGTTTTGATGTGATGTTTTGAGTATAATAAACTAGTTATGACCAAAGTTTCATTTCATTTGGACTAAACACTAAGAAACAGGGCCTAATTAAAGTTGGGGCCCGTTTTTTTTGGGTCACCCTGTATTGACCTAGAAGGTTACGAATTTGTACGTTGCGATAGCTCGTCCAAATCAGGAGGTGTTGGGTTTTATATCAAAAAAGCAGTCACTTAAAAATTAAAACGAAATATTAACCTAGACCTGGCTAATGTCGAAGATCTGTGGATAGAAGTTCTAACCAAGACTGGTCCAGCTGCAATAGGAGTGATATACAGACATCCGAGTTATCTAATCAACGACTATGAACTTTTCTCTTCTAGTCTTTGTGACATATTTGGCAATTTAACGCTAAAAAAATGCCCCTCTATGCAGTAGGTGATTATAACATAGATTTAATGAGAGTAAATGCAAGCAATAGCGTTAAAAATTATGAACATTACATGATTAACTCATCATGTAAGTGCGTAATTGATTTACCTACGCGAATCACCCCTCATTCCAAAACTCTTCTTGACCATATTCACGTTAGTGATTGTATCGGGCATGTTTATACAAGCGGGGTGTTACTTATGGATTTGAGGGATCACTTTGGTACTTTCATTGCTGTTGCTGAAAAAAAAATGTCATGTAGATAAACCCAAAGTCGTACAAATTCGTGACATGAGTGACTTTGATTTCGAACTATTTCTCCAAGAGTTAGAGCAGCATCTAAGAGATGCTGAACTAGAAAGAACGATTCCGTCAATGACCAATTTGACAAATTTTGTGTTACTTTTAATTCTGTTGTAAACAAAATTGCTCCTCTGCGAAAAGCCTCTCCCAAAAAAAAACGACTCCATGCAAAGCCTTGGTTAACAAAAGGTTTGCTAAAATCAATAAAAAGGAAACACGCTCTGTTTTCCAAATTGCACAAGGCCTTGCATAGCGATGGAGAGCTCAATAATTACAAAAGATATAGAAATGTTCTCAATAGAGTTATCAAATCAGCTAAAGAATCTTACTACAGAGATTCTTCTACCAAAATAAAAATGACCAAGAGAAATTGTGGAAAGTCATCAATGAGTTGGCCTTTATTAAAAAGAAAAAAAAAGTTATTCCTTAAGAACTCATCAGTGACAATAAAATAGTACAGGACCCTCAAAGTATTTGTGAGATTATGAACAATTTCTTTGTTAATGTAGGTAAAAATCTCGCCGACAAAATCCAACCCGTAACTAATAGGCCATCTTCATTTCACAATAATCTACCCCGTGTTAAACACTCTTTTTTCTTTTCTTCTGCATCACCTGATGAAATAGCAACCATCATTCGATCCTTAAAGCCCAAAAAATCTAATAGAGAAAATGATATTGAAACAAAATTTTTAAAATATAGCAACGTAATATCTCCTGTCATATGTAATATTTTTAATTCCTGTATTGAGCAAGGTAAATTTCCAGACTCTTTAAAAATAGCCGAAATCGTGCCAATCTTCAAAAAAGGTGACTCGAATCAGGCTAGTAACTACAGGCCAATTTTCTTACTATCGCAATTTAGCAAAATTCTTGAAAAATTGATTTGCAACCGGCTTCACCACTACCTTGAAAAATATAATTTGTTGTCTAAGCATCAGTTTGGTTTCATACGAAACTCATCTTTAACTCATACTCAACATAAATTTATGAGAAACTGTTAAAAAGTGCTGATGATAGTTTGTACACTTGTTGCGTTTTTTTAGATCTGACCAAAGCATTTGATACGATTGATCATCAGATATTACGTGATAAGTTGGAGCGTAATTATGGTATTCGAGGCCTGGCACTTCAGCTTATGGAGAGCTACCTATCGAAAAGACAACAATACACAAAACTCCATCCCTATAAATCAAAATTGGGAAAAATCAGATGTGGAGTCCCTCAAGACTCGTCCTTGGGTCCCCTTCTTTTCTTATTGTACATAAATGACCTACCACTGGTAAGTCAATTTGACACTACTCTATTTGCTGATGATACCTATTTACTTTAAGTAACAAGAGTTTATCTGGTCTAGAGCTCAAGGCGAACAATGAACTAAGAAAAATTGATACCTGGATGAGAAGCAATAAATTATCCTTAAATTACTCTAAATCTTGCTGTATGATAATAAATAAGGTGCCCTTAAAATCCTGCAATACAAATCTTAGTTTGATTCTAAACTCCACACCCTTGAAACGTCAACAAACTGTAAAATATCTTGGATTATATGTAGATGAAACATTGCGTTGGTCTACGCATATCCAACAGTTGTCTCTTCAACTAGCTTGATATGCAGGAATTTTCTACAGAATTCGAATCTTGTACCAAGAGAAACTCTGCGCATGCTCTATCATAGTCTCATACTTTCAAGAATAAAATACGGAATTTCAATTTGGGGAAATGCAGCAAAAATACACTTACGAGAGTTATCTGTTTGAATGAATAACATAATACGCACAATAACATAGTAGTAAATACTGCAAAATGACGGTACTATACCAAAAGCTTAATATATTAAAACTAGCTGATATACAGGGTGTTCTAAAATGGTTGACCCCATTCTAAATACCCATATCTCGGAACTACTTGATGGATCGTAATGAAACTTAATACACTTTATGTTGAAGGTCATAAGTTTCATTGGCTAAATTTACAAAGAAAAGTACAAATATTTGTTGGTTCTATGACAGATTTTCATAAATGTTCAATATGAGCGCCGCCTGTGACTCTGCACACGTTAAGTCGGTATTCGAGCTCGTGCCAAACTCGCTGTAGCATGTCTTCGCAAACAGTTTCCAGTGCAACTGTAATTCTCTGTTTCATTTCTTCAATGTTAGCTGGAAGAGGAAGAACAAAGACTAGTCCTTTCACATAATCCCAGAAGAAAAAATCACTCGGAGAAAGGTCGGGTGATTGTGGTGAAATGGCCACCACGATCACGCGACCTTTCACCGTGTGATTCTTTCCTCTGGGGTTATGTGAAAGGACTAGTCTTTGTACTTCCTCTTCCAGCCAGGGATGGCAATCGCATTGCATCGATGATTTTCTTTAATATTTTTTACGGAGAAAAACTGCGATGCGAATTTACGATGCGATGCAAAGTAGAATAACGCATACGATTTTTTTTGCGATAATTTGAAATTTTTTCGATGCGATAATATCGCAGCTACTTTGCTATTATTTGTGCGATTATTGATTTTTTAAGCTATTTTGAAATTTAAGTTTGTTGCCTAAAATTTAGCACTCCGTTTACAAGCTATCAAAGCTTTTATTTAACCACATTTGCAAATCAGTATAAAACGAAAAGTTGCTGCAGTTTCTTCTTGATGCCTGATGCTTCGAATACCGACAGTGGAAGCCCTTTAAGTGTTACTGCTTCCACAACTGCTTTCTTGAAATCTGAAACGCCGATGGTATAATCGACATGGCCTTTCTCGGCTGGTCGCATTACAGTAACGAAGGCATCTAAGGCGGCGTTGAAGACGCTGCAGATGAAGACCGACCTTTTGATTTAATCAACGTTTTATGCTGTTCGGGGGTGTTTGCGTTTAAGATGCTGCATTAGGTTGCCTGAGTGAAAATAGGATTTGCCTGTTTTGTTAGGCACAGGCTTCGCTGCAAACTTACAAGACTTGCACTTTGCAAGAACTTTTCTCCTTCTTCCTTCCTTTCGAAATACTCGCGGAAATCATTATCCAACTTTGGCATGATTTTTCTGCTGCAAAGCTAGACGTATTCGCAACCAGAGGTGGTGTCCTCTAAGACGTCCTTGGCCTCGAGGACACATTTTGAAGTCTTTGGCCTTTGCCTCGAAGCCTCAAGTCCTCGAAAATTGCCCTGTCCTCGGCTCGAGGACAGCACTATTTTTTGAACCGCTAAAATTTTGTTGGAAAACGCCAGAAACCTCGAGGAAAATTTGCAACACTTTTTTTGTTTTTCTTAATTGAAGCATAGGCGTAGCCACAGGGGGGGACCAGGAAACCCGCCTCCTTCCCAATTGAAATTTCACCAATGAAAGAATGTGCCAAAAAAGCCCACTGTTTTTTCAGTTTCAGTTTTTTTTTAGCATTTTTCATTTGCAACAGTAACTAACAACAATATGGAAGACCAGGGGTTCCGGGTCCCATTCAATTCAATTTTTGCCAGCCAATTTAAACGTATAACCCGGATGAAATGGAGAGTTTTTGTCAAAAAAGTTGCTATCTCAGACCCTCATATAGCCTTTTTATGAACGTAATGCATTAACCAGGGCCGGATTGACCATGATATCGCGCAGTACCAGCTAGGGGCCCTGCGCTCAAATCGTAAGACTTTTTTTGGTCTTCCCCTATACTTGGCAGAAACATGTTGCAAAAATCCCCAAACTGCCAAGGGCCCGGCGCGATGTAAATCCGGCCCGGCAATAGCATGGTTAGTTGGCGTAACCATCTATTGTACCATTTTTCAATAACAATTCAGTAATTCGCCTCCACCTCCCCAGTTTTTACACACAAAATATTTAAAAAAAAATTAGCCTTGGAAAATGCGGATTGAACAAATAATTGACTTCAATTGAGGGGTCTGGCCCCCTGACCGAATATATACTCCTATAACTGGTTATTTTCATGACAAAATACAAATCTTCTAGTGGATTATTACTTACTGCTAAAATGTAGCCAGAGACAAAGCACCTTACTTCATCCTACCTGGACCAAATCGTAATTGTAATTACATTTTATTCACCAAGTTGCCTTGGTCAGGAGACAGCGAAGGGACCTTTTGGTCTTCGAGTCAAGCTGCCATCTGCCCATCTGTCTACCACACACGATGGAGGCTTCACACTGTCCCTTTAATTGCTGAACGCCAAGCAGGGAAGCTGTGAATACCAATTTTTATAGTCTTTGGTTTGACTCGACCGGGAATCGAACCCGTATCTACCGCTTCAGTAGTAGACGCTCTATCCACTCGACCACTGATTGGTTGTTACATCTGAAGTTTGTTACATCGGTTGTTACATCCACCGATCGGTTGTCAGCTGAACTGCTCTATCCACTCGACCACTAACAACAATATGGAAGACCAAGGGTTCCGGGTCTCCCTCAATTCAATTTTTGCCAGCCAATTTAAACGTATAACCCGGATGAAATGGAGAGTTTTTGTCAAAAAAGTTGCTATCTCAGACCCTCATATAGCCTTTTTATGAACGTAATGCATTAACCAGAGCCGGATTGACCATAATATGGCGCAGTACCAGCTAGGGGCCCTGCGCTCAAATCGTAAGAGTTTTTTTATGCATTAACCAATGCATGCATTAATGCCATAGGTGGGCACAAGTCCGTTAATCGTTAATCCGTTAATAACAAAGCTAACTTTTTCTCATTAACTCGTTAATCCGTTAAAAAGTTTTTTCATCTTAACGGACTAAATTAACTTCCTTTAAGTGCTGTTAACGAACTAAAGTAACTTCCGTTAAGTTCTGTTAACTTCCGTTAAGGTTTTTATCGTTAATATCTTGCAGCTTCGTTGTACATTTGAACTTGTTTTTACCTTGAAATTAGATTAGACGGTAAAATGTATCTTTCAAAACACAGAAAGACCACCATAGCAATAGATATTTCCTTACAATCAGCTTGTGGTGGCCGAGCCATTAATTAATATATTTATCCTTGTGTTTTGTCTGCGGTGTCCGGTTGTTGGCACATACCGCTCACTGCAATGGGCGGTATTGCATAATGAGCGGATATTGCAAGACAAAAGGAATTTAATTACCGTGTCTTTGTTTTCGCTTTTCTTTGTTTGCTTGCTATATATAAACCGCTGCTTCGCTGTGTTAAAAATTAATTGAATTATTACGTGTGAGGATAATAAACAATTACGTTGGTTTTGAGACTCGTTTGCGCACGAACTCACCAAAAGCTCAACTGCGTCAATACGTGTTCTAGAAGCGAGTGAATAAAACGAAATGTAAATTACACACAAAATGTTAACGGATTAACGGACTTTATTAACTTCCGTTAATTAAAGCTGAAAATAACGGATTGACGTTAACGGAGGTGTGAAGTTGGTTAACGGACTAGTGGTTAACGAAGCTAACGTTTTGCATTAACTTGCCCATCTATGATTAATGCATTAACCAATGCATTAATCCACTCGATCACTTACATCTAAAATTTAACTCAAAAATGCGAGATGTTAAATGTGTTTTAGACTTAAATTGCAAATGAAAGGAGCATTAAGCAATTTAATTTTTTTGATTGGCTTTCAAATTTCAATAATCTAGTGCTTTCAAATGGCTCTGAACACGTGCGAAATGTGATTTAATGCCATTAAAATAGCTGTTTTTTTCCAAAAAAATTACGAAAAATCGCCCATCGGCTCCTAAAGTCTCTGACGGCTGGGGGCCCCGCCCTTAGACCCCCGTCTGTGATACGTTTGAGTTACACTACCTTTCTCAACACGTCTTCAAAGTTAGATATTTGCACTTTTCAACTATTAGTTTAAGCCCTCTTTACAAAATCCTGGTTAAATGCCAACAAGCAACGATTTCAGATCTTCCATCCTACAATATCTTTGTCCGACAAAAAGTTCCTCTTTTGAAAATTTTTAATGAGGTCTTTGCAAGTGATTTGTAATTTGAGCCCTCCCAATCAAAATTCTGGCTACGCTTATGAATTGGAGATTGCCTGAAAAACTTTTTTGAAGACTTTTTTTTTGATTTGGAGAACACTTGCTGCTATGTCCTTGGTCCTTGGCCTCGAGAGGGTCTGTCCTCGAAGAACTGTCCTTGGCCTCGGATTTTTTTTGTGTCCATGGCCTTGAGCCTTGCGTCCTCGACTCCACCTCTGTTCGCAACTGAAACAACTAATGTAGTCTGGAAGCTCAGCCAGTGCGAGATTTTAATTCCGGGATGCCGCCTTAGCAAAAAAACTAAGCGAAAGCTATTGCGTCATAACTAGGATCACCGCATGCACACATGGTGCTCCATGCTCACACGCGTCAATACCAAAAACTGAAAAGCAACTTTAAGCACAACTTAAAAAGCAAGTGTCAGTCAAAACCGGTCACAATGACGAAACGGTTGACTTATGACCAAACAAACGAAACTAATTGAATTAAAGACAAAAAATCGAAAAAATCGCAGATGTTTTTGTCGAATTCTGCAATGCGATAACGAATGCGATTTTTTTGGTTGTTTAGATGCGATAATTAGATGCGATATTTTTCCGAGAAAAACGTGAGATGCGATGCGATTTTCGATGCGATGCGATTGCCATCCCTGCTTCCAGCTAACATTGAAGAAATGAAACAGAGAATTACAGTTGCACTGGAAACTGTTTGCGAAGACATGCTACAGCGAGTTTGGCACGAGCTCGAATACCGACTTAACGTGAGCAGAGTCACAGGCGGCGCTCATATTGAACATTTATGAAAATCTGTCATAGAACCAACAAATATTTGTACTTTTCTTTGTAAATTTAGCCAATGAAACTTATGACCTTCAACATAAAGTGTATTAAGTTTCATTACGATCCATCAAGTAGTTCCGAGATATGGGTATTTAGAATGGGGTCAACCATTTTGGAACACCCTTGTATATGGTCTGGAATTAGCTAAGTATATGCATCAGCTCCATAACAACAAACTTCCGTTTTCCTTATATGAAGAAGACGTTAAACTAAATGAAATACATAGCCATAATACTCGACAAACTCAAAATGCAGTGCATTTTAAGCCGCGAGTAAACAAATTTATTGGAAAAGAGCTATTAGTTTATAGAGGTGCAAAATTATGGAAAAACATAGATAAATCAATTAAAAGTTTAGGTTGGTATTCACTCAAAAAATGGTTTAAAAGAAGATTAATTAGTAATCATGTTGAAACTTAAGTTGTTTCTCAGTCATATGTCAATAACTTTTTTTTGTCCATTAACAATATATATAACCTGTGTATTATTTCTGTCGCAGTTCTTATCCAAACAAAACTTTGTCTGTTTTAGTGCTGTGCTGCCCACATTAATAGTTAATAGTGCTGTGCTGCCGACATTGATCTTCATAGTGCTTTAAATTGATTGTTTTATGTTCCTTTTCATTTGCTTCACGCAATACCGTTTGTAATTTAGTAAATCATATATTGCATCATTCTTCATCTTGTGCTTATACTTAAATAATGGCTGTCTCTCATTTTCTGTCCGCTTCTTGCTTTCTGTCCGCTGTTTGTTTCTTTTGGTTTTTTGTTATGTCTGAAATTATTTTTTGCTCTCTGTATTGCTGTGCTTTTTGACTGTTTTCTCTTCGCAATGTTTGAACGAATTTAGTCAGAGAGCACCTTGATTAAAAAACTTCCGGGTTGTTCGGTGCTTTCTGGCCTAATTATTAGGCTTATTGTGCGATATCTTTATTGTACTATTGATCAGGCGAAACAATAAATGAATAAATGAATGAATATTATCAGGGGGTATGAAGACTGATATCGGGCCCTTTTGCCAAGGCCAGGGCCAAAAATCAGGTAAAGACCAAAAAAGAGAAAAGGTCTACTTCGCTAAGCTTTGGCCTGCAAACCGAATTACTACTAATTTAATAAATAAATGCTGGAGCAAGTACTTGAGTGCGCGTGAACTTATAGGTCCTCCCGAGTCCCCTGAGCCCTGGCCCGGGTACGATGTACCCCCTGAGCCCCCTCTCGCTGGATTTGGGCATACAATTTGTATATGCTTGAGAGTAAGCTATGGAAAATCTAATTTTAGAATTTTCAACCACTGCTATCAGTGGCGTAGTCAAAGTGTAGTGTCTATGCTGTAATGTTGAGTGTTGACATAACAAGCCACTACAAAGAGCAACTGTGTAGAAAAATTTTTAAGCTAAAACAAAAATAATTAATGGCCTCTTAACAGGTAGCATTTTCTGAGCCTTCACAATCAAGGCACTTGGGGTTGTTCTGAATAGGCACAGTAGCCTATAGGCATAGAAGGCATAGCATAACCTTTATCCCACCACAATGGCTACACTACTCCTACCTTATTTGCCTTTTATGTCTATCTAGCCTCTACCTCAATCTAGGCACTGGTATATTACCCGTATATTAACAAATGAACTTATTGCCATGATAATCAAGATTTTAAGTGGGAAATATTTTATCCAACGAGCTAAATTGGTAAAACTTTTATCAGTATAAAATTTGGATTTGCAGTATTAAAGTCATTATATTGTATAATATTGTATCAATATCATCATCCCCCCACTTCACATACTTTTTTCATGTATATCACGTTTTCTGCTTGTCAATTTAAGCAAGTTTGGTGCTGGGATGTTGATCAAATGCTGTATTTTACCCTCGAGAAACATAAAAAGTGCTAAAGCTTTTGGGGCTCTGCCCCGAACCCCGATGTGAGCTCCCCCAAATCCCCTAGCTGGGTTTAAACCAATTTTATGTCTAGTTGTGTTTTTCATAAATCCTAACTGTATGCGAATATCGTTATTCCCTCGCTTTTAAATGAAAATCACCCATCGGACAAAAAATGATTTAACGACGTGGGCCCCGATAAGGCTTGGGGGGGCCAACAAGATTTGGGGGCCCGGTATCGACATTCCTACCCCATGAAAAATTTTATCTCTGAGGCCCTTGTTAGCACCCTCATACTAGGCTACTCTGCGAACGGCTGGTAAACAAACACATTTAAAAGGCGTGAAAAATTGAAATGCGGAAGAAACAAATGGAATTAAAAACAACAGAGTGAAGTTATGTAGACGTTTAAGTGGCTTTACCTTTGATAATTTCAATTTAGTCCTGTGTCGGCATGAAATGATGATTTCAGAACGTTTGTTGAGAGTGTAGGCACAGTTTGAAATTAAAATTTGGTATGTTTCTTCCATGCTGAATTGTCATACGGGGTTTCCACTGTTGTAGGCTAGGTAGTGCGTGGCGAACAATTTCCCAGCTGACGGTGGGGTTCAATCCGGCGTCTTTCCATCTCGAAATATGTTTTGATAATTCGGTGGCGCTCGCTTTATTTATGTCGGTGTTTGAATAACTGAAGTAGCGGGATTTGAACTCGGTTTCTCACAATCCATAGTTGTTGTTGT
This sequence comes from Trididemnum nubilum, assembly GCA_963965965.1. Classification (NCBI taxonomy): domain Eukaryota; kingdom Metazoa; phylum Chordata; class Ascidiacea; order Aplousobranchia; family Didemnidae; genus Trididemnum; species Trididemnum nubilum. Next base: position 20,367,460 of record OZ014474.1, on the reverse strand, counting down.
TTACATGTACTGTTGCCTTGTAAAAAGAGATTTTTTCCGGCATCTACCGTCTTGGGGACAGTTCGATTTGTCTCGGTAGTTTAATCTGCCGCCCAGGAGCCGGGTATGGCCCCGGTACCGGAACGAGGAGCAATTTTTTAATTTTTAAATTCTTAGGTTTTAAATTTCAAGTTTTAGATTTTAAACTCTGTGTTACTTTTGCCAGATACCCCTGATAATCCCGATTACGGATGAAATAGACTGTAGGGTTCTAAACTTTTGACGTGTAATGGGTTATGTTATGATGTCACTAATTAGATCAAATTCGTTTGTAGTGCAAGAAGTGATACGCGTTGACAACACGAGATGTGTAAGTGGTATGAGGTCGTGAAAAGGTTGAAAACCACTGGTTTATTTTATGATAATAGTTAGCACGAAATGGGCAATGCATTTTTGGCTACTAAGAATGTACGATAATTTACCATTTTGCAGCTCCAGAGGCTCGGTACAATGCTTTTTTTTCGAGCGAAAAGTATCGTTGCAAGCTTTTTTGATTCGTTCGCTGTATTTTTGCTGCTTAGTCAAAATTGATGCTTAATGTATATTTGTAGCGTACATTAATTAATAGCAATGCACGCAAGCGCAAGTTCAACATTTACTCTGGATTGAAATTTATGATAAGGCCCTTGACACTTAAAAAAAAATACTCACTATGCGTTGAAATTGAGCTGTAGTCAAGGCAAACTATGCTTATTATCAAAAGATTCTAAAACTAGTTTTAAGCGTTTTAGCGAAACCGCTACAAAGTTAAACATTTTAAAAAGGTTTACTTCGATGTTTGGGATATCAAACTAGAGATACTAACGTGTTTCGACATAGTCTCTTGCAGGAGTGCCGAAACCCGGAGGGGATGGGGGGATATATCTCCCCCAATAATATGACTTCTTCCCCGCCATAATTTGACACTGGTCTGCATCTGAGCGCTGGATGATGTTTGGAGCAGTTTTTTGGTCTTCACTTGAATTCGAGAAAAAAAGAACTCGTCCATTTTTGGTGAAGACCTTTTTTTTGGTCTTCACTTAATTTGCTTGCCTTAAAAAAATCGTGGTCGAGGTTCATCCCCCCAATGTTGAAAATAGGGCGAAATTGGGGTAAAATTGCAAATCATTCCCCCCAATGCTCAACAAAGATCGGCACCTCTGGTCTCTTGTCATCTTCACGGCGTTGCATTCAAAAACATAAGCAATGCACAGAAAACAATTTAATACAATATGCGCTGAGTTATTGCGACGTTATCAGTGGTGCCGAAACCAGGGGGAAATGGGGGAATGTATCCCCCCCAATAATTTGGCTGAATATCCCTCAACAATTTGAGTATGGTCTTCATCTGCATCCCCTCCAATAATTTGACTCTGGTGTGCATCTGAGCACAGGTCAGTACTTAAAAAAAATTGTTCTATTCCTGGTGAACACCTTTTTTTTTCTGGTCTTCACTTGAATTCGGGGAAAAAAAGTGTTACATTCCTGGTGAAGATCTTTTTTTTTTGGTCTTCACTTAATTTGCTCACCCGAAAAGAGTCTTGGTCGAGGTTCATCCCCCCCAATGTTGAAAATAGGGAAAAATTGGGGTAAAATTGCAAATTATCCCCCCTATGCTCAACAAAGTTTTGCTCCACTGGACGTTATCACGAATTTTAACTCAATCGCCCAATGTGTATATTTTGTTTCAGTGATGTATTTATTGTGTTATTGTCGCCTGATGAGATCTTTGAGCAAGGTCGAAACGCGTCGCGATAATTCAGCGCGTATTGTATTAAATTGTTTTCAGTGTATTGCCTATGTTTTTGAATGTAAAGCCGTTAAGATGATATAAGACTGTGTCGAAACACGTTAGTATCTCCAAACATTGAAATAAACCTTTCTAAAATATTTTTGAGTGTATTGGCTAGAAAAAACAAACATGATTCTTCTAATTGTAAAAAATCGCAAAGCCAGGAAACTGCCGTAAATTGAGCATAATGTATTCATTTAAGACGTTTCAGCAACCAGCAGTGGTCTTTTAGCTGCTGAAAAAAGTAAATTTGTTTTTTACAGTAGTAGCTAGTCGATGTCATCAATCCATATGTCTTCGCTATTTTCCTTGTACTATAAATGGATGGAATTAAAAGTTGGGTGTAACTTTTTCACCGAATATCTTTAAATTAAATAGAATAAGACGAAAACGAGAAATATTCATCCGCGCGTTTTTTGTTTGCTTTTTTAAGGGCCGAGATTGGGGTTTAAGTTAGGGGTAGGAGTAAGTTTTAGAGCATGGGTTTGAATTTGGGTCAGAATTAATACAAAAGTAGTTAAAATTTCCCCTGATTTAGTCTCTTCGTTAAAAGTTCATCTTCCAACATGACTTACGATTTTTTTGGTTCCGGTATGCAGTTGCAGACTGCTAGATCACTAGAACATTTTGAATTAAGTTATCTGCAGATAAGGCTACTGTTTAGATAGATCGCGATAGAAATGAATGTCGGAAATCAGAAAACAAACTTAGTTGAGAATGAAGGTTACTGGCATTTGGCCTATCACAATTACTGGCTGTGGACAATTTGTTTTTATTGACAAAACAGTCATTCAAGCGATTAACCAGCCAGACTACACACGATGAAAGTGTAAATGTGTGCTATGATCAAAGGTGTAAAGAAATAAGACTGAAATTACAGCACAGCTGAATGTCAAAGGCGTCGCCGTAACAAAGGTAGTCGAAACCTAATCGCGCAAGGAAAAAGCATTCCATTTTTTATTCATTGGCTACTGGTTACGCTTCTACAAAAAACTAAAATGGCTATAACTGTTACTGACCAGAAACTATTGCAGAGAAGTTCCTTTTTCTTTTTAATATGTGTTTTTGTTTCAAGTCAGCAGATACGAAATGCAGGTGAATGACATCAAAATAAAGCAACTTTAGTTGTAAGACCGTAGCTTTGAGTAAATAGAAACGTTTTGGTCTGAACGTAACAAGGCTCAATTTTGATCGAAATTTAAATACAACGTAAACAGCTTCAGCATGTTAATCTAGTACTGAAAACTAATGCCGATGTCTAACATTTTGATATAAAATACAAAAGATCAAAGCTGTTGTAGCGTATCGAAACAGTGGTTTGACTTTGAGGTGTTTGTTTGGTGAACTCAAGCAGTTCTGTTCGGTGAGTAAACCGCATATTAAACTGTTGAAAATACGAGTTTCATAATCACAAACACTGCAACTAATTTTTTGTTTCAAATGGTTTTATATTCTCAAATAATCTTTTTTGCGTAAAGGTTGAAAATTTGTATTAGCATAAAAAGCATAGGTCCTGCTCTTGAAAGATATTCCTGGTTTGCTATAAAACGGTCGTCATCGCTGTGGCGTCGCTTCGTAAGTGGCTTAAGTCTAAACATAATGCTGCGTTACCCTTTTTTATAAATACATTTTATGAGAACATAAGGCTCCTTTTTGCTCAAAATTTAAGAACAATGTCAGGCATGAAAAAATAGAACTTGAACGATAGCACAACGTATTTGTACGTCATCAGCCAAATTTTCTCGGTCTTTTATATGTCGCCATTGTTGATTTGTCTAACAGTTATGGTCATGACTCCATGAGCTATAACCAATTAACCATGGACAACTTTAACCAAGCAGGAATAGATTTATGTCACTTTATTTTCCAATAAAGTTAAGAACAGTGGCGTCGCTAAGGATGGTGACACCCGGCGCGGAATTTCGTGATGACACCCTTTACAATGTATAGCAGGCTGCAAAAAGGTTATATTTTAAAGATGCGCTACTATTTCATTACTGTAGATAGCAGGTTGTTATTTGGCAAGCTCATTAACTTCTCATTGGAAGATTAAAAAACTTGGAAGTAAGAGCAACACACGTCTAGTATTAGGCGTAACCAGAAATCTGCAATAGGGGAGGAGCTCGGGGGGTTTGGGAACTCCATCTCCATCCCCCGGAGATCATCGGGAGTCGGGGGGCGTAGCCCTCAGCACTCGAAAATTTTGTATTTGTTTTGCAAAAATAACTTAATTTTAGGCCTACTTGGATAAAAATTATTGCTTTTAAAATGTGGCATAGATTAGCATTGCAAAAACATGATTAAACTGGTTGCATAAATGGGCAATGGCTATGAGGTAGGTGGCTATTGGAAAGATTTTAGTTCTCTTATTTACAAGCTGCTTGTAGCATAAATCATAAAATCTTACTTACAGGTCATTCAACCTCAAAAGGAGTAAACCTTTTCATCTATATTTAATAGAGAAAGATAATTTTTTTTGTGGGGGGGCTAATGGAACGATGATTGAGTCAAAGTAATTGGTAATTAACTATTGCTGAATAACCACCCCCACTATTCCTGAGCTTATACTTTTTTTTTTTTTTTTTTTTTATAAAACCTATTTTTAACATGTTTCAACTAGCGATCAAATTTGATTGTTTAGTTTTGGCCATTTTCCAAAGTTTTTACTGATTTGCGAGTTATATTTTTGACAAATTAGCGCCCCCCTCTAAATAAATGTTGCACAAGATGCTTTAAATCATTTTTTAGTCCATTACAGCGTGCTAAACATTTCCAATGGTATTGAAAATATTGTTTTCTTTTTTGTTCGATTGATACATGATGACACCCGAAGTGGACCGCCCCCCATCCCCACTATAACGACGCCACTGGATAAGAACAAATGACTTAAAATTCGTCAAATTTTAAAATCACCCTGCCTCGACTCAAATTCTACTGGTTCTTGTAATAAAAAGTGCGGTGGTTATCGTCGACTCGATAAACGCGTAGCAAAATACGGCATTCTACTGTATGAAATGAAGATCTTTCCTCGTAACAGGTATTGTAAATTAAGATTGTTATGTTTTTGTTTCAGAGATAGACCTCATTGAACTTGCAAATAAGTCGAGTTCGACTTCACTTAATTTGTTTCAAGAAGCTTTTCTTACGTCTCAAGACATATCTTTGTTCTTAGAAGTGAAACTACTCTTGAAGGATTCTGCAATTGTAGTAGGATTTTATTCTGATTATCATGGATCTGGTACAAAATATTTTGAAGTGTCTCTCAATGGCCGGAAAGGCAAAGGTGAGTTGTTTTTTCATTACGTTTTTGTACATACTCTCTACTGGCCCCTTATAAAATACAAAACCTTCCAGAGGAACCGAAAGATGAAACAAGATGTAAGAGTTGTAGAGTATAGTTTATTGCTGGTGGTATAGCGGTAACGCGTTCGTCGCTGAAGCAGGAGGTCTGAGGTTCAAATCGGACACAATGTTGCCAATGGCTCGCCACTGCTACGACATTTCTTCCAGAGAAGCTGTATTGCTCGCAGGTGCGATGACGTGAGAGATGGGCTTTGCCAACTTGTAACATGCTTTTGTGTCTTTTTGTGTCTTTATTTCAGCTATGGTTAAACATCTTTCCGCTGATAGGCGAAAGCCTATTTTCGATTCCTTGGTGTTTGGAAACGTTTGGATTGCCGACAACAAGTGGCACAATGTGGTCTTAAATTTTCACTTTTCAAAGTAGGTGTTTCTTTGTTATCAATTCTTCTTTAACATATATAAATTAAACAAGTTTTTAATTTCAATCCTTTGGCTGCCGGACTGTGCAGATAGGCAGCTAGAACATCTGCCAACACTGCTGCTTAAAATAACTCTTGCCAAAATTTATTTGCAAACGGGTGTTTGCTGATGAATTTTTTTTTTGATCGGTTAGTTTTCGTTCACTGATGTGTCACCATGATGTTCTTTATATTTGAGTTGGTGTTTACCGACCTCTTCTGAGAAATGGAGCGCGGAGTAATTTCGCGGAGAGCCAGTAGTTGTGCCATATTTTAAACTCGAAAAGATCACAGATGGAGCAGGTGGAGCCGAAAATAGCCCTATTGATTAGCTTCGATAGCAGGCCACTTGAGGACATGATTGAGGTCATGTAGTAGATGTGCACTGGAGTTGCAAGATGGGTTCTTTTTTCGTCACCAATACTTTTAATATTGTCGAGTAATTTTTAATATCATATTTTGCTTGGACTACTGTACACTTGACTAAAAGAGTTTATCAAACAGGTTCTGTTATGGTATAATTTTTTAGGCAAGGACCAGTTCTTCCACAAGCCAGTCTCATCATTGACTGCTTAGACATGGGTCGGCAAGCAATGCGACCTTGGTTTATTCCTCATAATCCATCCAGTAAAAACGCTACTCTAAACGTCGTACGATTTTCTAAGAAGAGAATAAATCATAAAAAAGTAATAATTTTTATGTCAATGCAATAAAAATCGCCAGAGCATTTGTTTCAACTTTAATAAATCACAGGGATCTTGAAGGTGTAGCTTAAAAGATGAGAATTTTTTCTTACTGGAAGTAGATTAAAGAATATTTGAAAATTATTTCCACCAAAATTTGATAATTATCTTTTATCGTAATATAAGCCTATATATTCCAGATTAACTTTGGCGTAGGGGGCACCAGATCCTCAAGTGTAATTTATCTATTTCTTAGTTCGGCCTATCCTGAGATCAGTTTTTGCTGTTGTTATATTTAGATATTGTAGGGTTTTGCTGGTTGAATTGCTCATTATTTAGAGAACCAAGATTTGAGTCTTACCCCTATTTAAATAATGGTAGTAAAGACGACTAAAGACAGTGTTTTAATTTTTTGTTTTTCTAAATATTTTTATTTTTTTTCTTAGATTTAGTTTTTAATTTTCGGTTTTTGCTTTTTTTGTTTGTTTAGGGACGCATACGTCAGGCGTTGTTACTTCCCAACACTTCGTTGCCCGTGGTACGCCGAAGGTTCATGTCAGAGTGCAACCAAGCCGATTTCCCACTCGACGATCTCGGAACTTCCAGTAAAACTCAACAGTCAACTGTAGTGCACCAAGTCGAGCCCATATCTGAAATGTCGCAACACATATCAGGCAAATGTTCCGTTCATGTGTGATTGTATTGGTTTGCTGTTTTGAGTTATTACGTTTTGGGAATTCTTTTAAGGAAGTTTTTATGTTGAAGCTTTGTAGTTGACACTACTGGCCACAAAGCATTGTTAACCTTGATACGAAAACACCAAGTTACGCAAAATAGAATCATCAGAATTATTAACTTCAAGTGCCTAAAAGTAGAGTAGTAGGTTTATTTTTGATTAGGAACACACACATACATAATTTCAATAACACACTTGTTTCTGTGCAGCAGGCTTTCAAATAGTTAGCCTACTGACTTTACAGGGGCACAGAAACCCTACAATTAGGCTGTCAGCAAAAACAGTTGAAGATATCTTATCAAAATTTATCCAAAATAACTCAAAGATTCAATATTGTCAGTTCAAAAGGTCAAATGCAATTCCAACATCAGCTTACAAGTTCAGACATACAAAATTAGCAAACAGATTCAAAAGTCCAGAAAATTTAAGTTAAGCATGGTTCAGCAAGTTTAATGAAAGTTTCAAGTAGGCCTAAATTAAGAAGATGAAGAAGAAGATTTACAACTTATTTTGGGCTAACAACCTTATTCAAATAGAATACAAAGAATCATTAAAAAAGGCAGTTAACAAACTTAAAACACTGAATTCAGTCACTCAATGCGGTAACCTAGGCTAAACCTAAACCCTAACGCTGTCCCTGGTCTAACAAGCTTGAAAACCTAATCACAAACAGTAATGTTTCCATAGACAAAATATAAAAAACTTCGACTCCGTAATTACGGATAGGGAAGGGACAGCCAGCGTAAATAGGCCAGAAAATAACATTCTAAATCCTACACAAAGTAACAATCCACAAAAGCAAGCAAATCACTGCAAAAATAAAAAACGCGAAACGAGGCGGTGAAAAAAAGGAATGGATTTAATAATAGCTCACTGGAACATCCTTCCCGCCTTGGCTGATCATAAAGTCAGACAATATCATACGCATTATTCACAATCAGCAGCTTCTAGTTAATGAAGCCGTTGCACAGGTCGAGTCACAATACCAGACTTAGTTTGCAGTTTGTAAGTACGGACTAAGCCGTCCTTGGCAACAATAGCTTCAACAACACGACCTAAAGGCCAAGTGAATCTAGGCGTCTTTTCCTCAGTAATTAAACAAACATCACCAACCTTGGGTACAGAAACAACATCAGTCCATTTACTACGCCTAGCGAGTGTAGGTAAATATTCTCTAGTCCAACGCTACCAGAAATGCTTCAACAAAGTTTGCAAATACATAAAACGCTTAGACAAACTCAGGTTTTTAGTAACAGAAAAAAGTGGTAATTGTCGCAATGGGCGACCAATCATTAAATGGCTAGGTGTAAGAGCCTGAAGGTTATTGGGGTCACTACCCAAATACGTCAAGGGTCGTTGATTTAATGTACACTCAATATCAGTCAACAATGTATACATTTCTGAATAGTTAAGTTTTGCCTTACGTAACACCTTTTTCAATGGGTCTTTCAATGAACGATTTAAACGTTCATAAAATCCTCCTCTATGAGGACTACGTTCGGCAATAAACGACCAACGAATGCCGTTTTTGGTAAAACAGCACTGCACGGCTTCATCATTAAATTTTTTCCCCAAAATATTCGAAAAAAAGGAATGGATTTAATAATAGCTCACTGGAACAACACTGTGAAGCACAAAAAAAAACAAAAAGAAACAGTGATATCCTGGAGAGAGGCTGCGAAAGACCTCATGTCAAGTCCAAGGGCTGAACTGGCGAGGTCGTCGAGTCTGCAGCATCTCACCTAAACGTCGATGCAATAAACGGTTATAAAAGTACTCAAACAAAACAAAAATGAAAATCAAAAAAATAGAACGAAAGCAAAATTTAAACATCACAAAATAAACACTCATTTTTTGTAAAGTGTAATAACTAATAAAGTTTTATGATATTATCATTTAATTTTTAAACATACGTGCATCAAATTTAAAAATTAGGATGGTAGGTGAAATTGGTTATGCGAGTATAGGTTAAAATTGTTTGCTTCGAAGGCATGTTTTTATCTTTTTACAAAAAATTATTGAGGGTTAGACGATAATTACTTTTAACTTCAATAGGGAGTTTATTCCAAATTTTGTATCCTTCATAACAAATAGATCGTTGAGTGCTTGTTTTATTGCAAGGCATTACAGTCCAGTTAAGATCCAAAGCAAATCTAGTTAGGTAACTGTGTGTTTGGGAAGCGGACCGGAAGTAATTGTAGAACAAGATTGAAGAGTTTTGTTTTTGGATTTGTATACGAATTTTATTACCTCTAGTTCAAAAATGCTAATAAGATTTAAAAAATTTAATTGGCGATAAATTGGTGAAAGTCTTGTTTTAAAAAAAGAAATTTTGGTCATAATTTTTAGAATGAAATTTCGTTTGGCTTGGACTTAAGTGATGTATTTAAAGGCAGAGTTTCCCCACGATGTGATTCCGTAGTGTAGATGAGGGTAAGCTATACCAAAATATACACTTCGTAAAACGGATAAAGGAGCATAATACCTACGCTTGCTTAGAATACCTCCGGCTGTACATAATTTTTCGTCAACATATTGAATGTGGTTTTTCCAAGTTAATTTGTGATCTATAAAAATCCCCAGGTATTTTATGACACTTTTGGGAGTAATAGGTCCGTTGGTAGTATTTACACAAAAATTGTCATCACAATTCGTTTTGTTCTTCATACCAGGAAAAAAAACTAAATTGGTCTTGCTGTAATTGAGGGTAAGTCTATTTAGTCTTATCCGGTATTCAATTTTGCAAAATTTATTTTCACATTTTTTGAGGTATTCGCAGTTTTTATCTGCACAGAAAAGCACGGAGTCATCAGCATACAAGATCATTTCAGAGTCACAACAACTAGGCAAATCATTTATATAGACTAAAAACAAGAACGGCCCAAGGACGCTACCTTGTTTCACGCAATTGTAATTGATAGTTGACTAGATCGAATTTGTTGGTCGCTATTCTCAGTGTATTGAAATCTATTTGTCAAATATGAACGCAATAAACAAATTGCATTTCCTCTAACGCCATAGTGTTCTAATTTGTCTAATAAAATTTGATGATTTACGCAATCGAAAGCTTTGGCAAAATCCAAAAAAATTCCTCATACTGAGTTGTTCACATCTCTTTCCTTAAGTATTGTTTCATGCAGGTAAGTAATTGCAAGATTAGTTGAATGTAATTTTCTGAAACCAAACTGATAGTTTGTAAAAAGAGTATACTTTTCCCAAAAGTCAACCGAACGTTTGAGTAAAATTGTTTCAAATATCTTGTTTACTGGAGATAGAATGGAAATAGCCTTATAGTTGCCGAGATCGAATTTGCCATTCTTTTTGCTGCCTTTGCTTGAACTTTCAGGCATTGTAGCTATTTCAACAACGAACGACAGCGGAAGATTGGAAAACTTCTGATTGGAAAACTTCGGAAAAAATTGGAAGATTGGAAAACTTCGGAAAAAAAATTGAAAAAAAAACGTCTGATCTGTAAGCTTATTCGAATCGAATACGAATCATAAAATAGAATCATCAGAATTATTAACTTCTATTGCCTAAAAGATCATTTAAAAATAAATAATATTTACAAATTATTGAATATTTTGCAAATAAAAGATATACAGTATTTAAATTTCAAATGGGCAAATTTATGTAGTCTTTTCATCATCGAATTTTTCCTGAAAATTTATTTATTTTTTTTCTTGTGTTAGTAATTATCATAATTAACGTACTAAATCTGTAACTAAAAATAATTTTTTTATCTCAAGAATTAATACACGCTATAGGCAAACTGCATGTTCACATACTAGAGCAAAAAGATAGTAGTAGTAGTCAGTAGTTTATTCTTTCAGCATGCACAAAAAAAGGCACACAATGACATCTGTAAAAGCTGAACAATGCGAAACCACAGTCTATGCATACTGTGGATGAAGCGAAGGAGCAGTGCTCATCAAGTCAGCTTCACCCACACTCCCACTTCAGACTTCAATTCTTAAGCAAATGGCGATCAGAAAAGCGCTAGCATAACCAAGCCAAAAAACAACAACAACAACAACAACAAGGTACCGTGTAATAAACATAGTAGTCAACTGCTGCAAAAAGAAAAGCACCATATACAAGTTCAAAAAAGACAATGAATACATTGTTATATGCAGTGAGTCATAACTATGTAATAGTCAGCCTACTGATAATTCAACAGTAATCATACTCTCTTTTTATGGCAATAAACTTAAAATATAAATTCAAGTCGTACAGAGTATTAAATATAATTCAGGGAGCATACCCACAAACTTTAAAAGGAACAGACTTGATTTACTGATAACCTTCCATCCAAAATTTCTCACTAACAAAAAAAAAACAATAAACAAAAAAAAATCTCGTTATGCGCTACCAGAGCATTCGACCCACTACGTAATGACTTGTACAGTCCCCGACATTCGACCACTCAATCTCAACAATGCATTAAAGGTCAAGAAGTCAAAACCGAGAACAACATCCCACCAAAAATATAAAATCCCTTAACAAGACTCTTCAAAAGCAAACACAAGAAATATCTTTCACCAAATTATAGTTGAAAATTTACGTTTCATATGATTGCACTATCCTGTTTTTGATTTAATGAATAAGAGTTAACCTTATTAAATTAAGTTTTTCTCTGGATGAACATGGGGGCTGCAGAATCAGAGACCGAAAGATCAATTCATTGCCTCCCTCCTGTCAAGAATTATTGTAGTAAATGTCTCAATAGAATTGTCATCTTGTTGTTATTGACAGTGTAAATAAATTAATGATTGAATAAATTTTTACAAAAGAAAAAAAAGTAATTAAGGTAGCACACCCACACATATCCTTTCGCCAAATTTCATTTCGCCAAATTCGCCAAAACATTTCGCCAAATTCGAAACTCTGGTCCAAGTATTCTTTCAGCAAACTACTCAAAAAGGAAATAATTTGTAAATATTAATGTTTTGCAATCTCTGTAAAAGCTTGTGTTTGTTTATATTGTGTTAATTTTGTGTTTTGCCTTTCTTTCGTTTTAAGTCATTAATGACAAATCAAAGTTGTAGTTAATGGGCACCTTGACTTAGATGACCATAAAATAGTCTTTCGCTGCCCAGGTTATACTGCATGTTTGCTTAATACTGTTGCATTACAACTTGTTTTTTTGTATTATGCATTAATGGTGGCTGTGTTGCATAAACAAATAAACTTTATTGATTGATTGTAATTTTACTTCAACAATTAGGAGATGTAGAGACAACAAGGATCTTTCGAGCAAAAGCTTCTTTCACGCATGACATTAGAAGGACTACTAGTGGGTTTACAATAATTTTAGCTGCTTTTGTGCAGTAATTGCATTATCGCCAGTAATCGCCATTAATCCGATTATTTCACAAAAGCAACTAAATTACAATCACGTTATTAGCCCTTCTATAAATAAGCGTGAAACAAGCCTTCGCATCGACAGTTATGTGGTTTTACTTTAAACACTAAAAATAAATGCATAAACTGTGTTCACGTATTAACAAGCCACACTCTTTTAGACTTGACTTTGGAGCTGGGGAAATTACGAGAAGATATGAGACGACAAGCTGCCTCAACAAGAAAACTCAATCGCCTTATCCAACAATGCCCGATTTGTGGTAAAGCGTACACTTTTAAAATCTGCTTTTTATCTAGCATGAACTTTGGGTGATTTGCCTAAGCTTCCAATTTAGAGAAAAATAACATTTTATAGCTGGAGCTTCCCAATTTGCTTTCAAACGTTCAGACTTTTGATTGGATGAAATTGAACGTTTTGACAAATTCTAGCGTCTTTGTCGAGTGTCAATAAATTTAAGACTATTGCCACAAAAATCGTTAAGGGAATAAAACGAAAAAGAGAAATATTTTCCCGCGCATTTTTCTGTCACGTTTTTAGGAGTTAAGATTATGGTTTTAGTTAGAGTGTGAGTTAGTTAGGTTTGGGGTTAATTTTAGAGTAACTTGAGTTTGTGTTAGATTTAGGTCAGAATTAACAAAAAACCAGATGAAAATTTCCGGTGAAATAGTATCTTCCATAAATTGTTGCTTGCAGAAAGGTCACAAATTGAATTTATTTCTGAGATACGGGTTCGATGATTCTGGTCTATAATGATTATTTTTCCAAAATAGCATTATTTTCAAATGAATCGATTGTTTTCACAGCTACTGGAGCACTGAGAAGGTGTGTAGACTCGCTAAGGTATCGACCTTCTTCTAGCCAGCCTTGCTTTAATGGAGTCACATGTATTGATGATGTTGAAACTGGAATGTTTAGTTGTGGTCCGTGCCCAATTGGTTATGTTGGTAAGTAATGTTCATACACTTATTGCAAAACTCAATTGGTAAGGAATACGAAACCATTACTCATTTTTTAGGACATCAAGGTTTAAGCTACTACCATATAGATAACCAAACAACTGAGAAAGAAGGGTTTGTAGAAACGTAGCTATTTCGTCTGAGAGAGCTAGGCCAATTCCGATCTACTCGTACATGCCATAGTTGACGTAAAGAAGTAACGCTCTTACAAGTCATGGTCCAAAGTTATTTCTGCAATATTTTTTCTGAAAAGGTAATTAAAATTAGTGACTAAACACCATTGTTCTCATTCAAATAGGACCATGGTGTTTAGTCGCTTTTTTATTCTACTGGTACCTGAAAGCTTTCAAAGTGATTAAAGTTGTTATATAACGAACAAATTTTTAACTTATTTTCATTTAGGAAATGGCACCGTCTGTGAGGACATAGATGAATGCAGAGACGTTGATTCTTGTTCTGATTTAAGCACATGTAAGAATACAATAGGTAGCTTTTATTGCACGCCCTGCCCCTTCGGATATAGAGAAGTATACAGAAGCGAAAAACAGGTGTGGATTTGTTATTTCTAAATAGTAAAGCAGTTACGCACAAATAAACGTGAACTGAAAAGGCTTGTGATTTACTTCATAGTTATTGAAAAAGATTAAGCTGGCATTTCAATAAATTAAAATAGACGGTATATTTCACTGCTGGTTTCTGTGGATTACTCTTTGTTACAACAGTTAAAAAGATTTGTCTCACAGTTATGTAATAAGATCTTTCATCAGTGATACGTTTGCAGAAGTGTAATGTGGTACGTGTTATAGTCGTCGATCAGGACTGTTTTAATGAGTTTTTTACTTTTCATTTGGATTCACTGGCTTGTAAATGGAGGATGTCAGCAATATCAGTCTGCTGGATGTAGGTTTGTGAAACCTAATATAGTGAAAAAAAGGACAACACTATACAGTTGTTCTTCTATCCACTGTCAATATTCCATACATCCACAGTCCCTGGCGTTAGGCTGCATATAAAATTTGTAACAATTGGCGCTGTTTCTAGGACTGCGAAGACGTTGATGAATGTTTGTCGGACAATAGTGGATGTCCGGATGGTTCTCTTTGTCAAAACACATTGGTAAAACAGCACTTTTGTTGTTTTTTAACGAAGTTTTAATAAAGTTCATGTTCTTCAACATTTTGAATAGCGTTGCTGATGTTCAACAAATTAGTAGTCGAGTGGACAGAGCTTCTGACGTTAGGTTGGAGTTCGATTCCCAGTCGGATCAAACCACTCTAGAATAATTGGTATTTAATTCATAGCTCCCTGTTTGACTTTCAGCACTAGAAGCCTCCACCGTGCGTGATGAACACACAAGCACCTCACTGAAATAGACAATCCCCTTTTGCAAAACTATTTACTAAACTGCAATTTTTTACCTTAGTTTTTTCCATGTTTTTCTTTGTTTATACGAATATATAGCACATAAGCATTAAGCAGGTAGCAGCTTGAGTCGAAGCTTGAGAGCTCACTTCGTTAAAGCAAAGGCATTTATGTTTTTATGGGCTAGGTTAAAGGCCAACTTATTTTTTCATCTAAGTTTTCTATCAGATTTTTCAATAAGTCGTGTAATCTTATGGTATTTTTGTAATTCAGTTTGTCCTTATTTAGATTCTGTATATTTTTTTGTTTAGTTAGTTAGCTGCGCATTTGCGCGCTAATACGCGTGTCATTTAACTGCAAGCGTTTGCTTTTTTTCTTTTTCACATTAAAAAAGATATGCGTATTTCCGATCGTTAATACGCGTGATCGGTAAAAGCTGCCTTGGATGACTACCTATGAAAAAGCACGTACCGGATTCCCTCTTTCTTTCTCTAGTTTCCCATTATCTGGTATATGCTTGTAATGTTTATTGCATTTTGTCGAGGATTGTCAAATTCACAAAAACGTTTTTTGTAGGGTTCTTACACTTGTTTGTCTTGCCCTGAAAATTCTAACAGCAATCAAACAGACAGTTGTTCGATTCAATTTTGCAGCGATGGAAGTGAGCTGAATTTCAACGGTTTTTAGGTTTGGCTGTAAACGCTAAAAATGACCATTTGACCTAGCAAAATGTGCTTAGAAATGATTGATAGTTTTGGTTACATTGCCATTTTTTTACTTTTAGGATTAGAAATTGCGTTGAGTTGGCAAAAAATTGTCAAAACGATCATGCGATCTTTCAGTAAATTAGGGTTTAAAGCTATACAGTCTACATTTTTCTCCATCCTTTTTTTCGTACCATTCAAACTAATTTTGATTTTTTCTTTATAACTGAGATGGCTCTTCAACTAAAAACCTTCAATTACTAACTTCTTTCCGTATATGAACTATATGCAGTAAATGGAATATATTTTTTAATCTTTGTGGTACCTCAGCTTCGCAAGAAAAAATAGTAAAAAATGTTGTCTATGCTATAGAGCTACTAGCTGTTGCAGATTCTTTAAATTCTATCGTGATTTTGAGGCAACTTTCGTTTTCTAGGCATCAGTCCTTGTCATGAGAAAGCAGAATGCAAAGTGATAGAAACGGGAAGAGTTTATGATTGCATATGTACCGTTGGTTATGCTGGAAATGGATACGTATGTGGGAATGACACTGATCAAGACGGATATCCAGATCTTCAAATCCATTGCAATAAAAAGAACTGTCATATGGTAGGTAAAATTTGCTTTTCATAAAAATGCAATAATACAGGTAATATAATACTGGCTTTTCACTAGGCTAAAATTTTTATTCATCAGTTAGGTTTAACACGAATAAAAAAAAGAAAGCCGAAAAAGAGATGGGAAGAAGTGCTGGAATTGGACATGATTGCTAGAGGCTTGCAGAGGTTGGATGCACAAGACTGTGCACTATGGAGACTAAACTGCAAAACCCAGCTGACCCCTACGTTCTGGAAAAATCTGCTGGGCTCCAGAAATGAAGGAAGATGCACACTCCGAGAGCAAAATGATGATGATGAAGGTTTAATTCGAATCGTTTGATGTTTATTTGTCTCTTTAATCGTAAACAAAATGTTCGCTTACTGCATTATCTTGTTTTGTGGGATACACATAATGGTATTGATTGACAACATAGTTGCTGAACTGCAGACTACAGTAGGATACAAGATGTGCATTTCCTTTTTCGCTGGGTACTTAGAGCTGGAGAGCAGACAATTATTTTTAATTCTTTTACCTTGGAAGGGTACATTTTTGTGCATTTATGGTAGATAGCAAAACTATCTCAACTTTAGATTTTGATTACCGCTCTGATGTTTTTGTCCAGGATAACTGTCCCGACATTCCGAATAGCGGACAGGAGGACGCGGATGGAGATGAGATCGGTGATGTTTGTGATAAAGATGCTGATAATGATGGAGTCATCAATGTGGAGGACAACTGTGTTTTTGACCCTAATCCTGATCAGCAGGTAATAATAACAATAGGAGTAACTATTTCACCGAAAATGTTAATTTTGAAAGAATAAAATGAAAATTCGGAATACTTATCCGCGCATTTTTCATGTAATTTTTTAAGGGTCAAGATTAGGGTATGAGTTAGAATGTGGTCTAGGGTTAGTTTTAGTGTAAGGATTTGAGTTTAGGTCAGGGTTAATAAAAAAGGAAATAGAAATTTCCGGTGAAACAGTTTCTTTCAACAATAATTGATTAACTTTCCTCCAACACGTTTAAAATATTTTGAAACTTTGACACCACCATCTCAGTAGCGTCATCTCAGAAAATGAAGCAAAAAATTTAGAAGAATTTAGGCAAAGTATTTCGCGTTCAAGTTGCGTTTATAATTTTTTCAGAATTCTGATTCTGACTGGTTTGGCGACGCTTGTGATAACTGTCCTAACGTAGAGAATCTTGATCAAAAAGATACGGATGCAAACGGTATAGGAGACGCCTGTGATAACGATAAAGACGGTGACGGTAAGAAATTTTGAAATCCGCTTTCAAATTTACATCTTTTATAATTGCAACTATCGTTTTCATTTGCACATTAGCTTGGATAGGAAACGAGTTTTCGGTCTTCAAAAAAATGGTTTTCGGTCTTCTAGTCAAGCTGTTGCCTGCACTGTACGGTGTACACTTCTGTCGCTTGCACTGTACACTCCTGTCGCTACGCACGGTAGAGGCGTTTTACAATCTCTCTTATTTAGTGTTAAATGTCAATAAATTGATTTTTGCTGTAGTCCGTTTGCCCCGATGCGAAATCGCACCTACAGCAAGTCTATTGTTTCAGTTGCAAGCTATTCACTTGCTAAGTTATTCCAATTTGCCATTTATCTACATGTTTTGAAAAACAAAGATATTGTCATCCCCCATTATTTCATATACCAGAAATAAGGCTTTTTTTTATTTAGGTATTCCGAATCACTCCGATAACTGCCCGTCTATTCCCAATGGTCGTCAGAAAGATGTAGACAGGGATGGTGTCGGGGATATTTGTGATAATTGTCCCAGTGTCAGCAATCCTCTACAAGTACGTACCATTCTATAACATAGAAGGAAACACTAAATAATATAGGTCTACATTGGTACAGTTTTCAGTTTTTTAGCAGCTTGCAAGCTACTGAAATATAGCACAGTACTCATTTGAGGGCTTACAGGCTAACCTAAACTAGCTGATGAGAGGTTGAAGCGGCAGCTGTTTTAGACTGCTATTTTCGTACGTGTTGCCACTGGTGTGACTGCCAGGTGAACTCTTAGGGGGATTTATTTAGTTTTTGATTTTTTTTTTCAAAAATAAATTATTCGTTTCCAATGGCAGGATTAAACAGCCTATCAATCTTGAGATATGTTTGAATAGTAATTTCAAATTAGTAAAATTAATTTCTTAGGTAGAAAGTTACTCTAATTTGTCTGTTTTTTTTTTTAACTTTTTTACGTTTGTTAACATTTCAGAGCGACGTTGATAACGATTTAGTTGGTGACGTATGCGATGACGACAGTGATATTGATGGTGATGGGATTCAAAATAATGTCGATAATTGCCCATATACAATTAACGGAGCGCAACTTGACACTGTGAGTAAAAAAAGGACTCAATCCTGTAATGTATCGATTAAACTCAATCTCTTATATGCAGTCAACATGGTGCAGTTTGTTTATGTTGGTTAGATTTTGAAGTTTACGCATTGTGATACCGTGTTCTATTGCTGCTAAACCTCAATCGGTATTTATGAGAAACATTTAGAGTTTGAAAGTACTACGACGCTCCATATTTACTGCCAAAGAGTCATAAGTGGTTTTCGATTCTGCTGGCAACATCCAATTACTGTTCAAACCTCAGCAGAAAGTTTCTGGAGTATTTCAACATTTTGAATTCCGAATGTAAGTCGAAATTGACAAAATATCTAAAGTATTTTCGCTAAGAATCGAATTCAGTGTCACAATCGATAAGATTCAACGCCTAACTGCTACATTATATAGCTTATAATGAAACAGCTTCAACTCAGGACAACGACGGGCAAGGAGATAGTTGTGATGAGGATGATGATAACGACGGTGTACCCGATATTGGCTTCACAATGCCTGGTGATAACTGTCCGCTTGTTTATAACTCCGATCAAAGGGACGAGGATGGAAATGGAGTCGGAGATGCTTGTGAAGATGACCAGGTTAGTTTCTTTTTTAATTTTATTTTTATTGTAGTTTCGAGTCTTGGCTCTGTATAATAGCTTTTTTTTAATGTTTCTTGTAATTCTTGCAACGTTATGGAAATGCCGCTTTATCTACAAAATAGAAATGCAGTATTGAAAATAATCCCTAAGTTTGAACTTGTTACTCAGTATTCTCCCTACTTTTCTTAAAACAAAGAAATTCTTGAACGGCATCAAAAAGTAAGACTCAGCTCTTTCAAAGTCGATGTAATAAACGCAATTTTGTGCACGGATAATAATCAGTCGTATACTTCTTCATTGCAAACTTTAACAGATATTTGCTCCTTCAGTCGTTAAAAGTAAAAAAGATATCAGTTCTTATTTCAATTTTTAGCGAAATAAGCTCGCTATTAAGTACGTCTGACTCTGTGTTTTCTAAAACCGCTAAGGTCAAATGCTTTCCAATCTAATACCGCAATATCGTTAGAATTTTTTTGGTTCGGCCTGCAATGCACTTTGTGGCTTCATTGCATCTCCTTAGTCCAGCAAGACTAAAACATTCTTTTTCAAAAATACATATATAAACAGATGAAAATGTTGGTTTAGTGTGGAGTTTATTGGTTTGGATAAATCGTTGTTTAGGATGGTGATCTGGTAAGGGACTGGCAGGACGCTTGTCCTCAAAACGGTGAAATTACCACGACCGATTTTCGAACGTTTCAAAGCGTTACTCTGGACCCAAGAGGTGATGCGCAGATAGATCCATACTGGCTGGTGCTCAGTAATGGCAGAGAGATTATTCAAACTCAGAACAACGATCCTGGTTTAGCTGTGGGTAAGTGAATTCGGAACTAGGCTTTACTGTAGAAGCAAGCAACTTAAGATTTCAATTATGATGTTTTTGACGTTTGCGGGCCGTCTGCTTTCTGGTCTAGAGACAGCGCTGGTATCCTGTAATCGGCCAGAGAGCACGCAAACGATTAGAATAAAACTTCTCAAGCAAATAAAACGTAATTAAAAACAGAGTTAGTTTTTGAACCTCTTCATTTTCAGGTGAAGAACTTCTGCGATGAGCAGAAACCTATATGTCAAAAACAATCTCCTTTAAAATTTTTAAAACCAATAAATCTTGAAATGAAAATACCGCTGTTTTTTTTTTAATTTTACTGTTGTATGTTGTTGATTTGACTTTTAAAGTATTTGCCTTGCTCCGTAACTAAATCTGTTATGTCAATACAATAATTACATTTTAATTTTTTTTCTGAATGGACGTAAAGAGTTGTACTAAAGCAGCATCGACGCCAATTTGTAACGTACTTTTATATCTAGTCGCAAATACTTAGCTTCTGATGAGACAATAATAAACTTTTAGTTGGTACCCTGAGAAATTCCATTCTCTCTATTTTTTACTGTAATGATGGTGATACCTCTTTTTTTAGGCTACGACAGTTTTGAAGGTGTCGATTATTACGGTACGTTCTTCGTGAATACGGTCACGGACGACGATTATGCTGGATTTGTGTTCGGATACCAAAGCAGCTCCAAGTTCTATCTCGTTACATGGAAGCAAACCCAGCAAACCTACTGGCAACCAACTCCGTTTAGAGCCGTAGCCGAAGCTGGACTCCAATTAAAAGTTGGTTTTGTTTCACTTTAACAACAAATGCTGTAACAAAAACCTGCTTCGTATAAGATTTGGGTCAGAAATCACTACAAAAAGTTGTTTTGAGATTAGTCGATTAAGTTCAGTTTGGTCACACTATAGACTTTGAAATGGCTTTCTCAATTTCTCTGCTTGACTTTCGCCCAATCGTCATAAATCCTCCTCTAATAACCCGGTAGACAGATGGGCAACTTGAATTGAAGTCGGAAAGGTTTTTTTTTTTTTTGCTATTTTCTGAAGAAGACAGATTCGTGAATTACAACGGTATGTGATATAAATTATTTTAATATTGTTATAACTAGCACAGCAAAGCTTTTATCCTTTAACACTTTTGACAATACTAATAGCATTAAATGGCTTAGCAGTGTGCCGTTTTCTCTTGTCTTGTGAGAAAAATGCACATTTCTATGGTATTGAATCAATTGAAAAAAATCGCTTTTGCGAAGTACAGAGAAAGAAAGCATATTACAACTATATTTTCATTTTGGAGACATGATTAAAAACAATTTGGAATTAGCCATCATTTGATTGATTAAATATAGTAGCTAAAGTATTGCATAAATTCTTTTCTTGCAGTTGGTTAATTCTGCTACTGGACCTGGAGAAAAAATGAGAAACGCTCTTTGGCATTCTCATACAACTCCTGGGGAGGTGGAGGTGCTCTGGAGCGATCCAGAGAGGCGAGGATGGGAAGACAAAACATCTTATAGATGGGAACTTCAACACAGACCCCATGTTGGATATATGCGGTACAAAATAAGTCTGCTTGATCTAATGTTTAATTGAACTAAAAGCACTCTTATTTCTTCAAATCATTTGTTCTGCTCCAGGCATAGGTGTCTGACAGGTTACTAATGAATGTTTTCTGTGGCTAAATCAGACTTGGAGAGTACCTGTCCGTCTCTGATTCGATGATTTTCTGCCCAGTTTATTGCCTTCCGGTAATAATATATACGTATTGTATTTCCAACCTCCCTTTTAGGAAGTAATCTAGTGACGTTGGAGATGAAGTATAGAAGCTAATTAACTTTTAGATCAGAATTGACACCATCGCATCCTACCAATAAAAAATTTGACGCCAGTTTACACCTAAATAGCTTTGCCAATTCTTGCTTAAACAATATCAAATTTTGACAGGATGTACTGCAGGGGTCGGCAACCTACGACCCGCGGGCCGGATGCGGTCCGCCAAGGCATTTTACCCGGTCCGCGACTTTTTTTGTTTTTTCGAAGATAGATATGCAGCAATAAACCGCCGAAATGATTCTCATCCCGTGGCGAAAACCTTTTTTTGTGGTATGTGCCACCGATTCGTCCAAAAAAAGGTCTGAATTTCAGGCAAAGACCTTTTTTTCTTTATTTGTTTTTTCTTTTTCTTTTTTGTTTTCGCCATCGATTCGTCCGAAAAAAGGCTTCAATTTTTGGCGAAGACCTTTCTCTTTTGGTCCGCTGGAATGGAGGTGGCCCGCTGGAACCTTGTTAGGAGTCTTAGGACTGAATGTGGCCCACTAGTTCAAAAGGTTGCAGACCCCTGATGTACAGAAATAATATAAATTTTTACCTTTCAATTCTCAGGGGTTTAAGAATTTATGTATAGAAATGCCATACACCAGCGTAGAAAAAGAGTTTTGTGCACTGGAGTATGCTAGAGCACAGTCAGTTAAGACAATACAACCGATCTTTGCACAGCGATTTGAAAGAAGTGGATTTGGAAATGTGCCAGACAAAAAGCAAATTTGTACATGGCATAAAAAGTTCAAGGAAGAGGTTGCTTGTTCAGAGTAAAAGGATTTGGTCGAAAGTTAATGCCAGAAGAAAAGGTAGATAAAATTTGCAAAAAAATTTGGAACAGTCCAAGAAAGTCTGTAAAAAGGACGAGTTTCGAAACCCAAATTCCAACAATAACAGTTTGGCGTGTGGTACGAAAACAATTACCAATGAGACCCTACAAACTGCAACTCTTTAAAGCATTAAAAGCAGATGACAAGCGACTACGACTGCAGTTCTGTGTTGGTATGCAACAGCAAATGGAAGAAGATCAGTTTCATGAAAAGCTAGTCTTCAATGATGAGGTTACTTTTCACACGAGTAGCAATGTGAATACGTAGAATAATCGAATTTGAGCATTGAAAACTCTCATGACACACTGGAGCATGTGAGGGCAGGGGTGCCGAAACCCGAGGGGGATGGGGGGATATATCCCCCCAATAATTTGACTGTATCCCCCCAATAATTTGTGTATGGTTTACATCTGCATCCCACCCAATACTTTGACTCTGGTGTGCACAGTAGCGTAGCCAGGAAGATATTTTGAAAGGGGGGCTAATGGAAAGATATTTGAGAGAAGTGATTGGTAATTAACTAACACTGAATAGCCACCCCCCAATGGCCTGTCAACCAAAATGCAGAATAAGAAAAATGCCACGTTTTTAGCTCTTTTGAGACTGTTTTTTGAGCTGGAATTGACTAAAAAATGATTTTAAGCATCTTTTGAAACATATATTCAGAAGGGGGGGGGGGGCTAATTGTCAACAATTAAAGCCAAAAATCAAAAAAAAAAACTTTTTAAAATGCCTAAAAACAGACAATCAAATTTGATCGCTAGTGTAAAAGCGCCAAACATTAGTTTTATCTACAAATATTTTATAAACTCAGAAATAAGGAGAGAGTGGGGGGGCTATTTAGTGTTAGTTAATTACCAATCACTTCTCTCAAATATCTTTCCATTAGCCCCCCCCCAATTATTTTTCTTTATAAAATATAGACGAAATAGATTACTCCGTCTGAGTTTTATTGAATAATAGGATTTTATGGTTTACCAGCTTGTAAACAAGAGAACTGCCATGTTATCATTAGCCACTTCCCATATAGCCCATTAATGCAACCAATTGAATCATGTTGCGCTGCCAATTTCTATGCCACGTTTCAAAAGCATTTTTTATCAAAATAGCTCTAAAATTGACTTATTTTTGCAAAAAAATGCAAAAGTTTTGAGCGCTGGGGGCTCCGCCCCCAAACCCCCAAGACAGCCCCCCATTAAGAATGTCTGGCTACGCGCCTGGGTGTGCATTTGAGTGCAGGTCTCCACTGGAATTCGAGGAAAAAAGTGCTCCAGTTTTGGTGAAGACTTTTTTTTTGGTCTTTACCTGAACTCGGGGAAAAAAGTGTTCCATTTTTGGCGAAGACCTTTTTTTTGGTCTTTTCTTGATTTGCTCACCTGAAAAAAATCGTGGTGGAGGTTCATCCCCCCAATGTTGAAAATCGGGAAAAATTAGGGTAAAAATGCAAATTATCCCCCCCCAATGCTCAACAAAGATCGGCACCCATGTGTGAGGGATTCTCCGGAAGTGACTGTTTTTTGCGCAATTTCAAAGAATCGCGTTCATGGCCCGTATTTTATTGAGGATAATGTGACTGTTGGTGACATTTGTCTGGTTATGCTGCAGAGTTGGCTTATGGATCGACTTGCTGCAAATGAAGATGAGGACTTCATTTTTGCAGCAAAAAGGTGCTCCACCCCACTGGAAGTTGTCTGTTCGAGGTTACTTGAATGAGAATTTGCCGAGCAGACGGATTGGACGTGCTGGTAGTGGTGATAGTGTCTTGCTGAAATGGCCTTTCCGATCACCCGACTTAACTCCCTGTGATTTTTTTTCTTCGGGGCTATGTGAAAGTTTTAGTTTACATCCCCCTCTGCCTGCAAACCGAGTGGAATTGAAGCAGAGAATCACTTCTGCATTGGAGACTGTTACAGAAGAGGTACTGCAGCGACTTTGGGATGAACTTGATTATCGCCTTGATGTGTGCCGTGTTGCAGGCGGAGCGTGCATGGAAAATTTGTCAAAATTTTCTAAAACCACTAAAACATTTGTTCTGCTGATGATAGAGTGCAAATGACAATTTGAAATAAAATTTATGTTGTTCACCCTAGTACCCGCCAAGTTTGATTGACATAGAGAAAACACTTTTTGAGATATTTTACGTTTAAAATGGTATCAAATTTTTTGAAACGCCCTGTGTTATAATATGATTAATATTGCTTGTTATCAACTGCTCCAACGTCCAACAAAGTTAACTTATTTTTTTGTTTTTACAAACATTATTTTGTAGAGTGAAGTTCTACCACCAATCCCTCTTAGTAGCAGACATCGGCCCTTTGTTTGATCTCACAATAAAAGGTGGACGACTTGGGGTTTTCTGTTTCAGCCAAGAAAATGTTATTTGGTCGAATTTATTTTACCAATGCAATGGTGAGTTTTTGAGTATTTCTATGGTATCAATTTTTTGTCTAACGTAGATGTTAGAACGCCGTAACTGTTGGCAACAGCTAAAAATTTCAACCAAATTTAACTCCTTGTTTATTAATCGTATCGTTTTATGCTTTTAATTATTGCCAAGAAAAGATTAAAGCCCGAAAGGTTTTCATCAGTGTTAAGGGTGTTATCCCAAATCGTTAGCCCAGTTTGTACCTTATTGTAACGCCGACATTGTAAAGGAAAATCTGCTATAGCTACTCAGACGTTTCCATGATGTTACTGACAGATTTCAGTAGAAAGAAATGAGGCATTTCCATTTCAGATACATTGCCAGCCGCAGAAAATGTTCTCAATCCTAGACTTAATGGTGATTAAGAATACGAACATTGCCGGAGAACTTGTTGCGCAATAACGCCGATCTTTCCCTTCAATATTTTTCGACTCGAACTTATGATTAAGACTGAGATGCAAGATTATTGGGATGAAAAATGGAACCAAATACATCTGATTTCACGTATTACGAGTTGAGTTATCTCTTTCAACCGATTCGTACAAGTCTGTCCAGCGGAGCCAAAGCGCTAATTTTTTTTTACCTTACAGCATGACATAAAGTTGAAAACCCTGCATTATATTGGTTTCTTTTTTTTGAATATTAAAGGTGAACTTACACAGTAGCTATTTTTTGTCTTTTTTGTCCGTTTTTTTTTACATTTTTGCTTCTTTGTGAAAAACTATGCGCTTTTTCGTCCGCATTTTTATAAGTCCAGCATATCCGTACTAGGCACACTGTTACATCTTTATAAAATTATGTTCGAAAATGGTATGTATGAACGATCAGGGCGATATTTGAAATCAGGGCTGTACCCCCTTACAAAAAAATTTTTTTTCGGAAAAAGTTTTGTCCAGTATTGGACAGTCTGGTTAGAGCGGATATGCGCAATGGACATATAAGAATACGGACGAAAAAGAATATACTTGGAGAAGAAAAAAGGTGCAAAAGCGGACGAAAAACCGATACTGCTTAAATCCACCTTGATAGAATAGCTATATTATCATGATTTACGGTAGCTTCTGCGGTAAATTTACTCGCATGTTTTTGGTCTGAAAATCAAACTTGGTTTGTTTTCAAGTCAACGTTGTGAAGTATGTAGCTCGCTGTACACTTGTACAATTTTTAGTCATGTCTTTTTTAAAGGTGTTGAAGTATCCAGCCATTTCCGGTAATGGCTAAAATTGAAATATAATCTTTGAAATTATTTATTTTCACTTTGGAGCTGCAGTTTGGAAGATTTTCAACAAATACAAAAAGATATTTCAAAAAAAAATTTTTGGAAACCACGAGTTTGTTCTCCCAAAATGCCAAAAAAATGGGGAGGTTTACCAAAATGGGATAGGTCACATGATCTTACTGGAAGGGTAAATATTATTCACTCTCTCTTTTTCCCTGGAATTTTGGACATAGGGAACAGATTCAGTCTTTCCAAAAACTTTTTAGAGGATATCTCTTTATGTTTGTTGAATATCTTTGCAACTGCAGCCCCAAAATGAGAACAAAAAGTTTCAAAATTTATATTTCGATATTATTGTAAACTACTAGAATTGGCTGGATGCTTCGACCCCTTCAACTGCAATGTTTTTTTTTCTGCACTTTCGAAATGTGATAAAAGACATAATTATAATTAAAATCAGGTTGCTTTAGTTACCTTGCATTTTTATCTTCGTTTAATGGACAACATCTAAACGCATAGCGGTCAAAACAACTTTTATTAGTGTATTTAAATAAAATAACTGTTTTACCGAAATGAATCTGCTTTTATTTTGATGCAAAATTGTTCCTTACTCTACGGTTAAAGCTGTATGCCCTTTTTTTCAAATTTTCTTGTTTCTATATGCTTAAATAGATCATTATGCGTTTTTTTTTTGTTTTTTTTTTAACAAAAACTTGAAATTGACTATTTTGCACCAATATACGACTAGAGTCAAAATCTTCGAATTGATATAAAAATAAAGCATGCTATAAATTTTAAACATGTTATTAATTGCTTCGAACAGCATCATTTTTGCTGTTGCATGTTGATACAATAATTGACTGTTTTTTGTTGTTTGTTTGTTTGAATGTTTACGGCTAATTGTTGCTTTTCATTAGCATTACAGAATAAATTTGAAAAATCTTGGTGTTTTACAGAGTGAAAATGTTTTTGGAGACTTGGAAGGAGTTCAAGTTGGAATTAGAATGAAGAAAATACTTCAGCAGCTTTGGCGAGAGGGTAACGTAAGCTGTAGTTACAAACAGATTAGTACACAGCAGAGAGGAAGTGTAGAAAGTTACAGTACTTAAATAAATTAACGTTTGTTGCATTTCTTTTTAACACAAAAAAATGATAAAAATTAACACAAAAGAATTCAACAACATAAAACAAAACGTACATATCGATTAGCTACTGTATCTAGCAAAACAGCACCCCTATATAGCAAAAATAAATGTTCTATATATCACTGCTGTTATAACTCAATTATCATTTCACTTTTGTATAAGAACAATTTTAATAATAACACCTCGCTCATTTTCGCTCAAACTTTAAGAACAATGCCAGCTTCAGCATGAAAAAAAAATTAAGAACAACGGCTAGTACGACATATTTGTAGCAATCAGCAGAGCTTTCTAAGCGTTTTCTATATTGCCATTGTTGATTTGTTTTATAGTAATTATCAATAACAAAAGAAAACTTTCAACAAAGAAATAAATTTGTGTCGCTTGATTCTTCAATACAGATAACAGCAAATGAGACTGAAAATTTAAGAACAATCAGCCTCAACTCAAAATTTGCTGGTTCTTATCTAAAAAGATTTTTGTCTATTAAGCAATGACTTTTTAATTTTTTACTTAATTTCACGTTGTTCTCTATAAATTCGTATTCATAATCTACTGATTTCTTGTACGGACGTAAAAACAATGATTTAAGTTTTTCTTTGAAAGCCATTTGGTAGAGATAATAGCTTCTGGAAAGTGAGTCAGCATAAAGGGGCGTTTTTGATTGCTCAGTTTTGAAACCGAGATAAAATAGTTGAACTGTTGTGATAATAAAACTTTTCCGATATTTTTATATTCATTTTTATATCACGTGTAAATACTAAGTAGTATAAGGTCATAAAGTATAAGCATTATGCAACCTTTGAGATACAGTAATAAATTGGATTTTATGTGATTATAAATTTATTAACTTTGTGTTCTGGGTGACGTTTGATAGTATGAAAATAATTAAAAGTTTGTGTCACAGAATATAATAAAAGTAATGTACAGTGATCGAACGGATAATAAATTTAGAACTTTTCTTCCTTTTGAAGCATTCTTAATTGTTAGCATTATTCCAGAGGTGGGCACAAATAACATTATATCAAAAGCGCAACAAAGCGCAGCGCAAAATGCGCAATTTAATTTTTTTAATTTCTGAAGCGCAGCGCAACTACCGCAATGAGTTTTATGATTCAGTTGAAGCGCAACGCAATTCCGCAATTGCGGAACGGCATTTTCGCACCAAGTTAAAACTCAACCAAACTTCCGCAATCGAAATTTCGCAACACAAAGCAAATTCCGCATTTTTTTCGAGTTTAGACTGAAAAAGAGCAAGTCATTTGCTAAACGAGGCAGACATTTATCGATATTACGATCTAAATGGAGCAAAACTGAGTTCAATGTATAAAATTGCGCTTTTAACCGAAAAAAAATTTAAGTGCAGCGCAATTAAAGCGCAACAATTTTTAAAGACTTTCGTCCGCAACGCAACTTTTGCAATATTTGAAAACAAAAAATCAAAGCGCAACGCAACTTCCGCAATTGTGGATGTTGCGGAAGTTGCGCTTTGCGCTTCTAATTGCGCTTTGCCCACCTCTGCCTTATTCGTATAAATTGAGAAGACTGACAACAACTAAAAATGTAGTGGAAACGTCTCAAAAACTGTATTTAAAAACACTAAACTTGTTCCGAAAAATTTTGCATTTTTTATCATTTTGGTTCGTCACTTTCTGTCTGTCTTAGTTAACCAAGCAAAATTTCTGGACTTGAAATCATTAAGGCGTAATTATAAGGCTTGGTAATTGAAGTTCTTTTTTATACCGGTGCTGTAATTAATGACGTTTTGAGAATTATTACAGATCAGCTAATTTTCTTTTGTGACGTAAGGTTGAAATTATTTTCGTTTTGTTTTATGCTGTGCTTTTTGTTTCTTTTTACTTAAAATTTACTCAATTAAATAAAAAACTTCGGAATTTGATATAAAAAAGATATATTTATTTCTCTAAGTTTTGTCTCTGTCCCTAATCCACCTGCGTCGAATATATAATAGTGGTTGAAAAGCCAATATCCCGAGGCCAATTCGAGCCATAATTTGAGCTAAATGTTAGCAATCAGCAAATGCTCAATCACAGTTGAGAAAAGAAACGTAAACTTCGATGATTACGAACCTATTCTGATGCTAATCAGAAAATTTTGCTTCGGTTTTGGCACGAGAATTACTTACGATTTTTAGTAAGAGTTAGTGGCAAAGAAAAAGTAAGAAATTTCTTGAGCTTTTATTAATCGTAGCTCGCAAAAACTTTGTTTATTGCACATTTAGGCGCTAAACTATACAAAGTATATATGATACTCTTAGCGTATGCTTAAAACGAATTTGCTTTTCGTAGTGCTAGTAGTGGTCTAGTTCTACGCTGAAGGGTGTAGTTGATCTATTTTTTGTTTCCTGACAATTTTGGAAAAAGGATTACGTACGGACATCACAAACCATCTTCGTCATAGTAAGTAGATTATTATTAGACTTACGTATTGTCATGTTAGATAAATTTCGTGCGTTTTTACAGAGGATTCGTCACCATCTTTTAGTACTTTTGAAACTATACACTGAAAGTACTAACTAGTGAAAAGAAGAAAAAAATTAATGCGCTATTTCATGCGTCATAACACAACCAATTTACAGTTTAAAATTGTTTTATTTCACTTTTGTGATAAACAGCCTTTAAATTGAATTCAATTTTCTTTCATCTTTGAATAATCATTCCAACGAAATAATTTTGCATTATGACGTACTGTATAAGCATTGAATTAATCAGTTGGAAGTGGCCGTTATAGAATTACCAAATTAATTTTCCGTATCTACGCTAGCGCACGGATTGAGCCAAACGCAACAGCTTTTTCGGAAATTTCACTCGGGGTCTGAGAGATGTATGCTCGTTTTTTTTTTTTCAGTTTGGGCTAGTATGAGTATTAACTTCAAAAAGGATGTTAATTATTTGCAGTTTGTTGATGGCATGCAGTTCAACTTTTAGTGCATTAAACAATATATAGGTTGCGGTATCCCATTAACAATGATTTAATCTGTGTAAAATTGCGCATACGTTCGAGATGAGAAACTGGCTAAAAATTTCTTAAATAAATTTTGCGGTATATTACATAAATATCTCATTTTTTATCAAAAAAATTACGGCCAATGTGATTGTCATAAGTTTAATTTGTAAGTTTCGACCCTTTGGTGCCATTGTCTGCGAACAGTTAAAACTACGCGAACTACACTCTAGTAATGACTGAAATGAAAAATTAAAATATTAGCCTCCTCCCAACTATATCGTTTGCCAAAATCTTGTTTTTAGATACCGTTATTTCAGTTTCTCGAAATAAGATTTTTAGGCTGTATACAAAACTAACCTTCGAACTATATATTACTCTTCAATTTTTCAACAACTTTTGTAATTGGCAACTTCAGTTGTTTAATATTTTCTGTTTTGGTGTTTTAGCCACCAACTTACACAATGAGTTGCTTCCCCTTTTTTATTATGTCATTGCTACAGGTTTCCAAAATCATGGGAGAATGGAAAAATGGAATCAAATCATTAGTTATCTTCTTCTTACTACATCAAGTAAAATCAGGTTGGTTTTATTTGGTGGCATTTTTTAACTTTTGACGACAGCAATTTTTGATAAAACATAAAATATTTCAATTATAACATAAACGATATAAAAAACTTAGTCTAGACTGCGTGGGTTATTTTTGTTCAAATTAGTTGAAATTTTCTCCACACGTTTGCTACACTTGAAGATTTTCCATGCATCTGGCAACCAGAATTTTTGTAAGTTATAATCTTGTAGCCGAAATTCAAACCGGAAAAATTTGTTCTTCCACAAATATCAATCTCAGAATAATATCTTGCAGTATGATATTAGCAATTTAATTTTTTTTTTGACATCAGAGCATAAAAATTGGTTTTACGAACAATTTCTCTGAAAATAAAAAATCTAAAGCGGTAGTAAACATTCAATCAAATCAAAATAATGAAATCAAATCTTTACAGTTGCACCGAAGCGTGAACGAGTTGACGGGGCCCATCTCTGCGTCATTGCGCAAGGGCAACGTAGATCTTTTGGCAGAAATATTGCAGCGGTGGCGAACCGTTGGCAACACTGTATCCGATTTGACTGGCCCAAGGTTTAAATCTCCAACCTCTCGCTCCAGAGACGACCGCGTTACCGCTTGACCAACTGGCCAGTTGGTTGAATTTAATTCAAATAGAATCAAATTTCTTGATGCAGGCCATTTTGCAGGAGCTACCAATGCGCCCCATTTAATACGGCCCTGACGTGTTTTTGTATAGCGCTGTTAGGGCCAAAAATATTTAGATAAGATATTTTGGGACAATCCCCTTCCCTCTTTTTTATGATGAGTATTGTATAAAGTGTTATTATTCTTACTATGTTTTTTTTGCTGCTACGTACTGCATTATTATTGTTTAATGTCATTTTTGTAATTTTTTGAAAATTACAGTGATTATGACTATATCGCTATTTACTTTTTTATATTTGAATTAAGTGTGCTTTGATTAGTATTATTAGTAGTAATTAATTGCTATCAATAGTGACGTAAAGTAAACCTAACTGTAGCCAAAGCATGACAAGTTAAAGATTAAGACCATTGAAAAACCGCAAATGTTGTGATTTAGGTTTGGAATTAAAATGAGAAGCATAAAAACTTTAATTAAAAAGTAAAATCGATTTCGCCCTTAAAAGAACATTCAGTCAAACTATCTAAAATAGTAATGAAAACCAAACTGTAAAATATATAAATGTAAGGGAAAGAATAAAAATTGTAATACCGTATGAGGCCGTATGAGACTGGCTGATATCAAAGAAACAGTGGTGTAAAAAGTACTCAAAAATTGTTATCAAGTAAAAGTTTCGTTACTGACGAAAAAACTGCTTGAAATAAAGTACAAAGTACTGACCAAAAAAAGTACTTGAGTAAAAGTAAAAAAGTAGTCGTTTTAAAAGTACGTGTAAAAGTATTTCTGAAAGTATTCAAGCAAAATAAATAAACTATTCAATCGATATATGACACCTGGTCGACTACCTTCACATCAACTGCCACATAGCGCTTGAAACTCCTTATTCTCTCAATAAAACTTAAATTATTAATTTTTGCAAGGTTTTTTTTTATTATATTCAAGACAATTAATCAAAAAGAACAACAACAACAAAACTTCGAGATTTGAAGATCATGCCACACAGAATTTACATGGAATCATTTTATAAACTTGTTGCTATAATCCTCGTTTCTGTCATTGTTAAATTATGCTAAAATTTAAAAACACTGTAGACGTGTCCTATCAGTGTATAATAATCTACTGAATGGCTACTAACTGGCGGATCGCTGTTCAAATCCGGATCTCCGGAGTGCTAATCCCGACCTCCACACTTTCTAGAATTTATACTCTGGGGGTGCGAGAAGGGACTTCTTGGGGAAGGAGTTCAATTTATCAAATCCGAGGACTAAACATGGTTCAATTTACGGTGACGACCTTTTTTTTGGTCGTCAATCGATTCTGGGGACTGGACTCGCTCTAAATTGCGGACTGGACCCAACGAGTTTTTGTCTCTTGTATCTGGATCTTTGCCAAAACTAGTTGAGTGCCCCTGATCTACTGTATCTACAGGGTGGGCCAAAAGTTCGCATTAAAGCTATTTCGGTATATTCTGCGATAACCTTTTTTTGGATTAATTAATCAAACTATTGTAAATTTCTTTGAATTTTATTTATTATACGACATGTGAAGGCAGTCAGAAGCCTGATAAACAAATACCAGGTCACCAAATCACCCAAAATTAATGCAAATAGCCCATTTAGATAATCTGGGTTTCTACTGGGACAAAATTGATCTTCATATTGAAAACATTTTGTAATTACATTGCACAATACTTTACTGTACCATACCAACAATGCTTACTGCATAAATTGCATAGTGTGCAATGTGTGATTTTTGGCTCACTTTGTGGAATTTAGCAATAGAAACATTTAGTTATCATAAGACACGTTTTAAGCAAATTTATATCTTTGATTGCTTTTTTCATGATTTCTTGTAATGTAGTAAACATCTAATCCAGTATGCGGTGAAGGGCAGACACCAAGCAACAAACGTGAAACTAAAACCATCTTGAACTACTTTTCGCCTGACTGGATCTGCTAGGTACGCGCACACGAAGAAAAAAGGCATGGCTACAGTCGCTGTTGTGGTCTGACCTCTGACGCAAGAGTTACGAAAAAGGAGGAAAAGACAACCAACTTAACTGATTGAACAATCGCCGGTAGAAAAGTCGACCGTTCTGGCGAATTTGTGGTTCAAGTTTAAAATTACTGTACTTTGTACTTTTTCTGAATCAAAATACTACCAGTACTTAAGTAGCGTTACTTCACTCTAAAAGTAAGCATGTAAAAAAAGCGACAAAAAGAACTCAAAAAGTACTCGTTACTGAAAAAAGCACTTGAGTAATCTGCTCAAGTAAAAGTATTTCGTTACTGTCTTTACACCACTGCAGATAAACTATATAGCCCTCAGTTAATGCTGCAACAAAGCAACAAGAATGATTAGCATGCATTTCAAAATAAATAAATGGTTCGGAATTAATCTAAAGTTTATACTAAATCATTATCAACCTTGTGAATCCTACACCGTTTGTGGTTATAACAGGTTGCTTCGCTGTCTCCTGGCCAAGGCAACTTGGGAAATTAAGATGTAATTACAATTCGAAAGCAATTACAACACATTTTCATGTTAACCCATGAACATAATACAGTATGATAGAGTGAAACTTACAACTCATAACTAAAAGTTTCATCCTTCAATGGTTTTGCGTTGTAACACCCAGCCGGTTTCTAAACAGACCAAAAAGAAAGAAAAAAAATTCAATATTACCGTTGAGAATTAAGATGTATATTTTCGCATTTCAGACGTCATTTTGATATCCTGTACAAATATTTTGCGTTTGCATCTTATTCGAACTGGCAATCGGCTTAGGAATAAACCAAACTGTTTCTAATTTAAAGATGTTTCACCGATAATACTTTGGTTCTAATTTTTTGAATAAATTAAGACACTGTAATCATTGAATTGGATACTTCATTATCTACTTTCAGAAAGTTGAGTCTTTCTCTTACATGTGAAGATCCCAAGAAATCTATGATGTAATTTGTGACATGTTTATTTTGATTACACTTCTGTCATATAAATTAAATCAAACAAAAAAGTCTTTTATTTAACTTTAACCCGAGCCTCACTTAAACAAATATTTATGTGGGCTATATGTATGCAGCATCTAGAATTAAGATTTTTTTTACTACATTTACAGCTTTATATTTTTCTCTGCAAAAGTCATACAAAGTGAAAATCTAAAATTTCGTTCAAGTTTTGAAACTACAAAATCTTCATCAAACTGATTTCTATCTCAAATGGTATTGTAAGGTACTCAAAAATCAGCCATAATACAGTAATTAACTCTGTTAAACATAAGAAAATAACTGCTTGTGATCTCAGTGCTTTTTAGTCTTCGCTACCACCGCCACTACCACTTCTTTTTCTCTCTAAATATTATTTAGATTGAAAACTGTGGAATGTAGAGGCTGCCTTTGCAGCTAAAGGTTTTGGTTACGCCATAACCCAGGACTTACTTTTGTATTCTTGACCCATTGCCCAATCGACTGTTTTGCTGGGGCATTTTAGAATATCTCCACAGCCCCATGAGTTTTTACGTTTGTAAAGTACAATATCAAAGTTATGACCGATTCAAACAATTATGAAAGCAATTTATTAAGTGTTTAGATTTTGTCCATCCAAATTACAGACCTTAAATTTGTATACTGTATACCTCTAAAACATGTTTAAAATGCAATTGTCTTTAAAAATCATATTCAATCTGGATTAATTTGTTAAAATTTGGTCGCAAAAATTTTTTTCGCTTCTTATTTTCGTTTTACTGTACATTAGCGTTTGATAATGGCTTGTGCTACTGGAGTAACATAATGCGTCGATTGGTTAAAAAGTTGTTCGTAAACAAAAATAATATAAACAATTTAGGAATGCGAACAGGTGTCATTTTAATAGAATATGGTTAAAATTTTTATCGCAAAGATTGCAAGTACATTAAAATCCGACTTTTTGTTGCCAGCCGGTGCTAAATAATGTGAAGGGTAAATATCTGATATTAATCGTTTGGTAATTTTTGTTTAGTGAAATGGCATTTGCGGTAGTACAAAATTTACTTTTTTGAGTGATACTCAGCACTTTAATTCAGAAAATCTTATCAAGTTTGTGAAGACTTTTCTGTAAAAGTCCGAAATCTGTTAATGTTCGGTCAGTAGCGTACGCAGGATTTTGAAAAAGTGGGAGGGGCAGGATTTTCAGAAAATTTGAGAAGAACAAAGATCTGAATCAGACATTGTTCCACTCAAATTTAGACCGATTTTTCGCCCAAAATTAGGTGAAGAGCAAAAAAAAAGGTCTCTACTCAAATTTTCTTCGATTTCAAGCACAAAGCCAAGAAGAAACGCACGCACAGAACATACCCTTTATGTGATCAAACCTTATGCCCAACTTGCAAAAGGGGGAGGCATGCCTCAATTTTTGCTTAATTTTCTATGCAATTTTACAATCCTGGCGACCCAAAGGGGGGGGGGGCCATGGCACAATGCCCCCCCCCTAAATACGCCCCTGTGTTTGGTTAATTTCATTTTTAATATGTTCTTTGTAATCTTTTCAGTTTATAGATAAAAATAGATTTTTTTATTTACGCGTTACTATATGAACTCAGCATTTTGTGACTGTTCCTACCAACGCTGACCCCCCTTTTAGTTTCAAGTTTTTGTTTAGTGTGGTCCACCACATGTACTTCTGGAAAAAACTTCAGGTGTTTTCTACATGGCCTCCTTAACTGATGACTGCATGGCCCCGAAAGTTGAGTGCTTTTGCAAGCACTCCACGGTGTATTGCCAGAGCGAAAATAGTCCCGGAATCCAACAACCTTTCAAATATTATTAACCCGTCGCTCTTCCGATTGAATTACTAGCTAAGCTTTTGCAATACAGCAATGAACCTTGGCGTTGTATTTCTCAGTTTTATGTTCTCTGTGGCATTGTTCTGCCTAAAGAAATTACCAACACCTCGTTAACTTGTGCATAAAGGTAAATAGCAATCAGCAATAATCAGCCGCCAAATGTTGACAAACAGTAATTGTGCCTTCTGGCTAGAGGTAGCAATAGGTCATTAATGGCCACATTTTTTTTGCCCAAACTGACATATTGAAAAAGGATCATGCCATCTGTATCCATCATAAATTGCTTTAGTATGGTGACAATCCCAGCACAAAAACTAATGAAGATCTTAATTCTTTCTGGATCAGGCTGAAATGGTGGTGATTTAGCTCACCAGAACAAACTCGAAAGAGCACACAAATATTGGTCTACTAAATTAGGGTGACCATTTGACCGCACGTCCTCTTTTTGTCACCAAACAATTGATTATTCCTCTGAGGACATTAAAAATGCTCAAACATCCTCCTTTTGCATTTAAAGCCTATACCAAATTTGCTTTTTGGTCTTCACCTAGCAAAAAAAGCAACGAAATATCGATTAAGACTTATTTTTTTGGTCTTCACCTAAATTTAACTACTAAAGCTAAATTGGCGTGTTGATAGAAAGTTAGTTTTTATAAAAATATGCTCTTCTTTTTGGTGATGCAAGTATAGTCAATGCACGTGCAAAGCATCGCAGACGTCATAATAACGGGGCATAGCAAAAAATATTGCTAAGCAATTTTGACCCTGGTATGTTTTAGCACACAGTTTAAAAAAGAATATCAAATGCGATTCATGCAGAGTATAAAACAACAAGTAATGTGCAGTGTGCAGGCTTTGGAGTTTGAATCGTCCACTAATTTCGTTTTTAAAAATATTGATTTTATAATAGTTTTTGGTTTGTGATTCTTTGTTTAGTGGTAATATTGTGTCATTGAGATCTGTCTCTGTCTATACGTGAGCTATTTTTTTACCATTGGGCAAATAAATTCATCTATGTAATGATTTCAATCTGAAACTTTTCAGTGCTGATTGTCCCGGCTCCGACAGTTGCTGTGGAATCTGCAACGTCTACAAGCATCACAATCAACTGGACGATGCCGATCGATGAGCTTTATAATTACTTTGAAGTTGAGGTAACATTTACTCTAACGAGAATAATTTTGTATTCAAGATTTAGCAAAAACTAACCTTTTAATTGACTCTTGGCATTGTGGAAAACGTTCAGTTGTATTATCCCAAATATTAAGATCCCAAATGTGACTGTAAACGATTTAGTTGTGTGACAGGTATTGACTTTGAAAAAACCTTTATGTCGCTGCAAATATTTATTCTATTGGCATGGCAAAATCCAACTTAGCACGCAAACTAAAACCTACAGAAAGTGCATGAAATTTTAATCTACAGCAATGGTAAATAAAAGTAAAGTTTTAGCGGGCTTATAAGAGTTTTTAATGGTTTTTAATTGTTTCAACCAACCTTAAATTTCGCTCCGTCTCTTCCCTTATGATGAACACTGTCTTTCGTTTTTAACGTACTCTTGACGTACATACGTTCTTTATCGTATGAACCTACTTTTTACTTAATTTTTTTCCTTCCACTAGAAATCACTAGATTAATTTGTGAACCTTTCCGCATACTTAATTTTGTACAGTACGCTTTCGACGCTTTAGAAATAGTTTGCACACAATGATTGCATAATGTATAGGCATAGGTGGGCAAGTTAATGCAAAACGTTAGCTTCGTTAACTACTAGTCCGTTAAACTTCACACCTCCGTTAACGTTAATCCGTTATTTTCATCTTTAATTAACGGAAGTTAATAAAGTCCGTTAATCCGTTAACATTTTGCGTGTAATTTACATTTCGTTTTATTCACTAGCTTCTAGAACACGTATTGACGCTGTTGAGGTGATTGTGAGGAAATATTTATTGCTATGGTGGTCTTTTTGTGTTTTGGAAGTTATATTTTACAGTCTAATCTAATTTCAAGATAAAAACAAGTTCAAATGCACAACGAAGCTGCGATCGGAAAATCTTTGGAAATTGTGATCAGCGATAATTAATAGACCTATGAAGCTGCAGCTTATTATTTGCCACAAAAAAGAGCTCCTTTCTTCTCTTTCTTCTATAAAACTCGTGCTTATATGCAACAAGTGTTACCAGTGCAAACTGGTTTGTACCGGTCCGATGAATGAATGGTGCAAGATATTAACGATAAAATCCTTAACGGAAGTTAACAGAACTTAACAGAAGTTACTTTAGTCCGTTAACAGCACTTAACGGAAGTTAATTTAGTCCGTTAAGATGAAAAAACTTTTTAACGAATTAACGAGTTAATGAAAAATTTAGCTTCGTTATTAACGGATTAACGGACTTGTGCCCACCTATGTGTATAGGCTAATTGTTTCAACTAAACTTACATCTTGTGATAAAGTTATTGATTCACTCTCATTTCAATTTTCTTTTCGAACATTCAGGTGCACACTCCAGGTGTAGCTTCAAGGAG
The DNA here is from genome assembly GCA_963965965.1 of Trididemnum nubilum. Classification (NCBI taxonomy): domain Eukaryota; kingdom Metazoa; phylum Chordata; class Ascidiacea; order Aplousobranchia; family Didemnidae; genus Trididemnum; species Trididemnum nubilum. Next base: position 20,328,729 of record OZ014474.1, on the reverse strand, counting down.
TTTTGCAATAAATCAAACTCGTTACACGTTTAACGACCTAACACCTGGATACTTGTACACGTTCCTGGTCACTGCGGTGAGAGGAGAATTGAGAAGTAACTCTAGCACAGTTCTTCAAGATACAGGTTGACCATACACTTGTACTTTTGTACCTCTAATACGGTACACAGAATGTTCAATTAGGCATAGGCAATGTTCTATTTATACATGGATATGAACTGTTTGAGTTAAAACCAAAACAATTTAACGATTTCTTTGTCAACACGTTAACAATTTGACCACTCCTTGCTGGTTTTCACCTCAAGATCACGAGACAGTTGATTTTCAAACAAACGACATTTTAATAAAAAATGAATTGTTAAATTTTGGCATACCTATAAATTTTGATTAAATTTCACTGTATAAACGTAGGCGCTTTATTTGAATCATAAGTTCTAAATAATATTGTAATGCGATAATTAAATTTTGCTCTGGTTTCAAATGATAATTCAATTCATTATTGCTTTGGTGTTGGATAAATCATGGTTTAGTGTGTGAAATCTTAAGTTTTCAAAACCAAGAAAGTTTAAAATTGGTCATCCAATCACATAGAAAACTTTCACTTCAGTTCCTCTTCCTCCGACAAACCTAAGACTTGAGGCGTTTTCATCATTGATATTATCGATGGAGGGCGTATTTGGGATGGTGCATTTCACGCTAAGAGAGCCAGGGATCCAAGCGGAGTGGGATGGCCCGGATCGAGGAGCCTGCGACTGTTATGACGTCAGACTTGAACCGAACGATGGCAGAGTAGCCAGACCAGCAGTTAATGAGAGGGTAAGCTGAATCAAAATTAACTCTGTAATTAGAATTTTGTGTCAATTATTTTAAGACGGACGAGCTTCTGTTTTTGAGTGAAAAGATGAAAGCAATAATTTGAAATATAATTTTATTTGAACAAAGAGGGAAGAAATGTCAATTAATATTATAAGAGTTGATTGGCAGTAAAAAACTTGAGAATATTGCTTTGATTAAAATGTTTATGTTTTCGAAGCTGCTTTTCGTTTGACAATTGTCAAGAAGAATCGTCAGGTTGGAAAGCGCAGGAAAAGGAGCGGCTATGTATAACAAAAAGGCGAGCCGTGATTGGCTGTAAAAGACCAATGAAAGGCTGCTTCGAAGACATGAACATTTTATTCAAAGCAATCAATATTATGACATTATTGAAAAAAAAAATTCACAACCATCCAAAATATGTTAATCAAAGAAGTTCGTAATATTGTAGTATCGTTGATTTACCATTTTTGCCTGGAGAGACTAAATGAGCATGTTATCTGCAGCAGACGCATTTATAATTCCAATTTTAAAGTTTTCAACTTAATCAGGCTTTGAAGTGAATCTGAGTGCATTGCGCTACAATGTACCAGTAATAGCGCACGCATTATCTATTCAGCATTAGACCATTTTTTGACAATTTATATCTTTTTTTTGCGGGTCCACTTTTTTGCAGCTTATTTCGGTTTTGGTTCTCAATTGCTTTGTTTAGTCGTTTTTTGATGACCAATTGGAAAAGAGTACCATATTAGAAACTGGACAACATCTAAAAAAGGCTTGAATCTTAGGAGTTTTCTAACTGTAATTCACTACAGATTTTGCCCAGATGTCACGAATTTGTGTGTCAAGCTCCTATCAACTCATCTTCAAACTTTTTACAAGCAAAAAACAGAATAGTAACGCTATTGCGGCATGATAGATTGCATTCTTGGTGATCTGATAGTACGTAATTGATCTTTCTTCATCCCATGATTAGAGGATAATCTGATCACTAGCAATATGTTCCGTATTGAAAAACATATCTTTCGTATTGCTTTAAGTGGTTTTATACTTTCCTACAAAGCTTGCCTTGCGTTTCTTTGAATAACTATCAAAACACATAGTGCTTTGTAGCTTTTCAAATGCCTATCAAGCTTCTGAAGCACTATTCTTCAATATGTGCTAGTTTGCCTTATACTTACCAGTAAATTTGAATTTTTAACAAATTCGTTATAATCTTGCATGTTTCTTTATTGTTTAATATCGATAAAAAAATTTTTTACTACGTCTGTAGTGGTTGCCTTGCTTGATAATTCTTTTTCTTGAACTTGCTGCTGCTTTGCTTTTCTTTTTTTAGTTAATAGGCGTTTGGTTAATATGATTATCATATATTAACCAATCAATTTTTTGACAAATTTTGCAAAACCTAAATAATAAAGAAATTGCCATTTTACTATTTTAATTATACTTTATATTCTCAAGCTATATAGGACATCATAAAAAATCAAGTTTTTGTGCTAATATGCTTATGAATTTTTATTTAGGAATTTTTTAGTAATGAAAGGTTGCAATAATACTTTGTTAAATATCCAAAGAAAGTCCGAAAAACCAGGGAGCAAAACCTTCTTGAAAAATTATGCTAGTTTATTGTAATTTATGTTATTTTAATGGAGTGTGTTAAAGTGCCCATGGCTTGTCTGCATTTTGAGTGTTTTGGTGAATTTGTTGAAATAATTTGAGCAACATTGTCTTTTATTTTTCAGGAAAAAGGCTTAACGACGATCCGGCAGTTTATTCAGCTTGTTCCCGGCCAAACGTACAACATCACTGTCCGGTCTACAACCTGCGGTCATGGGTTTTTGGGAGCGTTAACCAGCGGAGCTATTAACGCTTCTATTACTCTCCCACCTTCCGATCCGCCCCCTGTCACTCCAACTCGGGTTACCAACACCTCGACATACCTATCTTGGGAAAAAGAAGAAATCATTTCGGGATTTTATGACAATTTTGAGGTTTGTTGTTCCACGACTCGATAGATCTCATAAACAATTTTGCAATGTCGTTTGTTGTTGTTATTACCTTAAGACAAAGCCAAAGAAAAGCTTTCATCAAAAAATTGTTTTCTGAACGTTTTTTTATTGTTTCGGGCTAGCTAGGTAATAGCGAAGTGACCATTCGGTTTTAAGTCAAGCTGCTGCATACTCCATTGTATACCACACACAATGAAAAATCTGCATTATTCCTTTTTATGTTGAACGACAAATAGAAAAAAGCTATGAATGTTTTTACAGTCTTTAGTTTCATTGGATTGAGAATCGATTCCGAGGCTACTGCTTAGAATTTGTGATATTGTTTGTAGTTCCAATAAATCTAAGAAAGATCAGAATATTGTTTTCTAAATTATTAATGTTTTAGAGCCAGGAAATAGTCAAGTAATCTTTTGGTCCTGAGTCTGGCGCCACCTTCCTCCCGTCTACCGCAGACAACGGAAGCCTACATTATATCTTTTAATGCTGAACGACAAGCAGAAAAATTACAAAAACAATTTTTGTAGTGTTTGGTTTCATTCGACTGGGAATAGACTGTTGGTCTACCGCTTAAGCTGCAAACGTTCTAGATGCTCGATCACTGATCGGTTTCTATTCTAACCCTTAGGCCCGGTCTGCACTGGGCGTAAAATCGTGAACGTACAAGGGAAGTTTTAGGTTATTTTGAACAAAAATTTGGTACGATCGGCCTCCCGCCTCATCAGTGTTCGAGCTGGCAGTTGGTTTCAGCAAAGTAAAGATGCACTGGTGCGATCACGATTTTATGCACAACATAAACCGGGTATGAGAAACATAAATAAAATTTGCTGGTGAATGTTTTCGATCGCTTCTTCTTTTATACAACAGAGAAAAAAAACTTGTGGAATAGCCTTTCCAGCTTCTTAATACTCTAGAAACAGAACAGCATGGTGTTGATGGTTTATTGACTCCGACCCTGAATTAATCGTTTTAAGGAACACAAATGTATATATTATAAAGCTTATAATCTACAAAGACCTGCTCGGCCAGTCAACCACCGACTAATTTTTTGTCTCGTACTTTATATTTATAACCCTTGGGGCTGTGAAAACTTGAAATTAACAATTATCAAGATAATTTTGTTATTTCGCCTACACCTAAATGCGTTGTCTCCTTCATAATTATAGTCAATTGAACGTGGCATTTTCACTATTTTCTAACAAGTCGATCTGTGAATGTAGAGTCAAAAGGAATTGAAGTATCTCACTGTTGAACATGCTTTGAAGCTAGATAGAAGTACAGTGCAATAATTTAAATTATAGTAAACGCTATTATTTTTCTTGATACTCTCAATCAAAAAATGAATAATTTTTTAGCCACCTCTCCCTGACGCTGGAAAAATTTCTATCTTTAATTGGTAAAAAAACTGACATTCTCGAGTAATAAATATGACATGAAAAAAGCAAATCCGATGCACAATGTAGATTATGTTTTTCAGGTTATTCCTTTAACTAACACTCACAATGGCATAGTTATTCACTCTTCCATTGATCCACGCACTAGAGGACGTAATGTGACAGGATTAATGCCTTGTTCCACTTACAATTTTGAGGTGTTCACCATTAATGAAGGACAAAGAAGCGAAAACAGCGAAAGAACAGAAGTCCTAACAAGTAAGGACATACTGCAATGTTTTTATCTTAAAGATGCTCTATATCACATGTACAAGAAATAAGCTTTATCTTGAATATTTGCCATTTTTTAGTAAAAAAAGAACGAAATTTTGCACATACAGTATCGTAAAAGATTAGATTTTGAAACAAATTCTTTTTAATTTTGCAATCAAAATGACGACGTCACAAAATCAAGTCTTATTATTTAAGTTGAATATGGGCCGAAATTCCCTTGTTTTGAAGAGTGACTTCAATAAACCACAATTTGAGGAGCCTTCCTTTACCCCAGCTGGCGTGTACTTTAAATTTTCAGAGGTTATTTGCGAATAAATTTGACTCAAAGTCAAGCTACTTCATTTTCTGAAGATTTTTTTAGGAAAAAACATTTTTGTCCCTCTCTTCGTGGAAAATAAAGTTAAGTACCAGTTTTAGCATGTTTGTTACAGTAATAAGAATACAATGTGTTTGAGTTAGTTTAATTAAAATTAGAAGTACGGTACTTACAATTTTTTTCATTACTGTGTAAACTACTGTAATTTATTCATATTTTATCTAGCTTTTAGAAATATCGCTCACTATAGAAAAAATATGAGAACATAACAAATTTTGTAAACTTGCGAATCCTTTTAAAACCTTTTTTTTTAATTGAAATATTCTTCTTTGCTATCCGTATTATATTTTGGTATGTCAACTTTTTTGGTTTAAAATTTCTTTCTTTCATTTATGAATGTGAACTAAGCTTTGCTAATCATACTGTATAACGCGCGAGAGCAAGCGGTTGGGTTTTGTTTGCAAGTCTTTTGCCAGGCTGAGCCGCTAAGACGAGTAGATTGCTGGGCTATAATGGGAAAAAAGTGTTAAAAGTCTTTGACGGTCCTTTCCAAAGATACGCGACGCCGCACAGTTTACTGACTAGTAAGTTTATTTAAAAAAAAAAAGAAAAAAGAAATTGAAGATCAGAAGTAAAAAAGATACCATAACTAGACTTGTAAAAGAGCAACATTTACCGTTTTTACTGTCCACTTGTTAGGCCCGGTTGTTAGTTCCAGTACGTGCTTATATTGCTGCATCATTCTAAAAAATGGCCAATTACGAAAGAATCGCTCCGCTAGTCAAAGGGTTTATTTCAGCGATGAAATAAACTCCTTGATTAGTGATATACAAAATCGTTGATCTGCACTTTTTTTTATAATATAAAATTTGGCCCTTTTCTGGCATGACCTATCGCAACAAAGGAGACACAGAACCGGGCCTGAAAAGAAGATGCGCAAAACGGCTATTTGCTTTTGATTTCAGGGCCCTCTCCTGTGTCAAACTTGAGAATAACAAACTTCAATGAAACATTTATATCAATTATGTGGCAGCATCTGAATCCAAATGAAACTGCCGTGTTCCGGGTACTGATTGAAAACTTTCGCACACTCTTCAGACCGCCATCAAGTAAGTGTTGTCAATACATATTAAACAGTACGGTAACATTTTATTTTGCTTTCATTAGATAAAATCTTTTTGCTTACAAAAGCGGCATTGTTTAGATTTGGATCTATATGGTCTAAACCAAGATGAAGATGGCACGTGTGGTTCAAAATCACGTCAAATCGATTTGGATTTTAGTTTATCTGTTTTAGTTTTTAATTAATTATACTGCTAGAAAGAAACGGGTAGTTACATTGACGTAAGTTGATGGCCAGTTTACATGATTAAATCATCCAGAAATCATGTTGGGATTTAAAAACGTTCCAATTGTTTAAAATTTTTCTTACCATTTCTCCCGTGTTTGTTTGAACCGTCACGCTTGATCCATTGATTGCAAATATAGGAACAATTTACAAGACTATTTGATTAGGTACAAGTGAAACTTTCGGCGGTTTAAGGCCTGGAACGCTACACAACGTATCGGTGGCAGCACAATGTCAAGGACCAAGTGGCGTTCAAAGTGTCCCAGTGCAAATATCTCAAATAACAGGTGCGTACAAATTTTTGTTACCAGAAGCACTTTAACGAAAAAGACTGAGAACATACTCGAAAATAGTATTACAGATTTGAATAAGATTTGGAGTCACAATATTTGCAACGTCGTAAGTTTGGTTGCTATTAGAGCTTATAAATATAAGCATTGCAAAAAGTCATTTTTACCGAAGGCTTCATGCCTAGCCAAAGGGAAAAAAAGAGGCTTCATGTCTCGGTAGGCCTACTAGTAATCATTGAAGATGCTCATTGCTCAATCTGCTACGAAAAATAACAACAATAATAATGATTATAAACTACTCAAAACTGAAATGCAACTGTTTCAGCTTAAATAATTTTTTAGCTGAATGAGCATCGTAGATGACCACAGATAGGCCTACCGAAACATGAATACTCGCGTGAATACGCTTGAGTGAGGCCAACGCTTTGTGCGTAAATGTCCCTTAACTTTTCTGACGCTTTGAATTACTCACACTGTTCAACACATGGCTACCCAACTGGCGGACCGCGGTCCGAGTCCGGCCTCCGGAGCGGTATAGTCGGACCGCAGCCCACTATTGGACTAAATTTGGACCTTCATTCTCTTTTGCACGAAAAATGAATGTTTGCCTTCAGTAAGTGGAGCGTCAAATCCTCACCAAATCACGTGTTTTTATAGTCTTCATTCGCTTTTTGGACAGCAACTTGCTGTCAAGACAATTTTTGTAACAAACGACATTTCATCTGCCATGTCTAGACCTTTGCTGAAAGTAGTTGAGTACCCCTGGTTTAACAATTGATGCTAATATGTTTCGATTAGGGATGGCCATTTCAGAATACCGAATCCTAAGAACCGGTTCTAATTTGGAACCGGTTCCATTTTTAGGATTCGGTTTGATCATAGAACAAAATGCGCATGTTAAATCTTTGCAAACTTTTTAGAGCTTGCGAAACGCAAATCTACGTGTGTATGCGCCGCCATTTTCTTTACTGCAACAAGGCATTATTGGATACTTTGTAAAGCTTCTGTTTCTATGTACACACTATTAACGACTGATAGATTGTATGCTACAGTCAGTAGCGTAGCCAGGAGGGGGCGGGGGGCTCGAGCCCCCCATTGGCCTGAAACGTATGCAAAATCGCACGTTTTTGGAGCTTTTGAGGACAATTTTTGCTCAAAAAATGAAAACAGGCCCCCCCTTTTTTTTTGGAGATCACTTGTTTTTGGGCCGAAAAACCGTTCGAATTTCCCATTTCAGCCGAAAAATCCGTCTCAATTTTGAATAAAACCAATGAAAATTCGGGTCAAGGTAGCTTACAGTTGTCTCACTCTTTCAAAAAAGCCCCCCCCCTTTTCGAAATCATGGCTACGCGCCTGACTACAGTAATTAGAGTGCAAGTAGCTGTTTAATTGAAAAGACTTGAAGCATTGCAGGGTATTCAATAATGACTTGAATCATTTGGTTTAGGCTATGGACTAGGGTGCTTTATTCGTTAACCTGGCTAGAAATACATTAAACTGTTAAATTGACGCAAACTGTGGTTTTACTGAGTTGAGGGATAATTTAATATCAAAATGATAAGGAGTGTTATTCTGAAATTTAGGATTCGGTTAGGGATTCGGAATTCTGGATTCGAAAAAAAGATTCTGAATTATTCTAGAATACCTAATTATTCTGAAATGGCCATCCCTAGTTTCGATTAATTCGGCTTTAAAATGATTTGCAGATAGAAATGTTTTTGAATCATAATACAATACTACATTTATGCTAATGTGATGTTATCAAATTTCAGTTCCACTTCCTCCTGAGAATATTTTCGTGTCTTGCTTGTTTATTGCTCCTGATGATTCCGTTTTTAAGCCGGTTGCCTCTTCTCTTATTTCAATATTGTGGACACCCCCAGAAGCTGGAAGCTGGGATGGCTTTGTAATAGATTTTTCGCCGTTTGCATTTGAAAATTTCACCGCTGATCCTGCACCACCTGTAACTGTTCCCGGAAATACATTTGAAATAAACGTGAGTTTGCAACTAATCTTAATTTGCAACTAATCTTAATTAATTTTAATTTTTTGTAAATTTAAATGTCTGATAATCTATACAGAACTTACCGTAAAATGTCTATTTCACCACCACGGCACTTCATTTTTCCCCCTTCCACTATAATGGCGTTCTATTAGAGGTGGTGTTCATTCAGAGAATGGCGCTGTGTTTTTCGACCACCTGATCAGAATTTTGGGAAGATAAATTTTATTAATGAAAAAAACATCTAATACAGTTAACATCTAACATCTGAAGAAGAAGAAAAACATCTAATTCATCGAAAAAAAAAATTTACATAATTATAATTACCAAAATACAAGAATACAGTATGATTATACAGGTAAGTAATCAAAAATTCACGGGTGAAAATCAAGTGACACGTTGCTGTTGTATTAAAGGTGATGTTCAATTACAGGGTGGCGTTCTATTTTTCAACTCTTTCTATATGGTGGCGTTCTATTAGAGGTGGCGCTCAAGCACAGGTTTTACGGTATTCAAGCAAATTTGAGCCATTGCGCTTGACCGAATCGTATATTATCAAATCCCTCAAACGTGTTATTTGCATTAAACCTAATTCTCCCGATAATGACGAAGCAAAAATATGGCAAACATGAAACTAGTTTTTGACAGATTAGTAGGATTATTGGGGAGATGAGAACAAAGAAAAATTTTATGGGGCCCTAAAATGGTCTTTTCCTTTGGTTGAGAGTTGAGACAATCTAGAATTGCAAGAAAAAATTTGAAATTGGAGTTTCTGAGAAATTCAAATTTAGGGCAGATCAGCTGCACAGTTCGGAAGATTCTGAAAGAGATTCTGTAAATATGCCCGCTTTGAAACAAGAAAAAATGAAATTCCATCTATTGAAGTCTTGATAAATGAGTTAAATAAGATTGGGTTCACACGTGCTATCCACCTATCCTGAGCAAGCTTGCAATTAAAAAAAAATTTGCCGAGAAGAAAAAATACCCAGTAAAGGTTTTGTTTTCTTATAATCTTGTTTTCAGATCACTGTTCCGACAACACAAAAAATCTTTTCGGTTTTTGTTCGATCGGTCAGACAAAATCATTTGAGTTCGGCCAGATTCACTGAAATAGCTTGTCGTAAGTTGATCATTTTTTAACCTAAATTATGCGATTTTCTACGTTTCGCAGGATTGCCAGATTTTTCAACAAACTGATCTAACCTCATGTTTTGCAATAACAATAATAATCATCCAATCTAAGTGTTTATTTTCATCATAGTCCCGTGGTATGCTTTTTGTCTAAAAAACGAAGTGGATAGATACAAATGGTGTGTTGTTTACAACCGAAATTGCTTAACCCAGTAAAATTTACTGATCTAACTCCACAAAATATTCGCTGTTCAATGACCCACCACCACAGGCATAACCAAGGGGGCCAGGAAACCCGCCCCTTCCTCCTCTATTGAAATTCCCCTATGATGACAACAAAGCTTATTGTTTCTTCATTTTCAGATTTTTTTTAGCATTTTGGCGTACAACAGTACACGTGTACAGCAGTGTAATTAACAATAATATCAATATTGACGACAAGCAGGGTAGAGTCCGGGACCCTCAATTCAAATTTTTCAACCAATTTAAATGTATAACCCGGGAGAAATTCAGGGTTTTTTTCCTAAAAGCTGCAACCTCAGGCCCTCATCTAACTTTTTTATGAATATAATGCAATTGGCGGTGGCAGCTACTGTGAACATTCAACCCCTTTGTACTCCAATTCAAAGATTTTGAAACTTCCCGACTTATTGAAACTTGAAACAGCTAAGTTAGCATTTCGTCACCAACAGAATAATCTTCCCCCTCTTATTTCCAGTTTATTCATCAAAACTAACAACATCTCGGTCAGACGCACTAGATCTTCAAACCCATCTAACTCGCTCAACCTTAACATACCCAATTATCACTCTGCGAGATTACAAAGGTGCATTCGAAATTAGGGAGTGAAAATTTAGAATGCCTTTTCTTCAGACATTAAATTTTCTCAAAGCAATTATAAAAAATACCTTTTAAACCAATACTAAGACACAAAATACATTGCTGATCTTCTTTTTGAATTAAATTTAATAAGGATGACGACTTGACTTTGCCTGCAGTACCGCATATATGATCATTTGCTCATAGTTGATTATAATCTCATTCTTACTATCGGTGGCTGCTTGACTTGAAAACCGAAAGGTTCGTTTGCAGTCTCCCTTACTGATTGACTGATATTTTCTATTTTCGTTTGCATGACCGTTCATTTGTTAGTTAACCAGTATAAAACAAACTGAAGTGAACTAAACATGATTAGTAACCACCTACTGTACCAACTTTAAATAACAATCCACTTCCTCTTCGCCAGTTTTTACTCGACAAAATTTCTTGAAAAAAGAATTAGCTAGGAGAAATGCTTATTGAACAAATTAGTGAATATGAATTAAGGGAACCTGGGTACCCATGTCGTACATGTACTCCTAAAATTGGTTAATTTTGTAGCAAAACAAACAAAAATTTCCAAGGCAAATTTTTGAGCGAAATATTATGTACTTCTAAAAATATTGTAAGAGGCAATGACCTTGCTTCCCCCATCTGGGCCAAATCACTTACAACAGCTAACCCTAAAATGCAAGATTTTAAGCGTGTTTTGGACTTGACCTGTAAGTAAAGGCAATTGGCTTTCTAGTTTTAAAAATTTAGTTCTTTTAAATGGTTTTAAAAACGTGCGAAATGTAATCCAAATGGCATTAAAATTGCTATTTTTCAGAAAAATTACAAAAAACTGCCCAACGGCTGGGAGTTTCGCCTCCAGACTCCCGTTTGTGATACGTTTTGAGTTACACTAGTTTGCTTACCACGTTTCCCTATTTAGAAAATTTTAGAAAACTTTAGGTTCAAGTTTTCCCCTTCAGCAAGATCCTGGTTACGTGCCGAAATAGGCCCCGGCTTCTGATCTTCTATTCTAAGGTATCTTTTTCCCATAAAAGACCCTCTTTCGAAAAGTTATGATGACGTCATTGTATGTGATTTTCAGTTTGTCCCCCCGCACGGGTCATTTTTAATAATAAGTCTCGCACATTTTAGGAAATTCAAAAGGCAATGCTATTCGCCAGTGTCGAGTGAGACCTGCAACTTTCAAAATTACGATCGAGATATTCAACAGAACACATTTTTACGTTGAAGTAACTGGATTACGATTGTAAGTTTCTACTTTAATTGCATATAAATTGCAAAAAAGCTTCCTAATGACGCTCATTTTAAACAATCTAATTTGGTGGTGGTACAGAATTTGAAAATGGCTTTTAGTGAAATGAACTTCATAGACTTTGCTAAGACAGCTTGTCAGCAATGTTTAGCTTAAGTTCTGTTGACAGCAACGCTCTTTCTACTGGAAACCAGGAACTAGAAATTTTCGCTGACACTCGACCTGATGAAGAATACAATATTACTGACGAGCTGCCTAGCCGAAAAGCTTATTAAAACTTTTTGGTATTATCCTGGAGTATTTTCTTAGAACATGCCTTTGAAACTTTTTCTCATTTGAAGCACTTGACATTTGCGAGCTCTTTTTGATGTCTAATGTATATATTTTCAATCGCTGTACGGTCTGCCGCTTCGAGGTTTGTCCCTTCATAAGTGTGGCTTTAAGAATCTGAATTATAAATAATTATGTTTTAGATAAACAGGATAAATTTGTCCTCCGTCCAATTAAACAAAAATTATTTGGTATTAGCGTTACACTCTTTTTTTCATAATAACAGCAAGCTTCAACCAAAAATTTTGAGTTGAAGCTTGCTGTTAATAATTTTTTGCCAATTTTCGGCCTCTTTTGTTCTTAATCTGTTCATAAATTTTGAGAACATCGATGTCAGTTTCAGCCATTATGTTTGGTAATTCCGAATGCTCTGTCAGCTTGAGTAAACTTTTTTTTTCTGCTTTTGCAGCATCTTAAAATTGCAAAAGCGAAAAGAGAGTTTTCTTTCACTTTGAATGGCAACCCAACATTTTATCAGTTGCCAGAGCATGCAATGCGCAACCTCTGCATTCAACAATCTCTGAATCGTTAAGTAATTGCTCAAAAATACTGGAAAATCTTACTGAAATTTCGTTGCTTTGATTCAGGACGGAATTTAGTTTCTTTTTTGATTTGAAATTTATTCTTTTTCGTTTGTTTCTAATTTTTTTACTGCGGAGGCTGGCATTGTTCTTAAATTTTGAGCAAAATGAGCCTTTTGTTTTATAAAATTGTTCCTATGAAAAAAGAGTGTCATTTAGTCAAGTACTGTACTTTTGTGGAGTTTGGAATTTATTTATTCAGCACCATGTAAGATGTCATCTAAAAGTGATTATTGTGTGTACACTCAGTATGTGGCAAAATAATGTTTAGTGGCTATCGCCTTGAAATTACATTTCTAAATTTGCTCCTTTAAAATTTAAAACTCTTGAAAATATTATTTAAAATTTCATATACAGTGTCAATTATGCCCTGCTTGCTTTTCATTATCTAGGAAATCTTGTTTTATCAAATACTATCTGTTTATATGTGTTTTATTAAATACTAGGAAGTATTGTTTTATTGATTATTAAGGTTCCATTCTTTTCGAAATATGACATTTGCCCGCTTTATAAAACGTAGCCTGAAGCCATAGAAAATAAACAAATAAAAGAATAATCGAGGTAATTTTATTCGCCTCAAAAATGAAGTAATTTTTAAACTTAGTTTCAACGTTTTCAAAATTTTGTTTTAAAATAATAATGTAATTTTTATTTTAATTTATTTATGTGAAGTGCTTTGTTTTACTAAGCAAATTCGCTAAGATAGATAAAGCCCAAACAACATTACCAAATAAAATGATGATTGCTATTATTTAAACAACAAAATATTGTGTTTGGGGGATAGATTTGCATTTTGTGTTTTGTTGTTTATTTATGTTTATTAATCAAAATAGTACAGTTTATTTATTTAGAAAAAATATCACAGTCGACTTGTCTGACGTCAGTGATGACGTATTTGTGACAACAGCAACAAGATTCTTTGTGATCAATCCATGCAACGCAGCTGCTCAAAAAAATCTCATCGACATTGTGTTTTATCCTCTCTGCACGCAAGATCCATCTTGCGTTCCTATCAGAAGAAAATTATGCGGTACTATTATCTTATAGTTTTAATTTCAAGCAAGGTCAGGCATACTGCTTTTTTTGTGGTTCATTATCTGATTCAAAAAAAGTGTTAGAAAAAAATGACTACTGGTTGAAAATGCTAATGCAAGGTTTAGGAAAGTTTGGATTCGCACATAGCTGTTTTGGTGACCGGAAATCAACATTTTTGCAAAAAAATACTGATTCATGCAAAATCTGGGGTTGAACTTTAAGCTTGCAAGGAATAAACTTAAGTTTAAATTTTGAATAATTTAAAGAACGCACAAATAAGAAGTAACCCATTTTTCGTCAGCAACGAAACAAACGTATAAACGACTTTGCGAAGTATGAAAATCACAAAATTGAAAATAGCTTATTAAAATTGGAGAAGATAAAACAAATATGAAAATTCTTCTTACCACAAGCATTTGTTAGTTCGTCAGTGTTCTAATTCTAAAGACGTATTTTAATGTTTAGCTGTAGTTTTGAGGGACGAAAACGAAGAGCTATCACTTGGATTGCGGAAAGCTAACAACGCATGCTGCAATGGAAAGGCATTTAACAATAACGTAAGGCTATTATTGTATCTTTCATCTACATTTTTACAATATTTTGACAAATTTATAATATTTGCGAACATATTTTACATAGCAAAAGTAAAAAGATACTCAAACAGTCCTTTCAATTTGAAGCTTTTCGAATGTAACAAAATTTCTAACTCGAGTTAACTTAGCAACTAGTATGTTTTTCAACCATAAGTGCTCAATAGCAGGGACTACAGTAACTTACATCAGAAACAAAACACAACACGTTCACAAAACCGGTAGCGATGAAAATATCCTTCAGAGTCTTTCACCGGTTGTCGGGATCATTAGGGGTTTTAAGCAATAATGAAATAATATAATTAATGAACTAAAATTTAAAAGTTGACCATTGTCCACATACCTGGTCGATTGTCAGGTTGGAATGGCCCAAAACTAACCGAAGACGAAAAGTACTGTAAAACCTAAATTGGTCCAGTTTGAATTTTTTGACTTTAAGATATATTTTGAACGAAGCGTTTGTGCTTGTAATAGTTTGATTCCGTTTTTATTCTTCATGAAGCTATTTTTTACTTTTTGCAGGACCAAAAGTGTTGTCATAGCAAATTGACAAGCGTATTCGATCACAATTCTCAGTGTTGCTACACGAGATGGTTTGATAGAACTCGGCAGAAATGCTGCGGAATGAACCAAGGCGGAGGAATCATTCGACCTATCTCAAGAACATGCCCCTAAATGCATAAAAAGCACTATAAACACGATTTTGAAGAAAGCAGATACAGTATCACGAGGGAACTAATTTAAAAATTACAAAAATGTCTTGATTTATTGTTATTGTTTTTTGTTTTTTTTGTAAATTAATAATTTTTACTGTAAATATTCTGCATTACAAACGTCGAAGTGATAATTCAAAAATATTGCGGCCCATATTCCACGTTGCCTTACTTAAAGGAAGTTCTACCCATTGTGTTGTATTTTCCATGTTTTGTTCTTCTTCTTTCTTCATTGTCCGCTTTTCCGTGAGAGTTGCGGGGGCAGCAGCTCGAGCTTAAGCCAATACACTTCACGGTCTTTGATCACATCCATCATTTCGCTTGGGTGAAGTCCCAAGAGATTCCATCCAAGATCCTTAATGTAACTGGTCCGTCTATTTCTAGGTTGTCCAACTGGTCTTCTCTCATTTGCTTTGGCAAGTAGAGCTTATTTTGGGAGTCTTTTCTGAGGCATTCTACTTACATGACCAAACCATCTAAGCCAGTCGCGTAGCCAGGATTTAGCAAAGAGGGGGGGGCTTTTTTTGAAGTTTGAATCAACCGTAAACGAACTTGACCCAAATTTTTATTTGTTTTCAATTGGATTTAGGCAAATTCAGAGCGTTTTTTTGTCCAAAATCAAGTGATCTTCCAAAAAAAAGGCCTTCACCGAAATTCAGAGCGTTTTTCTGTCAACTGACACCCACTTCTACAACTCATCTCACGATCTTTGGGGGGGCTATTTTTGTTTGGAGGGGCTATTTCCCGTTTTAGGGCAAAAATCAATCTCAAAACTGCTAAAAACGTGCTATTTTGCATAATATTCAGGCCAATAGAGGGGCTATAGCACCATTTGCCCCCCCCTAGCTACGCTATTGATCTAAGCTGAGATCTTTCAATTCGGAGAAGTAACGGCTCGATTTAAGAGATTTTCCAATCTCAGAGCTATGCACCTTGTTAAACAGTTTAACTCCTTCGATTCTTCGTAAAAACTTCATTTCGGACGCTTGCACTTGTGATCGCACTCTTTCTGTCATTACCCAAGATTCATGGCCATAGGTGAGAATGGGGACAAAAACTGTTTTGAAAAGTGAGAGCATTGCCTTTTTTGACATTTCTCAATTTATGTCAACCGAATAGTGCAAAGCTCGCATTACTGTGCTAGCTTTGCCAATTTGCAGGGTTGGAAATATCGATTAATAATCGATACTACATTCTTTACTTTTCTGTTATTGATTGTCGCAGATGCTTTGCTTTTAATTTTTTTCTGTCGATTATCGCCTCTTCTATGCTTTTTGCTTACATATTATCGATTGGTAGAATCTTTATACTTAACTTTTGTTCTTGTTGAGTTTGCCTAAGCTTACATTGTTTCGTTTCTTTTGTGCTATATAGCTCTTTATAATTATCCTAAAAGTGTATTATTGATATCCTTTATAGTACCGTAATGATAGTTTTTTTTCTCCCACAACTTTCATTTATTGGTCAATACACCAAATATTTTAGTTCATTCTAATGAAAAATAGAATACTAATTTTTGTTCGCATTTCGGCATCGATTACTAATCTTTGCTTTTTGTTTCCGATATCAACAATTCTTTGCTTTTTGTGTGAATTGTCGATATCGATTCGTCTTTGTTTATAAACAGCATCGACTTTCAACCCTGCCAATTCGGGTTCCCAGTTCTTCGTCTTGCCTTCCGTCACTCACGAATGTAAACCCAAGAAAAGTACTTGAACTACTCTATGTGCTTCAGTGTCGCTACATTCACTTGCAACACGCACTAATCAGGATTTCTTGATGGATGAAGTACCTCAGTTTTGGCAGCACTTATTTTCATTCCGGCGGTGTCACATGCATCTGCAAAGCTATTTAATGCGCCCTGGAGGCCAGAATCTGTGGAAGAAAACAGAACCACATCATCAGCGAATAGCAGACGACTAATGTTGCAATTTCCAATCGTGACAGACTCATCAGCTTGGCTGCATTTGTCCATCCAATTCATGTAAACAATGAAAAAGAGAGATGACAAAACGCACCTTTGCTGGAGTCCAACGCCCACATGGAACAGCTTTGATTGCTTGCCATTTACCTAAACACAAACCTCAGAATGGCTTAATGGCAGTAGAATGACGTAACAACTGACAATCAACGCCATACTCCCGCAAAACTTTCCAAATTTTATCCCGAGGACATAGGCGTAACGCGGGGGGCCCACCCCCCCCAATTGAAATGCCACCAATGATAAAAATGTTTAAAAATTACCTATTGTTTCTTCAGTCTCAGTTTCTTATAGCATCTTCGCATCATTGTAATATCGTAAATACATTTATTCATCAAGTTGCCTTGGCCAGGAGACGGCGTAGAGATCTTTCCGTCTTCGAGTCAAGCTGTCCACCTGTCTGCCACACACGTTGGAGGCTTCACGCCGTCCCTTTAATTGCTGTACCTAAAGCAGGGAAGCTGTGAATACTAATTTGTATAGTTTTTGGTTTGGCCCGTCCGACGCTCTATCCACTCGACCACTGATCGGTACATCAGTACACGCGTGCAACAGTAATTAACAATAATTTAATTGACAACCTTGGGGCCTGGACCTCCTCAATTCAATTTTTGTCACTAATTTAAATGTATAACCACCTTGGTGAAATTACGGGTTTTTGTCCTAAAAGTTGCTACCTCATACTCTCATGTAACTTTTTTGTGAACGTAATGCAACAACCAGAGCCGAATTTACCATATCGCACAGTGCCAGAACTCCGCTCTCAGATGGTAAGATTTTTGTTTGGTCTTCACCTATATTTGGCACGAAGATGTTGCGAAAACCCTCAAACTGTCAGGGGCCCCGCGCAATGTAAATCCGGCCAGAGCAATAATCATGGTTAGTAGGCGTAACCAGTACCTAAATTGTAGGGGGGACGCGTCCCTCCATCGAGAGTTAGCGTCCCCCCCATCGAGATTTAGCGCCTCCCCATTGAGATTTAGACGTCCATCCATCGAGATTAGAGCGCTGGATGATCAAACGAAAAAGATCCAGCCAGAACGAACATATCTCACAAATTCCGGCCGAATAGGCTATAGTCCTGAATTGTGGTAAAGATCTTTTTTTTTTTGATCTTCACCTCTGATTTCCGGGAAAAAACACTTCACTTTTGGGCGAAGACCTTTTGTTTTTTTTTTGTTTTTAGTCTTCATTCATTTGCGGGGACGGAATTACATAATTTTCACTGAAGTTTGGTAAAGGCTGCGAAAGCGTCCCCCTATGCAAAATTTTACAATTTAAGTACTGGGCGTAGCCATCTAATGTACCATTTATCAATTACAATTCACCTCCACCTCGCCATTTTTTTACACCGCAAAATACTTTTGAAAAAAAAATTAGCTTGAGGAAATGCTAATTGAACGAATTATTGAATTTCAATCGAGGGGGCCTGGGGCCCCTGGCCGTACATGTACTCCTACAACTGTTTGTTTCCATGACAAAACAAATATCTCTCAAGGAAAGTTTTCGAGTGGATTATTATTTACTGCTAAAATATTGCAGGAGCAATGTACCTTACTTTCCACTATCCAGTAGCGTAGCCAGGGCGGAAAGGGGGGCTATAGCCCCCTCCCATTGGCATGTCGACCAAAATGCAGAATGAGAAAAACACTACGTTTTTAGCACTTTTGAGACTGTTTTATGCACTGGAGTGGACTAAATAGTGATTTAAAACATCTTTTGAAACATATTTTTAGGGGGGGTAATTTGTCAAAAATATAACTAACAAATAAATAAAAACTTTGAAAAATGGTAAGAAATAAGCAATCAAATTTGATCGAAAGTGCAAAAATGCTTAACATAGCTGTCATCGACAAATATACTATAAACTAAGGAATAGGGAGGGGGGCTATTCAGTATTAGTTAATTACCAATCATTTCTCTCAAATCTCTTTTCATTAGCCCCCCCCCAATTATTTTTCTCTATAAACTGTATACGAAATAGATTACTCCGTGTGAGTTTTATTGACTATTCGATTTTATAATTTACCAGCATCTAAACAAAAGAACTAACATTTTACCATTAGCCACCTCCCAAATAGCCCATTTATGCCACCAGTTTAATCATGTTTGCACTGCCAATTTCTAAGCCACGTTTTAAAATCATTATTTTTTAATCAAAATAGCCCTAAAATGAAGTTATTTTTGCAAAAAATGCAAAATTTTCAAGCGCTGGGGCTCCGCCCCCTGGCCCCCGTGCCTCCGGCGGCTGGGGGCTTTGTCCCCAGAACCCAAAATGCAGCCCCCCCTTTGCGAATTTCTGGCTACGCGCCTGCCACTATCTGGGCCAAATCACTAACAAAATTTAACACCAAAGTGCAAATTTTAAATTGCAATTAAAAGGATAATCAAACAACATAATTTTTTCAATTGGCTTTCAATTGTTGAAAATCTAGTTCTTTCAAATGGCTCTGTACACGTGTGAAATGTGATCCAATAGCAATAAAATAGCTTTTTTTCCAAAAAATTACTTAAAATCGTTCAGCGGCTGGAGGCTTCACTTCCAGACCCAGCCTGTGATATGTTTGACTTAAACTAGTTTACTCAACACGTCTCCGAATTCAGACATTTGCGCCTTTTAAATTTTGGTTTAAGCCCTCTCGTTTAGCAAAATCCTGGTTAACTGCCAAACCAGGCAACGGCTTCTGATATTCCATTCTACGATATCTTTGCCCCCACAAAAGGTTCCTCTTTTGAAAATTTCTGACGACGTCTACGCTCGAGAAACTCGGTCATATTCTTTTTCAAGATCGACACAGCATGCAAAGAGATCTTTGCCTTGCATAGGTTCAGCAACCATGCACTAGGTTCAGCGACCATGCACTGTCATTGCTTTTTGTATGACTAATGAAACTTGAAATTGTGCATGTTTCAACCCTATATCGTTTTGTCGCTGTTTCCTTTTTTTTACTTGGTAGTGTGCTTTTTGGTCTTAAGCAAAATAAAAATGCTCTGGTAAACCGCAAATAAAAATTCACTATTACTAATTCCAAGATTTCTCGAAGATTTGCTTCAGAGTGAAGATCTTGTTTAGGCCAGCCCAGCCTTTTTACTGGTACGGGCTACATTTACGGGAGAAAAGTTATTGCGGGCCTTAGGCGTAGCCAAGCCCCCCCCCCAAATGAAATGCTCCCAATGATAAAAATGTCACAAAAAATGCTATTGTTTCTTCAGTTTCGGTTTCTTTTGGCATGTTCGCGTACTACAGTACACGCGTACAACAGTAATTAACAATAATGTTGATCCAGGGGGCCCGGGCCCCCTCAATTTAATTTTTTCAACCAATTTAAACGATACCCCTACAATAATATTTAATTGGGCCCCCAACAATAATATTGATCCAGCGGACCCGGGCCCCTTCAAATTAATTTTTGCCAAGCAATTTAAAAATGCCCCCTACAATAATATTTGTTTGGCCCCAATTTAAATAGCCCTCCCCCAACAATAATATTGTTCCAAGGGGCCCGGGCCCCTTCAATTTAATGTTTGCCAACCAATTTAAACGTAAAACCCGAGTAAAATAAAGAGTTTTTTCCCAAAAGTTTCTAACTGAGGCCCTCATCTAACCTTTTTATGAACGTAATGCAATAACCATTAACCAGGAACGGATTTAGCATATGGCTCAGTGCCAGGGGCCCCGCACTCAGATGAAACTTTTTTTGGTTTCACCTGCATTTGGCAGGAAAATATTGCAAAAATCCCAAAGTGCCAGGGGCTCAACTCAATGTAAATCCGGCCCGGGCAATAACATGGTTTGTAGGCGTAACAATCTATTGTACATTTTTCAATAACAATTCACCTTCACCTTGCCAGTTTTTATGCAGCAAAGTAGTTTTGAAAAAAATTAGCTACAGTAACGGGAATGCTCATTGAACAAATTTTTGAATTGAGAGGGCCTGGGCCCCTTAGCTGTATATGTACTCCTATAACTGGTTGTTTTCATGACAAAACAATAATCTCTAAGGAGAATATTCGACTGGATTGTTATTTACCGCAAAAATATTCCAGGAGGCAATGCACTTTACTTCCCCCTACCCGGGCCAAAGCACTTACAAAATTTAACCCCAAAATGCAAGATTGTAGATGTGTTTTGGACTTAATTGCAAGCAAAAGGAGGACTAAACAACTTAATTTTTTCAAATGCTAAAAATCTAGTACTTTCAAATGGCTCTGAATACGTGCGAAATGTGATCCAATGGTATTAAAATAGCTTTATTTTCCAAAAAATTACAAAAAATCGCCCAGCAGCTGGGGGCTCCGTCCCCAAACCTCCGTCTGTGATACCTTTGAATTACAGTACACTTCTTTGGTCAAATACATCTCCCAATTTAGATATTTTCGCATTTTAACTATTGGTTTACTATCGCATTTTAACTATCGCATTTTAAACTATATATCAAATACGTCTCCCAATTTAGATATTTTCGCCTTCTCCCTTGAACGAGTTTTTAGGTACGTGCCATCACCAGGCCTCGGCTTCTGATCTTCCATTCTACGATATCTTTGCCCTCCACAAAAAATTCCTCTTTCGAAGTTTCTGATGATGTCATTGCATGTGATTTGGTCCGCCCCCCTCCAATCAAAAATCCTGGCACGCCTATGTTGCAGACCACGTGCAATGTTACCAAGATTAAACTTCAAATAATTGCAAGTTTGTTGTACAAAATCGGTGCTCACTTCGGCCAGTATTTCGGGAATCTGTCCCCAAAAGTGCGTGAAGATCAAAACAAAAGAAAAAAAGATCTTCGCCGCAAACCGGTGCTGATTTCGGCCAGTATTACTGGAAGCATAACTGCAAAGTGTAGGCTACCCTCTTTTTTTACTTCGATTTGCTATCTCTCAATCTGGCATCGCTGCCCGAACCCTAACTCTAATGCAAGGTTCTGAAGAAAAAGAATAAAAGAACGCAGAGCGAATCAAACCCGTGCGCGAGACTTGGATTACACGCGCACTAACCACTATAGGCAGAGGCGACGCTGTAGAATCGTCAAAGTGCCGTATTTAACTCAAGTTAATGAGAAAAAAAGCAACAGATAATAAATATAAGGGTTCACTTTGCTAAAATGCATATAGGAATCTGTCCCCAAAAGTAGGTGAAGACCAAAACCGAAGAAAAAAAAAGGTCTTGGCCGCAAATTCGAACTGATTTCGGGGAAAATCAAAGAGAAGAAGGTTTTGGTTTAGGCCGTCTTTTTGTTTGCTACAAAATGATAAGCCTTTCCATGAGGAAATCTACGTCGTAAAAAGACCTTGAGTTCATGAAACAGCTGCGCGGGCTACGGCTTGGGCCCCCATGATCTAGTTCATGGTGCTTTGTTGATTTTATATTGCTGTTTACGCTGTTGTCTTCTCTGTGTTTTTTTTGCTACCACTTTGCAGGGCTGAAATAAAATAAAGAACTGCAAAGAGTGTTGAGTTACTTTTTATTGAGTGAATTTTCAACTAAAAATTAAAAACACAACATAAGACAAAAATAAATAATTTTAAAATTATGTCGCAAAACAAAATCAGCTGATCAATGATTCTCAAAACATCATCAATTACCAGAGGTGGGCACAAATAACATTACATCAAAAGCGCAGCGCAACAAAGCGCAGCGCAAAATGCACAATTAAATTTTTTTACTTTCTGAAGCGCAGCGCAACTTCCGCAATGAGTTTTATGATTCAGTTGAAGTGCAACGCAATTCCGCAATTGCGGAACGGCATTTTCGCACCAAGTTAAAACTCAACCAAACTTCCGCAATCGAAATTTCGCTATACAAAGCAAATTTCGCATTTTTTTCGAGTTTAGACTGAAAAAGAGCAAATCATTTGCTAAACGAGGCAGACATTTATCGATATTACGATCTAAATGGAGCAAAACTGAGTTCAATGTATAGAAATTGCGCTTTTAACCGAAAAAAAATTTAAGTGCAGCGCAATTAAAGCGCAACAATTTTTAAAGACTTTCGTCCGCACCGCAACTTCCGCAATATTTGAAAATAAAAAATCAAAGCGCAACGCAACTTCCGCAATTGTGGATGTTGCGGAAGTTGCGCTTTGCGCTTCTAATTGCGCTTTGCCGACCTGTGTCAATTACAGTATAAAAAAACTTCAATTGAAATAGGCCCATTTTTGAAAATGAAAATTCAAGTTTTGTTATATCTTGCGATTATGTATTCAGAATTTTTAACCAGATTATGTGTATTAAAAAGTAGTGACATGTCCGGTTTTGAATAGATCATGCAATTAAGGTCATCGTAAAAACGACACCTTTATCATCTTGGTCACACTGCTTACTCTCTCGCGCTCTCGGGCACTCAAAGAAAACAAATCTATCTTAATGTTGCTAAAAAAAAAAAATTAGAGATAGGTTCAGTCACAGAGGTGGAGTCGAGGATACAAGGCTCAAGGCCAAGGACCCAAAAAATTTCTAAGCCAAGGAGAGATCCTCTCGAGGCCAAGGCCAAGGACCAAAGACACAGACGCAAGTGTTCTCCAAAAAAAAAAAAAAAAAAACGTCTTCAAAAATTTTTTTCAGGTGATCTCAAAAAAAAGGTCTTCAAAAATTTTTTTCAGGCAAAAGAGGTCTACAAATTTTTTTTTTCAGGCGATCTTTACTTGAGGAAACCAAAGCAAAGGTCTTTGCAGATTTTCCTCAAGGTTTCTGGCATTTTCTAACGAAATTTCAATGGTTCAAAAATAGTGCTGTCCTCGAGCCGAGGACAGGGCAATTTTCGAGGACTTGAGGCTTTGAGGCCAAGGCCAAGGACTTCAAAATGTGTCCTCGAGGCCAAGGACGTTGTTACCAACAAGCAACATTTCACGGTAGCCCCGGAGGAGCTTGCGAGTGTTCACTTCCTTTCCACTAACATTTCTGAACTGAACACCAAACACCAAGCTTATAGATATGGTAAAAGTATAATATGTTGGTTTCAGCCAGATTAAGATATGACAATTTCAAAAAAAAGGAAGCAAAAATTTGACCGAGGCTTTCCACACTTCAATACAAATCAGCAACCGAATTCAACTAAAACGAGATAAAATAAGTGCGGTGTTTCCCAGAGGTGAAGTCCTCGAGGACGTCCTCGAAGACACATTTTGAAGTCCTTGGGTTTGGCCTTGACCTCGAAGCCTCAAGTCCTTGGCCTTGGCCTCGAAGCCTCAAGTCCTCGAAAATTGCCCTGTCTTCGGCTCGAGGACAGCACTATTTTTTGAACAGTTGAAATTTCGTTGGAAAACGCCAGAAACCTTGCGGAAAATTTGCGAACATTTTTTCTGTTTTCCTCAATTGGAGCATAGGCGTAGGCAAGGGGAGGGAGGCAGGCCCCCCTCTAATTGTAATTTCACCAATGACAAAAATGTGACAAAAAAGCCTATTGTTTCTTCAGTTTCTTTCTAGCATTTTTCGCTGACAACAGTATAACTAATTTACAATATTGAAGACCAGGGGCGTCGGGTCCCACTCAATTCAATTTTTGCCAGCCAATTTAAATGTAGGCCTATAACCCAGAGAAAATGGAGAGTTTTTGTCCTAAAAGTTGCTATTTCAGGCCCACATCTAGCCTTTTTGTGAACGTAATGCATTAATCAGGACCAGATTTACCATAATATGACGCAGTACCAGCTAGGGGCCCCGAGCTGAAATTGTAAGATTTTTTTGGTCTTCACCTATATTTCCGAGATAGATGCTGCGAAAATCTCCAAAGTGCCAGGGGCCTAGCGCGATGTAAATCCTGCCCGGCAATAACATGGTTAGTAGACGGACCATCTATTGTACCATTTTTCAAAAACAATTCAGTATTTCACCTCCAACCTCCCCGGCTTTTACGTACAAAATAGTTAAAAAAAAATTAGCCCTGGAAAATGCTGATTGAACGAATCATTGAACTTCAATTGAGGGTCCTGGCGTGGCGAACAGGTAGGCCTACTCCTAGTCCTATAACTGGTTATTTTCATGACAAAACCAAAATCTCTAAGGAAAATCTTCGAGTGGATTATTATTTACTGCTAAAATACAGCCAGAGACAGTGCACCTTATTTTCCCCTACATAAACCAAATCACTAACAATTAAAATTTAACTCCAAAATGCAAGATGTTAAACGTGTTTTGGACTTAAATTGCAAGTAAAAGGAGGATTAAACAATTTGATTTTTTCAATTGGCTTTCAAATGTCAAAAATCTAGTGCTTTCAAATGGCTCTGAACACTTGTGAAATGTGATCCAATGGCATTCAAATAGCTTTTTTTTTCCAAAAAATTACAAAAAATTGCCCAACGGCTGGGGACTTCGCCCCCAAACCCCGTCTGCGATACATTTTGTAACATTGTTTATCATACCGCTTTCAAGTGTGACCCCTTGTTCACCTTCCGTGACTTGCGTGCGTCGAGAAATGCTTCACAAGCATTTCTAAATGTTGATTGATTATTGCCGGACTGACAACGGTACTGTATATTACATATGTATCGCCACGTGTAGGATCCATTCTAAAAAACTATCTGTGAATAAAACATTAGTAAATCGTATATTTTTAATGAGTGTATGAAAACGTTACATGGTGTCAGAAGTAGGATTCGAACTTTATTATGACCAAGTTAAGCCCGCCAAGAGAATTAAACTTCAGTGCCATGAGTTTGTCAGAGGAATGGCGCCGTTGGGAGAAATCATTTAAGAATTATTACGCAGCTGCAGAACTCAGCGAGAAGGCGCGGTCCACCCAAGTCGCCATTTTATTGAACTGTGCGGGAGAGGAGGCGAGAGATATTTTCGATAGTTTCAACCTTAATGTTGAGGATGATGACGCAACGTGTGATGCAGTTCTCCAGCGCTTCCGCACATATTGTAATCCAAAAAAGAGACCGGCGTTCGAATCTTACAAATTTTGGCAGCGACAGCAGTCAGAGGACGAGCCATTCGATTAATGGCTTATGGAGTTACGCATCATTGGCCGAAACTGCGAGTTTGGCACTACATTCGACAGACAATTACGCGACAAAATCCTTTTCGGCGTCCGTGACGATGTCGCCCGGCAAAGAATGCTGGAAGAAGAAGAGCTCACCTTAGAAAAAGCGATCAACATATGTCATTCACTCGAAGCAACGAAAGCAAGGTTGCATTTCATGGCTGACAAAACCAAACGTACAGAATTATCGGTGAACGCAATTCAGAAAAAGCACCAGGCAACCAGCTCCTTTACCAACCAACCGCGTCAAAAGCCTTGCTTTTATTGTGGAGCAGTTCACGAGCCGCGCCGATGCCCAGCTTTTGGCAAGCAATGCCATAAATGTGGAAAACGCAATCACTTCGCAGCCGTGTGCCAGCGTCGAATGATAAACGAAATAATGACTGAACAACCCGCTGACGAAGACGAAGAGTTCCTTCAGATACATTCCCTGCTTGAGAGAGGCCAGCGAACGAAGATGCGATCCAACTTGACGGTAAAAGACAATAACTTTCGTAGTTTTGAAATCGAATTTAAGCTTGACACTGGTGCTGAAGCTAATGTTTTACCATACAGTATTTATAGCGAAATGTGTTTAGGCCCGTTGCATAATTGTTCTACTGTGTTGTGTGGCTTTGGCAATGCCATGGTTAAACCGCTGGGAACCACTTTTTTAGATGTATTTGATAGGCAAGGAGAACGTTTTCGCTTATCATTTTATGTTTGCAAAGTTGTACAAATTCCCATACTTGGTGAGCATGCCTGTGAGCTTTTAAACTTGGTCAAGAAAATAGAGGATATTTCTCCAAACAAAGTGCCGGTGGTACCGGTACGGTTTCCCTTAACGCTCGACAATATTAAACACCATTACCGAGAAGTGTTTAGTGGCACCGGCTTGTATAAACAAAAATATCATATTTCGCTCAAAAATGAGATCACGCCCGTGGTTCAACCACCGAGGCATATTGCATATGCTCTTCGCCCAAAGCTCAAGGCAGCTTTGGATGATCTTACTCGCAAAGGAATTGTGTCAGATGTTGATGGGCCCACAGACTGGGTTAGCAACTTGGTGGTGGTAGAGAAAAAAGACAAGAGTTTACGTCTTTGCCTCGACCCCAAGCCACTAAACCTTGCCATTTTACGTGAGCGTTTTGTCATACCGACTCCTGCTGACGTGCAATCACAATTAGCCGGAAAACGTGTATTTTCTGTAATTGACATGAAAGATGGGTACTGGCACGTAGGTTTAACTGAGGCCTCCTCGTATCTCACCACTTTTCACACCCCTTGGGGTAGAAAACGCTTTTTGCGGATGCCATTTGGTATATGTTCGGCCAGTGAAGTAATGCAAAAACGAAATGCATCTGCATTTGGAGATATTCAGGGTGTGCATGTTATTGCCGACGACATAATTGTGGCGGCAAAAGACAATGACGAACATGATAAAATATTTCTCGCCCTCATTAACAGAGCCAAGGAAGTGGGAGTGCGGTTCAACGAGAAGAAGATCCAATTCAAAGTTAACTCGGTGCATTACATGGGACATATTGTGACCGAAGATGGACTCAAAGCAGATAACGAAAAAATTAACGCCATTGTGAATATGCCCGACCCCCATGACATTGCCTCACTCCAACGCTTACTAGGCATGACCAAATATCTATCGCAATATATTCCCAACGAATCAATCATCACCGCTCCTTTACGAGCGCTGTTAAAGAAAAACGCAAAGTGGGTGTGGTCGAACGAACACTCGACAGCCATCACAGAACTGAAGCGGCTGCTTGTTAGTTCACCAGTGCTTGCCTTTTACGATGTTGACAAAACAGTTACTCTCCAATGTGACGCGTCACAGTACGGTCTAGGTGCTTGTTTGTTACAGGAAAACAAACCTGTTGCTTTTGCCTCGCGAGCATTATCCCCGGCCGAAAAAAATTATGCACAAATTGAGAAAGAATTGTTGGCCATCGTGTTTGCTGCTGAAAAGTTTCATCAATATGTGTATGGCAAACCTTCTGTCATAGTGCACAGTGATCATAAACCTCTCGAATACATTTGGAAAAAACCGTTAGGCAAAACTCCTCCCCGTCTTCAACGTCTCATGCTCCGTTTGCAGCCATACGACCTGATCATTCGTTATGTCCCAGGCAAATACATGTATATGGCCGACACCTTATCAAGAGCGCCTCCAGTCTCCACTGTTTCCAGCAGCGACATTGATGAAGATCTCGTTCAGGTCGTGCACTCCTTAGTCACTAACCTGCCCGTTACCACCACTAACTTAGACACAATAAAACGGGAGACTGCTGCCGATGGCATTCTGCAGAAAGTTAAAGCCTTTTGTCTCTCCGGGTGGCCCCGCAGTATCAAAAATGTTCCTCAACCTGTGCGCCCGTTTTGGCATAAACGTGATGTTTTGCATGTTGCTGATGACATAGTATTTGCCGATCAACGTATTGTAGTGCCGGCCGCGTTACAAACCCAGATGCTTGCCTTAATTCATGAATCACATTTTGGCATTGAAAAGAGCAAATCTCGGGCTCGTGAATTGTTATATTGGCCCAGTATGTGTGCTGACATTGAGCGTATTGTTTCGCAATGTGAATTGTGCATTAAGTATCAAAATAACAACCCACGTGAACCTTTGATCTCACATGACATACCTAATGCGAGATTTCTCAAAGTAGCTATGGACATAATGACGTATAAAAATCAGGATTATCTTGTGATTGTTGATTATTTTTCTAAGTACCCTGAAATGATTGCCTTGACAGATAAAACAGCCAGCACTATCGTATTGCAATGTAAAAATGTTTTTGCTCGTCATGGCATCCCTGCTGAAATTGTCAGTGATAACATGCCATTTAATAGTAGAGAATTTTTAACTTTTGCTAAAAGTTGGGGCATTATGACAACGACATCTAGCCCGACATATAGCCAGAGCAATGGCCAAGCAGAGCGCTTCGTACAGACCCTAAAGCGCATATTAAAGAAGGCCACAGATCTTCGTGAAGATCCATTTTTGGCCCTCCTAGAATATCGTAATACACCTGTGTCTGGGATGAAGTATTCTCCTGCACAAATTCTGTTTAGCCGGCGTTTACGTACTAAGCTTCCGATCGCCACGTCTCTTTTGTCACCTGTTGTTGTTGATCCATCGTTTGATTTAATTCGGAATCAGGCACGGCAGAAACGTTATTACGATCGTCGTGGTGTTAAACCTTTGCCGTCCTTAAAAAGGGGAGATGTGGTGTGTTATCGCAAAAATAATAGGTGGCAGAAATCTGATGTTGTAAAAGATTGCAAAGAGCCTCGTTCATATATGATTCGTAGGACTAACGATTGTGGTTTATTGCGTAGAAATCGACGACATTTGTACAAAGCTAATTTGGAGCGACCAGAGTTTAACCGCCCGTTTTGCAACTATAGATCCTCGCAGCAAGTTCCTACAGCTGCGAATACCCCAATTCATAACTCAGTTTTGTTGGAAAACGCTCCATCCAATTCCAGTTCCAATATGCCCGTACGAACTTCACGATATGGGCGGCCAATTAAGTTTCCTTCCAAGTATTCTGATTATGTTGTTTGACGCCAGTGAAAACTTTAACAGGAGAGGTGTAACATTGTTTATCATACCGCTTTCAAGTGTGACCCCTTGTTCACCTTCCGTGACTTGCGTGCGTCGAGAAATGCTTCACAAGCATTTCTAAATGTTGATTGATTATTGCCGGACTGACAACGGTACTGTATATTACATATGTATCGCCACGTGTAGGATCCATTCTAAAAAACTATCTGTGAATAAAACATTAGTAAATCGTATATTTTTAATGAGTGTATGAAAACGTTACACATTTGAGTTACACTAACTTTCTCAACACGTTCCCAAAGTTAGATATTTGCATTTTTCAACTGTTAGTTTAAGCTCTCTTCCTTCGCAAAATCCTGGTTACGTGCAAACAGGCAACAACGATTTTAGATCTTTCATCCTACGATATCTTTGTCTCGCAAAAACTTCCTGTTTGGAAAATTTTGATGACGTCATATCATGTGATTTGTGGTTTAGGCCTTCCTTAATCAAAAATTTTGGGTACACCAATGAATTAGAGATCGCCTAAAAAATATTTTTGAAGACCTTTTTTTTTAGGAAAACGCTTGCGCCTGTGTCCTCGGTCCCTGGCCTTGGCCTCGAGCATTCCTAGCTGTACTTGGCCTCGAGAGAGTCTGTCCTCGGAAAGGCTGTCCTTGGCCTTGGCCTCGGATTTTTTTCGTGTCCTTGGCCTTGGCCTCAAGCGTTGTGTCTTCGACTCCACCTCTGTTTCCTGCACTGCCGTCAACTAAAATGAGCACTACCAATTCTTCACGCGTTCAATGTGGTAAAAAGGTGTGACGTGAACATGACGTAAAGTTGCTTCAAACCAATTTAACAGAATTCGGCGATCGGTGGTGATTTGCGGAGGTGGAGTCGAGGACACAAGGCTCGAGGCCAAGGCCAAGGACACAAAAAAATCCGAGGCCAAAGCCAAGGACAGCCTTTCTGAGGACAGACACTCTCGAGGCCAAGGACAGGAATGCTCGAGGCCAAGGACCAAGGACACAAGCGCAAGTGTTCTCCAAAAAAAAAAAAGATCTTCACAAAAATTTTTCAAGCGATCTCCACAAAAAAACGTTTTCCAAAAAATTTTTCCAGCGCTCCACAAAATTTTAACAATTCAAAAAATAGTGCTGTCCTCGAGCCGAGTACAGGCCAATTTTCGAGGACTTGAGGCCTCGAGGCCAAGGCCAAGGACTTGACCTTCGAAGCCAAGGTCAAGGACTTCAAAATGTGTCCTCGGGGACGTCCTCGAGGCAAAGGACGTCCTCGAGGACTCCACCTCTGGTGATTTGTGAATTGCAACGGAAGTGGTCAAGTACGAAAATTAAACGATTGAACTTACAAACGCAAATTCTGAGCAAAATGCAAATCAAGTTAGGAACCGCGTTGAGACAAAGTAACGTGATGCTGAAACAAACGTCCTCGAGGACTCTACCTCTGTTCAGTCAGTATACATTTATATTGTACAAACTAGTTTTTACTTGATCTAAGTTTTTGCTTAATTTTAATTTAATTAATAAAATTAATCAGTTTGACTAGTTTAACGATTTTCGTACGAAAAATTTGAAAAAAAATCGTGAAGCGTTGTGAAAAAATCTTAGTTACCAAGGAAAATCCGAAGCTTTTGGGTCTGAGTTGATTGCTACCGGTACGTCGAAGCATACCTGTAGTCAGCAAATTACCTAGTGTATGTTAATTTGTTCTCATGTTGTTTGGATGAGAAAATCGCTACAAAGATGTTTAAGCAGCAGTATGATGATTGCACTGCTTCCATTTTAGTTAATTTGTTCTTAGTACTGTTTTCATTTTGGCAGAGACTAAAGCCTGACACAGGACAGCCAGCTCAAACACTGAACGCTGGGTAGGGTAACTGGTAATAATAATCTGCTAATGTTTCGGTTCCTACGGTAAATGAAGAAGTATACTGCTTAGTGTATGCTGAAATTAAAAGAAACTAAGCTGCTCTAAGCAATTAAGCAATAGGAAACGAAAGGAAAACTGTAAATGCTCTTTAAACATCAAATACGTGAGAATAAAACAATATTCTAGTGGCAAAACAAAAAAAAAAATATATGGAAACAATATCTTAATTCCTAGAATGAAGTAGGCCTGATTAAAAATCATAGGTAATATACCGGTATGTGACGTCAAACATAAAGATTTTTTAGTTTTTACACAAGTGGGGGTTTTTAAGTATTTTTTGAAGGTATGATCATAGCCTTGCCTACTGCAAACACTACATTAGCCTACATCAGTACCGGTGAGCCTATATGGTAAACTATCCTATTCCATGTCTAATGTGTATTGTTTAGTAAAAATTTAGCTTTTGGCACAAACAATTAAAAGGCCAGATGTAATGGGAAAAGGCCATATCGAATGACAATTTTTCCATGGAGAATGGGAAAATGGGACATCGTTAAGTATGAGCCGTCCGCTTTTTTTCGAAATCTCTGCGACTCACGTATGAGCGTGTACAACTGCACATGCTCGTGCTCCTCTCAATGCATGCACTCATTTGGGTTAAGGCTAGACCTGGGGAATAGCTTAGATTAGAGAGAAGGAGAGAACGCATGCGTGCTCATACACGAGTCGCAGAGTTTCCGAAAAAAAAAGTGACGGCTCACACTTAATGAGTTTCAAAAAATGTATGATGTGGGACTTTACATGCAATGACACCTTCTGTTTGCACGTTGAATATTAGGGTGTCGTTTAGTATGAGCCGTCACTTTTTTTTTTTAAGCTCTGTGACTCTTGTATGAGCGCGTGTGGCCGCATGCGTTTTCTCCTTCTCTCCGATCTAAGCTATTCCCCAAATCTAGCCCTTACCCTAATTAGTGCACACATGAGAGGAGCGATAGCGTGTGCACGCTCATACACGAGTTGCAGAGATTCCGAAAAAAAGCAGACGGCTTATACTTAATGACATCTGAATATTACTTGGGTCTTTTTATGATGCATAATAGGTGTGATGCATGCCAGTATGTGAAGTTTATGTGGTTTTTATGTAGCTATGTCTCGGACTAATAATGTATTTTGTTTTTCACTTGTTTGATACTGAATTCTTTGTAAAATATAACTTTTGTTTTTAATATGTTAACTTGTAATGCATTCTGGGTTTTTAATGTATTTTTTTTTCAACAATGTAATTTGTTTTGATTTTTATGGTATATTTGTGTGAAATTTAACACTTGGAATATTTATCTAGTTTTATGGTATTTTGGATTTTTATCATACTCATTAGTCCTTAGTTACCGGTAGTATGACAAACTCATACTTTTTCAACCACATGTTGATTCTGTTTCTTCTATGCCTCATTGTTAACTTAGGTTTGATTATTGTTTAGCAACCATATTCTATCATAATTGTTTTTTGTTTTTTATGTTTACATCTGACATTAACTTTTGATTTTGTTTGGATATTCAAATTACCTTGATAAATATTTTAATTTGTATAAGCTGATAAGTCTGGATGTTTTTTCATTGACATTTCATCCAACTTTTTTGAATTTCAATTCGATGAAATCTTACTCTTATTTCAACTTGTTGAAAATCTTAACGAATCTTGATTTATTGGGAATGGTATCAGTAATGTTTCAATTATTTACTGTTTATATTATTTATGGGCTTATCCATTTTTAATGTGGCATTGATTTTGTAATTTGGCCGATTCATTTATGTTATTGTTGTTATATAATTCTTTCAAAAAATAAAATCAATAAAATATACCATATGACAATTAAATATAAGGCGTTTTTTTTAGAAAGTCACCTATTTAAGATTAACTTTATGTTTTCTGGCCGTGTCTGATGTTCAATTGTTCATCGTCCAATTCTGCAGCCTGCAAAGACAAGCCTAAGCCCTGGGAAAATAAGATTTAAAAAGTATATGATACAGTTTTGTAGCCACTTTGTAGTCACTCCAAACAGGAACCATTTTTGCAAACCTGAAATACCCTATATTTTCTTGATGATTAATTTATCTAGGCTTTAATCATAGTATTTAAAGTTTTGGCATATCTTGTAGGGTTGCCAATGATCCTCTCACAACGTGATCTCATCGCAAAGTGAATCTATATTAATTATTTATTCGTAAAAATATACGGGGTGTTCACTACATGATCAATTTTTTGAATGCTTGCAAAGTGGCTTCCTGAGTCTGTATCATGACAGACAGATCAGCAAAAATAAACTAACACTGGTAAAAGTAAACAGAATCTTACCAGTGTTGGTCAAGCAGTTAACTACTGGTAACTAGGCTATTTTATCTTATTTGTCAGTATGATTTTTTTAAATACTTGGATTACAGTACATTACAGTCACTTAAAGTGTAAAATATTGAATGGGGAAAGCTTTTGAAATGGCAGCCAAACACTTTTTGAAATCAACACATTTCAGGGTAAAAAAGGTCTTTGCATCCATTCTATCCAGTTAAGTTAATTTATTTGGTGAACAAAATATAAGATGATGATTAAAAAAAATGAACATGTTCTAATCGTCACAGGTTTCATGAGAAATCCCAATTGATGGCTTATGATCTCCTCTGAGGGTAGAAATGATACATGAAACCTGCAAAGACAAACACGAAGAAATAAATAAAGTAAACAAAGACAATCACACAAACTTGAAAGAAAATTCTCTAAGTGGTTACAATCAACGTGAAGTACTTTAATTACTACTAAACCACTGCTTGATTAGAAGCATAGATCAGAAGTAGCTATGATCATCTATATATCACCTATTTCAGTGTTAACTGATTATGAAGACTACAGATTATGTTTAGATTACAAAAGCAATGTGATTTTGAAGAGCAAGATCAGGTCAGAAGGAAACATTAAGTCAATGCAATAACTGCCTAAACAGCAGTCTCTGGTCTTAATCACCAAAAGTTTGATTTTCTTTATGGACACCCACAGAAAAGATGCTGTTTAGAAACTTACATTAGTTAATTTATTTTGATTTATGATTCATCTGTTGCAAACGTTTCTTGATCTCATTCCATAAGTGCTGTTATCTTTGCTAGTTTCAAATTCGCCACGTATTGCTAAACAAATGCTGAATGAAAGATTTAAAGTTCAAGGTCATTTTTTGATCAATGTGTTTTGGGTGCATGTACAATTGTACATGCAATTAAAATAACTTGCATTTTGATTCTGTGTGCATTGTTTCTGCAAAGTGCTATAAAAGATTAGTGTTTGTTTCGAGAGTGCCAATTGCTTCTTGAAGCAATTTTGACAAAGCAGCTTGAATTGGCTCTTAGTTTCGACATCAAGTTGAGCACTTTAATCTCACAAAGCAGCTTGATGGCCAATTGCAGTAAGTAGTAATTAAAATGTGAAAATAATGTTATGCAAACAAAATACTTCATGGAGATTAAAAAAGTTGTCAATTACTTAATTAAAAAAATTAGGCAGTGACAAATAAAGCAAAGCTCAATGCACGCAATATAGGGGATTTTTATGGGGACTAACAAAAATGTGACAAATAAGGCTGGCTGATAAATTAGGTGGTAATGAATTTAGACAAATTCTACTACAATCATTTTGTGTTTGATCTCAATGGATTATTTTTGCATAATTCTAGATTTATCTTTATATTTTTATGCCTTAACCACATGAAATACACAATATAAAAAACGAAGTGACTTGGCGCGCGGAATGTGCATGGTTAAATAAACAAAGATTCCAGTGATGTCACTCGTTTTGGAAATTTTTGTTTTGATTGCTACAGTTATCGGTTTGGGTTCAGATTAAGGTTAGAGTTAGGGGTATGATTAGGGTTAGGTTTTTTAGGCTTTTTTATGAAATGTCTGCTTGCTTGGAACATGCGCCGAGTCCATCCTATAAAAAAGGTTACAAAGCTGTGCTTTTTTAATTTTTGGCAATATTCATAATTATTTTTTCATGCTGAGGCTTGCATTGTTCTGAATTTTTGAGCAAAACAAATCTCATGTTTTTATAGAAAGAAAACTATATTACCATATATATTTATTCAAGTATAAGTCGCATTTTTTTGTACCAAAATATTGCCCAAAAATTCAGGTGCGACTTATGCACGAATATATGAAGTGCATTGTATGCGATTCAAAATTTTTCTGAGATATTTTCATGCTATTGCTTTCTACGCTATTGCCTTTCATTCGATCGCATTACTTAATCGCCTATTCACATGAGTCACATTACGTTGCATCACTTGCCACCCTCATAGGATGTTCCATAGGTAAACTGGGACTATTTGAGGACAGTGACAGCAGTGATGAATTCAATGCTTTTTAATTTTTTGTAATGTAGTTGCAATGAATGAATAATGTTCAAAAAAATTTTGTCCTGTTTTTCATGTCAAATATGAGGGTGCGATTTATACCCGCATGCGACTTATACTTGAATAAATACAGTATGTTTAGCTCAAGTTAAAAATATTGGTACTGTTTGTTATCTATGTTAAGCTAAACAATAAACCAACTTACATCAACATGGCAAAAGGACCAAAAACATCTGCAAAAGAAGGTAATGACATTTTATTTTATGAAATAAGCCATTCAATAAATTAGGTTTAGTACATATTTGTAAAGATAGCCAACAATGTGAATCATACAATACTGCTGATCAGTGAAGTTGAAATTCAACTGATTCAAAAACGTGCTTGACAGCATTGGCCAGAGCGAATATCATAACGTAACACAGTACCAGTGTTTCCACTAGGCCGATTTTTTCTGCAATACAGCAATTTGTTGGAACAAAGGCAAAAGTTTTTTGTCAAATGGTTAACATAGCTTTAGAAAATTTGACAAATTTGTGTAAATATTCCATTTGGTATTCTTCAATACCGAATTGGTACAAAATTTAGGCACATAAACGTCTTTTTAGAGTTTTGGGCACAGTTGTTTCATGAAAATTAGGGCGCTCGCCGATTAGCCAAAAAGTTAGAGGGAACACTGCACAGTACACATCAAAAATTAAAATTTAAAACACTACAGTCTATTTCACCCATAATCAGGATCATCAGGAGTATCTGTCAAAAGTAACCCAAAGTTTAAAATCTAAAATTAAAGTCTAATAATTTAAAATAATTTAAAAATTTTTTAATTTTTAAATTATTAGATTTCAATTTTCAGATTTTAAACTCTGTTTTACTTTTGGCAGATGCCGGGTACCCTTGATGATCCCGATTAAAATTATATTGTCTGCTTAATTAATGACTAAACTGAAGTATCATTTGTGGAAATCAAATCCTTTTTTCACAAAATACTAGCAGTGTTTCATCTTTATATGTGTAAAATAAATGCAGTACTGCATTAATAAAGACTTTAAATTAAGAGAAAAAATCAGCTTTTTATTTATTTGAGCTAAATTATAATGTTAAAAAGCACTATGTTAAAATTGCAGAGAACTAAATGTTTTGTTGAATATTTAAGCAGATGATGCATCGTCCAAAATGAGCAAATCTAGTGTAAATGATTCAATACCTCCGTACATTGAACCTGCAGTGGAAGAAGAGGTATGTTGAAAGAAATTGCCAAATTTGATATTTTTTTTTTACTTTTTGGAATTATCCGTATTTTTTAGACCATAGGGCGCAGTATCAATAAAAAGCTTCTATTGCTTTTTTTTTTTTTTTTTTTTTTCAGATAATGCTACCTTAATGACATAAAAGTTATGAAACTCGGAATAACTTTGATAAAGCTCAAAATTTAGACACGAAGAGAAAGAAAATATAACCTGATTAAAGCGGAACTGAGTATAAGGCGCCTGTTTGATTTTTTGGAAATTTTTATCTGAAAAATATGGTATATTATGAAGTGCGGGCTACAGGGGTGTCATAAAAGTTGTAGGACTTAGGTCATAAT
Organism: Trididemnum nubilum; assembly: GCA_963965965.1. NCBI lineage: Eukaryota > Metazoa > Chordata > Ascidiacea > Aplousobranchia > Didemnidae > Trididemnum > Trididemnum nubilum. Next base: position 20,291,442 of record OZ014474.1, on the reverse strand, counting down.
TTATTTGTTTCAAATTCAAGGATAATACTGCATATTGTTCCTTTCAAAGTAAACTTCTACAAGTTTTTTACAATTTTCTATCCTTTTTTGTTGCGTGTTTATTTTGACCAGGAATGATTTCTGGAGGACCACCCAGAGTATCTTTGTTTGGGCATTTCAAAGACATTGTTTTTTGAAAAATATACTCTTTTAATAATATTTTAAAGAGAAAAAGTTGATACAAGCAAAGTTTAGAGAGATGCAGTGAGAGGTTATTGGGTCTAGTACTCTTTTTTTTGTCTTCAAAAGACCTCCATTTGACAGCTTAGTCATGTCATTGGGATCAAGAATCACAAAACAATTCGGTCAAGTTTCGAACTTATCTCCTGATAACGTTGTTTACTCTAAAGACATAATATTTCTCATAGTAGTAAACAGAATTTATAAAAAAAGGTGACAACTGTCAGTAGCACGTTTAAAGATTCTGCTTCATTTACTTTGCTGAATAAAGAAACACCGGAACACAAAATCATTAGAAAAACCACATTTTGCCTGGATCCACAAGTTTTGTTGTTTGCTGGGTATTTCCTGTCATTGGGCAACGTCAAATGCTAACTTTTAAATGATCTGCACACTTTTCATTGCGACAAGTATTTTGTGTTTGGAGGAATCCGCATCTGCCTAGAAGTTTGCAGTGATTCAATGTTCCTTTAGATTTCTTCAAATTCATGTCTACCAAGTAAAGATAACTTTTGTAAAGCATTTTGTTCAAGGACTCAATAACGTGACCAGTGTACACTGTACAGGTTGAACCCAGGCCTTGCAATCCGTGTCGTATTAGAACAACGTCCTTATTCTCTTGACCAAGCTGCCATTTTGTTCTTCCCTAAAAAAATTAAATAAGAAACTGGAGCTCAATACTTCAAATGATTGTCGGAACTTTCTCAAAGTTAAAACAGCACGTTTTCCGAAAAAGAATGTTTTTAAAATGCCCATGAGCGAAGTTTTGGAGCCATGAACATTTTGATTAAAGCAATACCGATATCTATATAGTCGTTTAGAACTTTTGTGAAACGTTGTTTTAACATTATATAACACAACTATTTTGAATTAAGACGTTTAAACCGGCCAGTTGGTCGAGCGGTAATGCGTTTGTCCCTCGAGCGGGAGGTCTGAGGTTCAATTCTCGAGCCGGTCAGACACAGTGTTGCTAGTGGTGTGACAATCAGACACAGTGTTGCTAATGGCTTGTCACCGCTGTGACATTTCTTCGAAAGGAGTTATGTTGCCCAGGCACAATGATGTGGAGATTGGCCCCGCAAACTCGTTACACACTTAGGCGTAATACCGCAAGTATAATGAAAGATTTGATTTGATTTGACGTTTAAAACGTGAACTTCAAAAAAATACAATTTTAAATTTAATTTGACTAATCAGAATATTTGTCTCTTTAGCATCCATATGAAGTCGAAGGAGTTGAGACCAAATCTGTTGCGGAGAGTGACTCCGGAAAAGTATTATCTGTGACTGCTTCAATTGGTAAAGCCGGATCGGACTACAGCGAGCCGTCTCTCGCAAACATAATTATTACTCAGTATGAAGGAAGCAAATCAAAGAAAGGTCAATTTGAGGGTTATGGCGAAGCTCTGTTTGTTGGTGGAAATTCATACAAAGTAAGAACATACTGTAGATCATCATTTTGTGGAACTCTTGAATTAAAATTTAAATCATAGCCGATTTCTTTTACTAGCACCTTCAAAGGAAGCTAGAATAATCGAATAGCTTCTTCTAATTGCAGTTAATATTACTGTAGAAATAATCATACAAAAAAGTTACGATTACTAGCTTCACTTTTTGATTTTAAAACAGGGTTTCTTTCAAAATGGCGTTATGCATGGAAAGGGGAAATATGAATGGGCTGACGGATCTTTTTATGACGGTGACATGAATAATAATCAGATTTCTGGTTATGGTCGTTACGAATGGGCAGATGAAAGGTGAGCCACGTTCTTTAGTTGTTTGCTACTTTTTCGAAAATGTTTCTTGCTAATCTGGGAAGTGGTGCTGAAAAGTAATAACGAAACACCTTGCAGTTCATCTTAAAAATGATTATTGCTAGATACGATTTACCTTGAAGATTAGCAAAACTAGAATCCGCATCAGGAAGCTGCTCGTTACTTTTCAGATCCGGAATGAGGTAGAAAAGAGAGTCTTTCGCTTCCGACCAACCAAATCAATATTGGTAGAAACTCAGTTTTAATGAGTTTAAAGGAATGACCTTGATGGTCTGGGTAAAATTTGGGGGTGTTCACCACTCCCAAGTCTCTACAGCTGCTGGATTAAATCAACTCCGCATATTGATAAAGATCGAATCGAGTTTTTGGCTACAAATTATTTTTTAGCGAACGAATTCTTATGCTATAAAAACATCGGCAGCTTCTGTGTTGAACTTACTCTATCCAAAATGTTTGTAAGCTTGTGGCAAAACGTCCACGTAATTCATGCACGACAGAACACGTAGTTAACTTTTCCGCTTTCCCTCTCAAAATCCAGACAACGCATAATTAAAATTTACAATTAAAAGCAATTATCTTGGATCCAAAATGGTGGTTGTATTAAATCCTAATTTTTATAAGTTCGAGTTTTATGTTGAGTTGTTTATTGTTATCATTGATAAAAAGGTTCGCATTAGGAACTGGCCTTGTTTTAACAGATGCTCGTTAGCTATTGTTTCGAACAAAAAATACTTGAAATACGATCTGAAAGTTTGACATATTTACAGCTATTACGAAGGAGAGGTATCAAATGGCATGAGACATGGAGTAGGTGTTTTCAAATCACCGAAACACAATGTTTCCTATTCCGGTCAATGGTATTTGGGCAAGAGGCACGGCAGGGTAGGTGTTTTGCAACGCTAAGCTCGTCTTTGTGCATTTGTTTTGCCTTTCTTTTGTTTTCTCTGCGCACTCGTGCCAATTACGTGTTACCAAGTAGACATTATCCTTGGGAACATTTTATAAAGAGATATTCTTGTCAAAAAATGTAATTAAGACTCTGACGTTCCGGTTTTTCTCAGCCATCTTCATTTAACTTTTGAAAAATCTGAAACAATCTAAAGTCTCGTTACGTCTAGCCAGATTCAATTTTTTTTGAATTGGACTATACACACCCTCGATGTTAATATACTCTAGACCTGTGTTTGACGGAGTTCTCTACCTAGTCATCATTGATGACTTTTATCCAATTTGGCAATTATCCTATCGATAGGGTGCACATTTGACAGCGAATTACGATTTGTGCCAATGTACGTAAAGCTGCAGTTAGGTATAAAGGTGTAGTTTTTCATTTAACAAAAGTTCGACTGCTTGCCACTGTGCCAATGCTAATAACCTTTTATAAAGAAAATCTTTTCGAAATTATTACAATTGTATTGATGAATAAAATGTCTCTTGTCTTCGACACTCATTATCAGGCGATGTTACGATCTGCCTTGATGTTTGGTCACATATATTGGTAGGTAGTATTACCCTCAACATTTTTTGAACGTTATTGACATTAGGAAGGTCGCGAGTTGTCTCTGAATAAGTTTGTTTGTAGGTCCTATGCAACAGCTTTTAAATTGCAGGGTATCATGCACTACAGCGAACATTCTTGGTACGAGGGTGATTGGGTGAACAATACACGACACGGGTGGGGCGTGCGGAGGTATCACACGGGAAACGTGTACGAGGGACAGTGGATTAACGACAAGCGTCACGGTGAAGGAACGATGAGATGGCTGACAACAGACGAATCTTTCTCTGGGATGTGGGAGAATGGAGTACAGGTAGAGAAGAGCCTCTCGATGAGAATTCTCAATTTCATCATGGGAGTGACAAAAATATAAGTTGAAGAAAATAAAACGAGAATGAGGAACATTCATCCGGGCATTTTTCATTTATATTTTTAAAGGTTATCAATAGGGTTTGAGTTGCAGTAGAGTTTGGGTTAGGGTTAGGTTTGGGGTTAGTTTTAGAGTAAAGATTTAAATATAGGTTAGATTTGGGTCAGAATTAACGAAAAAAAGATAAAAATTTTCTGTGAAATAGTCTCCTTCTTTTATCATTGAAATATTTCTTGAACAGTTCTCTATTCTTACGCCGGCATTCTGTAATACATTATTTAAATTTTTTCGTATTACTATGACATAAATTTTATTGTGCTATTCAAATTAAATTAAAGGGGAAGCGGCTTTTAATTTTGGAATTTTTAACACTAAAGGTGCGTTTAGACTGGACGCGAATCAACGCGAAGCGAAGGTTGGCGACCTTCGCGAGTGGTCGATTACGTCACTCGCGAAGGTTGCCAACCTTCGCGGGTGGTTGCTAATCTTCGCGACTGGTCGCTTCATAGGCTAATTTTAACAACTTACTTTTAAAATGTATTCAATGAGCACAAAGCTTTGTGTACTTTATTATTGAAGCGCTATTATAGTAATCACAGGTTCTGTTTCGTCATAGCGCGCTGGAATTACCGGTAAAACGAAGATTGAGTTTATATTATGTTATCACGCAATAACCGTGAAGAAGAGCCTAGACTAATAGCTCAGGTAACAAAACAATCTTGAGAAAAAAATTTGTAAATAATGGTGTAAAACGAAGTACAGTAGATCGAATTTGGAAATGAAAAGACAAGTCATTTCTTCAAAAACGTAGTAGGCCTAGTACTTAGCCTATTTACTAGCTATCAATGATTTGTTTAGATCCTTCCACTGAAAACTTGCCCTAATCTGTTTTGACAATGACAGTTCTGGGTTTTAATGCAGAAACGCAAAAAGCTGAAAGCAGATGTCAAAAGTTCTCTTTAGGTGTTTACTCAATTAACAAGTCCTTAAACACTTTCACCATCCATGTCTCCTTATGGTAGTGGTAGATCTACCGGTATCTTGTAGAGTGTAGACCAATAGACTAGTCTACAGGTACATTTAAATCATTAACTATGTTGTTTTTTTGATGTTATTTTTCTTTTTCAGGCTAGCATGTTATGATACCTGTAGTAAGCTTAAAAAGTTGTTTGTATGTGTTGTTTAGTGCTGTTTATGAAGACTCCCAATGTTAACGCTATGAGTGAAACTGAAAGCTGGATTTGTCATCAGTTATGCAGTGGATTTTTCGCTTATTGTGCAATGGATTGCTGTGTTGATTTGCTGGAGAAAGCAAAAAAAACATAGCAGTTTTTGCATGATTTGACGCTATCATCTAAGGACAAGAATTTAGCACAGTGATACCTGATACCAGCAGTTGCTTTGAGGAGAAGTCAGCCTCTAAAACTATGTTTGGTGTTTTATTCGCTAGCGGAGCGCTTATTGATGTTTAGTGCGAAGTTAAATGCTATCGAGAGCATTTTATTAGTTTGCATTTTCTTGCGGTACCAGTAGGCTACGTTGCCACGGTTGCGTTTACCTCAAAGGGCTTCACTTTAAACCACCGTTTGTAAGATACAGACAAATTTATAGCAGTAAGGTCAAGCCCCCTATTAGCATGTTTTTGGTTATGCCCCTGATAACAAAAAACATTTAGATTTTTTCATTTGAAAATTGTTACTCAAGCATCTGAATAAAAGTGTTGTTAGTTCTCACATTTTTATGTAACTGACGCTTCCTTCCCCAGTCCAATTATTTTTATTATAAATGCTGTATCAAGTTTTTTGTTTAGTTTAGAGAATGGAACAATAGTAATGAACTTGCTTGGCGGGTACTTCTCTACCAATAATAGTCACCTCAGCAAAAAAAACAGTACTCACTTTCTACTGGTTAGATATATATTGGCTTTCTAGTTCATCTAAATACACTGACTGCAATTGCAATGATTGAACTTCAGACTTAAAATTGTTTACTTTGTCACTTTATTCATCATGTAAAGCAGTAAAAATTTTAAGAGACAGTAAAAATATTTTGAAATTCACAAACAACTAAATTCAGATATTACACAAAGACACAGTAAATGAATATTTAACACACTTGACATTTCTATTTTCATCAATTAGGACTGGAGTGAAAAATCACGACCAGACTACAATATTCATAATTATAAAACTTAGGGTAGTCCAAAACCATTGCTTCCATTTCAACTTTATCACGGTCACAAACCTTCAGAAACAAGAAGACTTTTAAGAGGACATTCAGAAGAAAAAATTCCATGTATGTAGCTATTCAAAGAAGTGACTACTAATTAGGCCAATCCAAAAGTTCATAGAAATTTTTCGATTTTTTGTATCTATCTAGCTCTTGTATGTAGCAGTGTAGCTTGAAACCAATTCTAAATACAGTTCTTTTCACCAAGTTGGCTTGGTCAAAAAGGCAGTGAAAAAAATTTTGCGAGTTTTCCAGTATTCAAGGAATTGTTCAATTGTGGTTACTTTTAAAACAACAAGCTAACAAACAATGGGTAAAAACACTATCAACACACTCGAAACTAGCCTGTTGGTGGGTTATTTTATATTCTGAAAAAAAAAACATCATGTTAGTTTAAGTTTACTTTAAGACAAGCAAAAGCTGCTCAGCCAAAAGAACCACTGGACTGGTCTTCTGCTATGCTGCACAGAATAAAAAGTTTTGGTTTAAAAGCTAGATGTCGTGGGGCTAGGCCTACTGCTTTGGTGTATTCATTATAATGAAGCTCTGAGATCCAGCATAGCTATGAAAAATCACTCTAGGATTTACAGCCTAAGCTGTCTAGATCCAAATTAACTTGGCTAGTCTAGGGCTATCGCGAATCTAACTTTGCCAACAACCTAGGCCTACTCGTTGGACTGATAAATAGGCGCTAAACCATACAAATAAACTATTTATATTATTTTCTAGCAAACTGCGATCGTAAAAATCAAATCAGTGAATTAGTTGGTAATCTTACTACAGCCCGCAAGCAAGCGCTGTTGCGCAACTGCTCGCGAAGGTTGCGAGCGGTCGCAACCTTTCGCGAGCTGTCGATGACGTCAAATTTTGGTTGCTTCGCGTCGCTTCGCGTCCAGTCTAAACGCACCCTAAGTATGTGAAAAATAATTGATTACCAACGTTTTTATTCCGTTTTTTCATAGGGGGTTAGGGTGTGTTTTTGCCAAGTTTCTGCTGTCGTTTTGGCGAAAAAGATGTATTTTTTCAAAAATAAAGTTAGGCCTACTGGTTCGAATTTTCGTTTAGCGCAAAGATATTCGATTTGGTGCACTTAGAAAAAAAACTTGAAAAATAAGCATTGGGCTAGGCTGATCGGATAACATTGATAATTTAGGCATATGTTATATGGGCTATCTTAGAGTAGTTGTTCTTCAAGTATTAAAGCCTACGTGTTGCCGGTATAAAAGCGCTGTATTACTAAGCTACCGTACGTACTTAATTGTAAGCTGGTGGAGATTAGACTTTACAGCTTTTAACAAATCTATTGGTAGGCAGCTTAACTTATGGTAGGCCTAGAAGCTAGGCTTTGTGACAGGCCTATTGCAGATCGGTAATCAATAGGGATAGGACAATTTTACCAAAAGCTTTTAAGTTAGAAAAAATAAAACAAAGATAAAGAATATTCATTCACGCATTTGAGCGTCGTCCGCTGCAGTTTATCTAGAAAAGTACCACGATTAAAAAAATATGGAATCTATGGATATATAAGCCTAGATTTTGTATGTATGACAATTTTGCTTTTCTAACATTATCGATGAATCCACACGAGTGACACCTACCGGTTCATTCAAAAATTATTCAAAAAAATTGGCAGGATTGCCTCAAATAGCGGAAGAAATGCAAATATATTTCGATGCAGGATTCGAAGAATTCTGAAAGTAGTCTGAAACATTAAAAAAAATACGAGTTTGTTTTTGTAGCAATAAATGAGTTGAAGTTAGACCTCATTGCCCTTATAACAAAAACAACATTGTTTGAAAATTTGATTGGTGATACAGAACTTGAGCATTATTTTGATTAAAATGTTCATGTCTTCGAAGCAGCTTTTCGTCTGACACTTGTCAAGAAGAATCGCCAGAATGGAGAGCGTAGGAAGAGGAGCGGCTATTTAGCGGCTAGCTCCTTTTCCTGCACTTTCCATTCTGACGATTCTTCTTGACAAGTGTTAGACGAAAAGCTGCTTCGAAGACATGAACATTTTAATCAAAATAATATTATTATTGAGTACAGCACAGTTCAGCGACAAGATAAAAATGGCTCCTGCTTATTTAAATCTTTAAGCAGATATTGTAATATAAATTTTACATTGCAGGCTTGCATGTAGGTTAATTAGTGCTTGAACGCTTTGCACGGAGTAAGTTGATCTGTGGAAAAACACTCATTTTGAAACGTGTTTTATAAAAATTCTTGCATATTATTCAGATTCGTCTCATTGCTTATGGCAGTAGTTCGATTGGTTTCTACTTCAAAATATACTATTTTGCTCTGTAAATATTTGAAAATTGGGTTTTTTATTGGAGTTTTAGCTGAAGATTTTAATAAAACCACACTTCGGGCTGCTTCCATTAAGGATGATTAAGTCTTGGTAGACTTAAAACTGCACTTGAGTTAAATTAAAATCAGCGGCATTCTAAAGAGCACATTTTCCAAGCTTGAACGCATGAATCATGTTTTACGTTTTTAGCACGGAGGCGGAACTCACACTTGGTACTTGAACCGAGTCCCGGGTTCCCAGTACCCGTTACGGAACGAATACGTGGGCGATTTCGTAAACGGTTTGCGTCACGGACACGGAAAGTTTTTCTTTGCTAGCGGAGCGGTGTACGACGGAGAATGGGAAAACAATCAAAAGCACGGATGGGTTAGTTTTTCTATGATTTGATTTGTACCATGGCTTTCGTCATTCATTCTTTTATTACATCAATACTGTATCGGATAAAAAATACCACAACACAGTGCATGTCACTTATAGAATTTTAAAAAATTACATGTCACATAAAATTTTGTGACGTATACTGTATTATGATATCAGCTCTGGCCTTTGCTGTCTAGCACTGTTTTGAATCAGTTGGATTCAAACCCTTCTCATCGGATAGTAAGTAAATACAGAAATACTGCCGAGTGTTATTTGCGTTATTTGGAACTCGGATTAAGTGGGTTTGATTGATTTGCAGATTCGGTTTGCATACAACATTTGAATGCTTCCCCTTTTCCTATTTCTTTTTGTAATTTGCAACGAAGAAGATACAACGTGCAAATTTGCACGAAGTAACGCAGATCTTTGAAACCATATTGCAAACTTCCGAAAGAAAGAAAGCACATATTTATTTCTTAGTAGCTTGGGTATTTTTAGCTGTGTAGTAAATCTAAAAGGCCCATGCCTTGCATTGACTGTTTCAATTCATGAAGTAAATGCGATAAGAATTAACTTGGCAATTTTCCAACATTTTTGTTATTATTTTTCGGTTCTAAAACACTTTTTTCCAGTTTGAGTAAGTTATTTTTAAATTCTGAAGGGCAAATTTATTTTCAAAAACGGGAGGATTTTCGAGGGCCAATTTGAGAACGATCACATGGTGAACTACCCCAACTTCCGGCTTGACGGGAGCACCGAGATTGATGGAGGAAGTGTAAGGACCCGGACTCCAGTTGGATGGGAGGAAGGTTAGTTTTCATGATTTTTTTTTTTTTACACTGACAGTGGGATACTGTGGTTTGAAATGTATGTCTTACTACCGATATGCATTTTACTCCTACGCTGTACTGTTTTTAATTAAGATAAATAGGTTTGCCATTTTTGCTCTATTATTGTTTTGACTTTCTTGATTATACTGTCTGGTTTTATTTCCAGCCGACAACGAAGCGGCAAAGAATCGAGCCAACTTGCTTGGACCGAGCTTAAATTTGGATATCGACTTTATTTTGGATGAATTTCCTGAAGAACAGCGAGAATTGGAGTTGAGCCATGTAAGTCGATGTTTGCGACTTTAAATTTACGAAGCATACTTGCTGGTCAAGTCATTGTGTTGTAGTTACACCAATATTGGTGCATGACTTGCAATACTTTATTGATAATAATTTTTTTTGAAAGAGCAACTCCCACGGAATCGTAAAAGAAGGGTGGGAGTGGTGGCATTGTTCAGAATGTTTAGGCAGGATGAAGTGTTTCTGCCATGCAATCCTCAACCAAGCTGATCTGAAGTGATGAGATTGCACTAGCTAGGCTGATGGGCGTTCATATTTCGTAGAATGAGGTTGCCTGGGGAATTAAGTAGGAAATCGAGTTAGAACGTTTTCGTGCGAGTTTCAGAAAAAGTGATTTTGATAGAAAAATAGTAGAGGTTAAAGAATTCAAAAAAAAAGAGTAGTGAAAAAGGTGGATTTTGGCTCACCCACGTCCCGCCGCCTTAACGTGTTTGATGCAGTTTTCTCCCTCAATTTGGGGTAAGTAGAAACGGCTGGACAGTTTTCCCGAGGGGCGTGAAAAAAAGTTGCCCCCAAGCCTCTTTACCCTCTCGGGAATCTCGGTAACGCTGCCGACAAATTGATTTGATTATTCCTTGGTGTAGGTGACCAGTTTAATTCTACGTAACGTGACGATTCTACGGCGCGTCTACAGCTTTTACAGCGCTCTTGGTCACGATAAGTCTCCTGACAACACCTTCGTTATGACTCGGTTTCAATTTTGGAGATTTCTAAAAGACTGCCACATTCATCATCATAACAAATCGTTGTCTGAAATGGATCGCACGATGGGTGAGAAGTTGTTTAATTAAAAAATAAAAATCAAACCAAACTTTTACTAGAACTACTCCTGAATTCCGCCGAAGCGTGTGACTACTTTGGCGGCGACCATCTTTGCGTCATTGCATCTGGGCAACAAACTTTTTTGAGAAAGTGTCGCAGCGCTGATCAACCGTTGTCAAGACTTTACCAACTTTACCGTGGTGGAGTTGGAGCCTAGACCATTCTTCTCAAAGACGAACACGTTACCGTTTGCTCAAATGGCGGAGTCGGTAAATTCGTAAAAGTGTTAAACCTAATCATACTGGTAGATTTCTTCTCGGGCTATGGACGCACTTCAAAATATCTTTCGTTTGTATGTTGTGTATAATATTTCGTTTTTCTGGCTGTAAATTGGTAGATCACCAACTACTTAATTATAATGTGGTTCGATTCCATGTCGAATTTAAGTAAAGACTTCAGATTTAGTTTATTCACAGTTTTCCCGGCTGACTTTTATTGTTAGATTGGGACAATTCAAAACTCTTTGTTTCAAAAATTAAAAATTAGTGCCTGTTTTAAGAGAAAGAATCGGCGATTTTCAGGCAAATGCAATTCACCAAATACAATACGCCAGCTCTGGTTAAATCTTAAACAGCCATTACTGGAATTTCCTTGAAAGGATTAGACAATTCCACATCATTGCACCAGCAGGCAGCCCAGCTCCTTTCGGAGAAATGTCGCAGCGGTAAAAACTGAAGAGTCGTTGACAGCATTGGCTTCAATTTCTTCGGGATGGGAATTGAACTCAGGATCTCCTGCGCCAGATCCGAACGCTTTGTTATTCGACCAACTGTCTGGTTACTTCTTTTTCAAGTTTTTATTGTTATTCAGCCAGATGCCACGACACCAGAGAAGTTCATAACCCAATGGAGAAGCTTTTGTTGAGAGAATTTCTCACAACCTGCGTCGGTCTTAGTTACGAAATTTACAAGGAAGAAGAGAAGGCGTAAGTACATTTTATTCATCATATCTAGGAGACCTCAAACTTACACGCGAAAGGAATATCATATCGGGTATACTCGAGCAAGTGTGTGGTATGGCACTTCACCTAAAGTAAAAAGTCTCAACATTATGGCGATGTTTTAATCTAAAATAGTGGTGAGACTAAATCCGCCTGTTTTTGTTTTCGGTTCGAGATCGGATGCTAATTAACGTTTGGCCACTTAGCCAGACAGGTAGCTAAAGTAACCATTTTTTCGTGATAGGATTTGACGCCGACATGCTTATTAACAAAAATTCCTGAAGCTTAAGCTTATACGCATAGCATATGCAAAGTCGGTTGACTGCAACGTTAAATATGTCCATTTGACTCCGTAATTTCTAGAACTACTGTGTGGTGCTTTTGCTACAGTTGTCAGAGGTGGATAGACACCTATTTTGCTTCATAGCAGAGGTATTCCTGTAGAACATTTTTGTTTTATCATAAGTTTAAGGTTTTGTGGCATTGTAGCCAGATTAGCAAAATAAAGTCCGCAAACGTGATAAACAATACCATACTCCGTAGGGTTGGATTATCCGGATAAAGGTAAACCGATTAACCGGGAGTTTTTTATCCGATATCCGGATATAATTCTGCGGTTAACCGAATAAAAAATATCACCGTTAATGCGTTTTGCCACGACTTTACGCGTTGTAGTAAGTTTAAACGTTCTCTGTTACGTGGAGACTGACTCCCGCTGAGGGCAGTTCAGCTTTAGTTCACATTTTTTTGCTTATAATTATTTTCAACTGCTCGTAAAATGCAGGAATAAACTTTACTGTAACATGACGAAAGCAAAGAAAGGGGAATGATTATGTTAATTTAACAAAATGGTGAGAGGCAAAATGCAAAACCTGTTAAAACACGATTTCTTGTGAAGGTGGATCTACAGGAGCATAAAAATGAATCTATTTATCCACACAATTCAACAGTCGATACATTATTTGCGCTTTATTAGGAATGCGTTGTAGAAACAATGAGCATTCAAATTTTAATATGTGTGATATTTCATATTCGATCGTACTACGCGTTTCGTATATGCACAGTAAAGTTGTGTAATGATTTTCCAAACATATTGGTCATGCAAATTTCGTGAAATCTATTGTGTAGCGTATTAGCAGATTTATCATCGGATTAACCGGTTAGCTGATATACGGATAGTCGGTTATATCTATTATCCAGACAATAAAAATTGTTGGTATGCGGACTAATCCCACACACTCGAAGACGTAGAGCATCAAGTAAATCTTATAAAGAGAGAGAGATAAACGTTTATTGCTCGAAAAATCACATTCGCATCGAACAACGCAAAAAATGTCGGCAGCGTGGCCGAATTGGTAATGGCGTCGTTTTTAGGACCACCCTGATCGAATAATCTGGGTTCAACCAACACCCTGGTCACGTTGTTGCGTCCTTGGATAAGTCACTTTACGATCATTATCTCGGTTTGGTGGCTTCGAACAAGCTGCAAATTCAGTTGAAGAGAATTCGAAGGAATTCACAGGAACCTTGGATCATCGGAAACGCCTAAGCAGTTGCGGATTCTTCCTACCACGAAGTTATCATTGCAATGAAAAGTGCGCGAACCGTCCAATGTTTAGCGTCTGACGCTGTCCGGTGACCGGAGTATACATATGCGCTTCTACAACAAATGCATTGTAATAGAAAGCTGCGAATGACCTCGTGATCATCAAGTCGAGCAGCGTCTTTTTTTAAAGCTAGCTCGAGATTCGGAAATCTATTGTCAAATTACCTGAAATCAGCTTCAAGCAAAATTTTCACACCCAGTGCCTCACTAATATTAAAGAAAGGTTCAAACTTTTTGAAGACGATTTTCCGTAAAATTTTGCAGTAAAGATATCAAGAAGACTGGTGTTTTGAGTCGCTGTGTACAGCGGCTGCTCGATGACCACATTATGAAGCATTCCTGCAGAGTTGGTGGTTACTTTTTGTCTGAACCAAGACATGCTGTGTGCGCCTTGGCGTACATGGATCGGTCCTGGCACATTTATCAACGCGTGTGCACCAGACGCCGTCGCCCTCCTTATGAGATGAGCTTTACAATGAGAAAATTTTTATTGTTACTCAAGGTTAGTTTTACCACCGTAATTTTAATGGCTAACTATTCTCGCTGTAGGAAAATACAACGCTAATTGAATTTTTTTAAGCTTAGATTGAAACAAACATTATTTAATCTATTTTTTTTAATAAAAATTTTCTACGGTAGGCCTATGTCAGTCTTTTGAAATTTTGCTTGAGGACAAAAGTTTGTAAATACTGATAGTTTTGTTGCATTTCGAACACATTTTGACCCGTCTTTAAAATTTGATGCATGAGAACTTATATATGCAAAAGTTTTAAAGGATTTGTGGAAACGAACAACTGCAGTGAAGATCGGTGACTTACTTCGGGAAGATCAGTGAAGCCTTTTTATAGTTCGCCTAGCTGATCAAAGAGATCACTGATCGGTACCAGTGAGCAGTTGCGCCTGTGTGCTGCTTGAAGGTCTACTCCAAACGATGTGAAAAGTGGTCACTTTTCTCCCAAATTCTCTTTCAAATTGCTGTTTTTTTTGGCGTGACACTCCGTTCCACTATATTTTCACTCATAAAAAGAGAGTCGAGCATGCTCGCTATCAGGATTTTGTTGAAGGTGGGCTTCAACCAAAACTTGGGTTTTTTTGTTTAAAAAAACAGTTTTAATTTGGGTAGCGTGCTGAGCAAACTAGTACAACTTGTATGTATCAAAAATGGGGTCCTGAGCCCCTGGGCGATATTTTTTTTTTTTTGGTTTCAAAAAAAATTTTGTTTTCATTTTAACGTCATACAGAGCCATTTGAAAGTACTAATTTGATAAGATTCGGAAAGCCAGTTTAAGAATTAAATTATCCAGCTCCCTTACCAACTGGCTAACTCTAAAGCAAATGTTGAGACTTGGCTATGGGAGAGGGGTTCAGCTGTTTGCGCCGCAGTAGTCGAGTACTACTAACCAAACCATATATGGATTAAATAGTTACCAGAAATTATATCAAACCTTGCCCATGTCTCGTAAATCTTGTTTAGGACTTAAGAATAATTGGAAGTCATCTAAGTACCAAGGCAGTCATGGAAATCCTATGTGCTGACGACCCTTCTGTGTCAGATGAAAGTTTTTGCAATCTCGAAGTTGAGGTATGCGTTGCCGATGATATACCGGCTTTTTTGCTTTGTCAATCTAGTGTATAGCCAAATATTTACTTGTTTTTTCTTGACGTTTGATCAGGACGATAGAAGTATCCTCTGTCAAGAATTTTTATTTTTTACTACTTCACCTCTTATCATCCAATTTTTAAGAGGTTTAGTAGGTTCAAACCAATGTAATATTAGAAATAAATTTGATTTTATTAGTTGTATGTAAAATAGTGTTTATTAAATCTATTCCAAATATCGGTTCGGGCACATTGTTTAAAGCCTACTAATAGATAATTCATTTCCATAACTTCTTTGATGTCAGCAATTAGCCACTAGTGGAAAAAACAAGATTGAAATCAACAAGAATTCTTGTTATATTTTTTAACGGGACAATCTCGTATGCAGACTGCAACTGTGGCTATCTTGTTATTTTTTATTGGCAATATCGTTTTTTTTGTTGTTTTTTTTTACCAGCCGCAGCAGAAAAACTAAATGGTGTATTGAGGTTGAAATTAATTGTTTAATATAATTAATACTTCTGTTACAAAATAGCTGACTCTTCTCTACTAAAAAAGACTAAGAGCTGCATTGCTAGAGTAAGCTTGAACTCAAGGTTCGACGTGATCAGAAATTTGAAGTGGGAATACAAACTTGAAGCAATTCTAAGAATACTATGAAATTGTAAACATAGGGCTTTGGTTGATTATATCTAGCTTTATTAGCTTTAAGTCGGGATAAATTCATCTTTAAACTTTTATTAGCACTTTAAAATTTTTTTCAAGTCAGATTTGGGTTCAAATTTGCTCGTATGATACAGTTCTTGATTCCTATCCCCAAAACTTCTCAATATCTTTACAGCGAATGAGTCAGTGGACCAGTTGTTCATGATTCAGCTTATGTCTCTTTTCGTATTTATCAGAGGTGGAGTCGAGGACACGAGGCTCGAGGCCAAAAACACAAAAAAAATCCAAGGCCAAGGACAGCCCTTCCGAGGACAGACCCTCTCGAGGCCAAGGACCAATGACACAAGCGCAAGTGTTCTGCAAAAAAAAAAGTCTTCAAAAATTTTTTTTCAGGCGATCTCCAAACAAGGTCTTCGCAAATTTTCCGCGAAGTTTCTGGCGTTTTCCTACATAATTTAAAAAATGAACAAATCACTACTATTGTAAAAATCGATCCAAATGCACATCACACTATATGGGGATCCTCCGGTATAAACCCGCAAGTAGAGGATCTGCTAGCGTATTGTGTTAGTGCAGACCTGAATTTCTGTAATGTAGGTAGTAAACCAACATTCAGAACTAAAGCGTATGAAGAGGTTCTAGACTTAACCTTAGTGAACCGGTGTGCGTGGGGCCGAGTAGTTGGCTGGCATGTTAGCAACGTGCTATCATTCTCAGATCACATGTATATTAAGTTCCAGGTTATTAGCAGAATCCAAAACCAGGCTAAAATGTTTCGAAATGTTTGTCACTTGTGCTGGATCAAGCCTGTAGATGAACTCGAAGAAAAATTAAATGCACGAATTTTACCACTAGTACCAGTACCTTCATCAAAAGAAGACATTGATGTGCTGGCAAACAATGTTCATTCAGTAATAACTAAATCATATGAAGCTGCTTGCCCTATGCGAAAGTCGCTTCGTAAGAAAGATAACATTTGGTGGAATTCTGAGCTAGCATGCCTTCGAAAAAGAGGCTCGCCGAGTTGGAGAAAAGCCATTAAAACAAAACAAGAAGAAGATTGGGAGGCTCAAAAGCTCGCCCTAGCGTATTTCAAAAAAGCTGTCAGAAGAGCAAAGCGTGATTCATGACTTAGCTTTGTAGAGAGCATGAATAGTCAAACAGCAACGGCTCAGCTGGTTAAGATTATTCGAAGGAATGAAACGGTGCGTGTTAGCAACGTAACTAAACACTACGGAGAATTCACGAAGTGCCACCAGAAACTTGAAACTATCTGCTTGATATCTCATCACCGGGTAGCAGACAGAAATCTCAGCAGACAGAAAATCATGCAACCAGGTCAGACTTGGTGGACAATCCATTCATGAGACCTGAAGACACTGAAATGATTGCAAACATATGTTCATTCGAGCGTATGGAAGAAGCTTTTAACGAGTTTCAACCATTCAAAGCTCCAGGGCCAGACGTGTTCTATCCTGCACTGTTACAGAAAGATTGGAATCAACTGAGAGGATATTAGCATGTCATTTTTTTCAAGCAATCCTGAGACACAGCTATGTGCCATCGGCATGGAAAGAAGGCGCAGGTATATTTCTCCCCAAACCCGAAAGGAAGGCTATTTTAAAGCTAAACCCTTCCGTATGATCACTTTTAACTTTCTTCCAACTGAAATGGTTGGAAAGACCAATTCTGTATCATATTAATGAAGATAATAACGTGCAGGCAAAGCTTTCAGCATTGCAGTACGGATTTCGCGCAGATGTTTCTACGGAAACTGCTTTACATGAATTTGTGCGCCGTGTAGAGCGTTGACTTGTTAGAAAAAAGCCGATTCTGCTGCAAATGCCAGCTGACCGAATAAAGAAAACTAAGGTATTTGAGAGAAATTTTGAATTTCAAATTATGGATAAAAAGAATGCTATCAGATGTGAAAGCGTTCTAAATCAGAACACTGTCAAGGTTTACACTGCTGGCTCGAAACTAGATGGGAGAGTAGGTGCGGTTTTTTATACAAAATACCCAAACAACTCCCCAAAACAAACATTTTTCCACCTTGGAATACACAGCACTGTGTTCCAGGCAGAAGTCTTAGCTATTTCAGAAGTGGCAAATAACCTGCTTTTGGAAAAAAATGCACAATCAAAGTATTGTGGTATTGTTGTGCTGGTGGATAGTCAGGCAGCTATCTAATCACTCTTAAACTGCACTGTAATGTCAATTGCAGTGCTCAATTGCATTAGAAACCTAAATCAGTGGGTTAAACAAAACCACGTCAGTATTGCCGGGATTCATGTCATGCAGGGGTACATGGTAACGAAGTGGCAGACTATCTAGCCAAATCGGGATCTAAATCAAAAACGCATGGTCCTGAACCTTTTATTACAGTCCCATATGCCAGTTGAGTTAGCGCGGTTAAGGACTGGTCCACAGATAGATGGAAATCTATATAGAATAAACGGAAAAACTGCTTGAGGATGAAGGAGTCTGTAGGTTGGACGTCCTCACGACTAACAACACGTCTCCTTAACCTTAAGAGACCTAAATTAAATAGACTAGTGCAAGTTTTAACTCGGCATTGCAATTTTGAACGGCACAAGAAAACTGCAGGTCGTGCAGAGTCTTCTCTGTGTCCAAAATAAAGCCTAGAGGATGAAACACCGAATCATCATGTTGGCAATTGCATGCTTTAACCAGATGTTCGTGTTAAATATTTTAGAATCACCAAAACCACTGTTCAAGATGTGGTAACGAAATGTAACATTAACAAACTGGCTACGTACTTAAAGGAAGCTGGAAGGTTTTCTGAGTTCGACCAGTAACCAAACAGAACTACAGCAACTTAGCAGGTACAGTTGCAATGGGCCCAAATGAGGCCTAGGCAATGTAGGTGGACTTTACCTAACAGTTACAGATCCGTTTGCACCGCTGCCCATTAATAATAACAATAATAATAATAATATATGATTTTAACGATTCAAAAAATAGTGCTGTCCTCGAGCCGAGGACTGGGCAATTTTCGAGGACAAGGCTTCGAGGCCAAGGCCAAAGACTTTAAAAGTGTGTCCTCGAGGCCAATGATGTCCTCGAGGACTCCACCTGTGGTATTTATACATATAAATAATTTTTAGATGACTTTTCTCGAGTTTTTTGAAGCTCTGATCGGTATAGCTGTGCAGCACATGAGCAATGATTTACTACAGCAATGCGTGATGAACGAGAAGCAACCTCCAGATACAGAACATGGAGACAAGTTAGTCCTTTGGTTAAAATAAACTTTTGTCCCTGAGCTTTGTGCGGGCATGCTTTCGATTCGAAGTGTCCAAGTTTGTTTGTAGCCTGCGCAAAAAACACACATGAAACAAAATACACGTGATAGCTACTCCAGGGTGGCTGCGAGGAGATTGTGAGGTTATCGAGTCTGCAGCCACTCTGAGAGGCCGACCATAATATATATAGTGCATCTTTGTTCATCAAGCTTAATACAACCGAAAAAGAACCATAAATTGCATTTGAAATAATTTTCAATGACGTAAATAAACAACGAGAGAGGATTATTTAACTTGCGTGGAGAAAATTTGCAAAGAACGAAGAACGGATGAAAAAAAAGAAAAGGAATCCATACGTGGTCGATTTTCTATGCATAAACCTGAATTAGTTGGATATCATAAATCGCTTTTTGTTCTTGGTTGCAATCAACTTTAATGAAAATTTTATTTTATTTTTTTGTAGCCGATGTAGGGCCGGAAAACTATTATACTACTACCAAAACTACATAATTTCAGCAACATTTGACGAAAATTAACAATTAACAATTGATTTAACAATTGATTAACAATTAACAATTGACGAAAACAATTGACGCGACAAGTGTAATGGAGTATTATGGTTTATTCTAATGTAAAGTTTGCAACTGCAAAAAACCGTATTTTAAACTTGTGCAAATGAATTAATTCGAGTAATTAATGTTTTATTGTGGTTAGTTTCATTTAAAATTATTTTTTTTCTGAAGAAATGAAGGAAATGCTGCTCCAGAGTTGTAAGTCGGACTGGACTTTTCTGGTCCGGCTTAATTTGGCTGCCCTGTGTTTTAGGTAGCAATAAAAACATAATCAAATTACCTTTTGTAATAATAAGTCAATTAAGATTTTTTTTTGTTTTTTGACAATTGCAGGCCAGAGTTTTAATATTTTAATCGTTTTGCGTGCATCTGACCTAAAGGCTACCAGCTCGGAAGCCTAGGAAAGAGCCACCAGAACGGCGACTACTTAAAACAAGCAATGCGAAAAATTGTCTTCCCACAGGAATCGAACCTGCAGCCTTTGGATTACCGGTCCACTGCTCTACCACTTGAGAAGACGCCTCCTCGCATGCTTAATTTTGGCTATTTAAACCCAGCAACTTGCTTGTTGTATGATTGTAATAATAAGTCAATTAAGATGTTTTTTTGTTTTTTGACGTTTGCAGGCCAGAGTTTTAATATTTTAATCGTTTTGCGTGCTTCTAACCTAAAGGCTACCAGCTCGGAAGCCTAGGGAAGAGCCACCAGAACGGCGACTACTTAAAACAAGCAATGCGAAAAATTGTCTTCCCACAGGACAATCTTCCCACAGGACAAATCCTGTGGGAAGACAATTTTTCGCATTGCTTGTTTTAAGTAGTCGCCGTTCTGGTGGCTCTTCCCTAGGCTTCCGAGCTGGTGGCCTTTAGGTCAGAAGCACGCAAAACGATTAAAACAAATTACCTTTGTAATACTGAATAAGACTTTATTTAGGTATCAATACAAGTATTATAACGTCACAATTTATCGATAAGTTGTTAATTTAGTCGCAGCAGACTGAAGTAGTAAAGGAAAAGAGTAATTATCTGTAAAGGTCTTGTTAACCTTTCATACCCTTCTTGGCTTTTTCGGACCTCGTTCGGGCTTGAACTTGTGGGCCCGTTTGCAGTTGTGCTCGCCGAATTCATCGCATTTATTTATTTGATTATTTTGTCGTTTTTCGTGCACGTTGGTATCGCCGATTGTACTTGCCCAAACTTACAGAGAAATTCACTGAAATTATTGTTGAATTATGAGTATGCAACGTATGGTTTTCAACTGTTTTTAACTACTTAATTGTGTTCAATAAATAACACTATTTTTTGCAACAGACCTTCTAGACCTCTCTCGAGTGCTACCCAGTCAGTGAGTGAATACCCGGGCAATCCGCTGATGTCGACCGAGACCTTTTCGCAGGTTAGATTTAGTATGTTTCTTGTGTGTTGGTCTTATGAAAAAAGAGTCTGCTGTTAAACCAGCTGGCTTTGGATCACTTCCTGGTCTAGAGAAATCAATGGTTTTAAAGTTGGTATTCAAAATTTTCCTGTCTGACACCAGCGTGTTAAAACAAGAGTGTGGGGCTTCCATTTAGTAGCATCTTTTGCTTTAAAACTACAAAAACCTTTTGCTGTCTTCGGGCCACAGAAATAAAGTTGAGTAGACATTCCAAAACAGTAGTGTTTTTGAGGTTAATTTTTTTTTCAAATAAGACCTAAAAAAATCTCGGGTAACAAAGAACCTCTTAATAGCAGTCGATACCGTACCTGAACCACTTATTTTAATTCCGCTAGTAATTGTCAATAGCTTTTGATAGCACCGTAGCTCACTGACTGACGTTTATTTTGCAATGTGATTTATGCATATGAATTGAACAGTGCATAGTATACAACCCAGCTATCCGCTTAGTAACCCAGTCTCTATTTTACAGCTTGAAGAAGACAAATGTGGCAACGTACAAAGCAAGCAGTCGTTTGGTTCTAATCCAGGTAAATTATTTGAACTTTTGTTCACAAGTGGTTATCTAAACTTTTATTCAAAAATGTAATTGTAATTATGAGCTAGTTTCACTAACTTCAAATTTCTTAATGCTTCAGGGTGATGTAAAATCAAATAGTAAATTTGTTTCATTGATTGTTGATGAGGACATCAAAAGAACCAAACTCATACCAAAGAAGTACAAGACGACGAAGTGCCAACTGACTAGGCAGCTCGGTCAATAAGCATGTAATTTGGGTCGAAACGTTTCAGAGACTTTAAATGATTGGCCGTTATTACAAAGCAGTTGATTCGTTTCTGCAACCAGTGTAAATTCGTCTTCAACAACCCAGAGCTGATCAGCCCGTGTGAATTGCCGGAGCAACAGCGTTCCAGGGTTAAAGAGGGTAAAGCATCCAGCCAATTCCGGTAGTTTGCTATAGCTAAAATTGAAATATGAAATTGTTGAAATGTTTTGTTCCCACTTTGGAGCTGCGGTTGAGAAGATATTCAATAAATGCAAAGAGATGTCTCCCCTAAAAAGTTTTTGGAAACCCTGAATCTGTTTTCTTAGCCTGACTTCCTGGGAAAAAGAGAGATTAAATAATATTTTTCCTTTCAGTAACATCACATGACCTATACAATATTGGTGAACCCTTCACTTTTTCTGAATTCAGATTAAGAGAACAAACTCATGGTTTACGAAAGCTTTTTTAGGGGTACAGTCTTTTGTATTTGTTGAATATCTTAGTAACCGCAGCCTCAAAATGAGAACAAAAAATTTCAAAAATTATATTTCAATTGAAATTTGGTGGATGGTTCACCCCTTTAAAGTCTGTCAGGTTGATATCGAAATATTAATTGAGATATTTTAATTGCTGTTTTTAATTAAGACCTCCTTTTTCTCCAGCTGGAGAACTCATGGGCGGGTTTTTGCAAACTTTGTCCCAGATGAGCATCCAGGAAGACAGTTCACAAGCTCCGGATGATACCACATCAATCAAACAAGAAGATTCCGGCGACACACAGCCTCAAACCGGTAAGTTAATGTCAAATTTCCGTGCAAAAATTCAACATTTTATACGACTTGATAGTGGTTTGACCTAAATCCTGCTAAATGGTTTATTTTAGTGTTTCAAGGAGTTGTTTAACAAAGAATGCTTATAGACAGGATCCAGAGTCTTATAGACACAATCAAACGTTCGATTAACAGCCTAAGACATACTGTTTCAGAATCGACATTCGTCTTTTCTCCGAAACAGTATGTCTTAGGCTGTTAATCAAAGGTTTGATTGTGCCTATAAGACTCTGGATATTGTCTCTAGCTTATTATTAATTTTCTTAGTGCATTGTTCTTAGTAAAGAATGCCTATTTTTATTTCGGTGTAATTTTCTAATTTGGACGGAAATACTCACATTTTTTTTCGGCAGAACCAGAGAGTAATCCCGAGGAGGATGAATTCAACATCTGGAGCAGCAAACTTGACAAGTTTTTCTCTCAACTACTCTTTCCACTCTGGAACTACCAGGAAACAGTGCGCGCTCAAGTTAATAAGGATAAACTTGAACAAGAAGAACAAGATCGCATCCAGGAAGTCGAAAAAGAAGCAGAAAAGTACGTTTCGTTTGAGTATGACTTTACCATGAAAAAGTTTCTTGTAAATTCTTAACGATTGTTAAATTTATGTAGAAACATTTCGGAAACTTAAGCTTTATCAATTTGGCAAATTCAAGTTCTTTTGGCAATCATCTGGCAAATTTAAGTTCGATCAATTTACAAATTTAAACCAAACAATTTTGCGGCGCATACCTAAGACAGCTGTTTTGCCTAATTTCAGTGCCTTTCATTTAGACTAGCTAGGCCGAAAAGCCAAACATTATTAATGATACAAAAAAATACTATAAAATATACATCTTTAACAACTAATTAATTAGCAATAAAACTTAATCAAATCTTTACCGATTATGCTTTGTACACGAATTGATACCACCGATCAAATTAAACTAAACCAATTAAATCTTCACTAACTAAAGTGTCTACTGTCTAACAGAATTTTCTCATTTCGCGGATTAATTTTTGAGGGACCGATCCCCGCGGTGGAAGCGTGTAGGTTTTGCACTAACTCACAAAAAGGACTATAGTTGTGTTAACTACTGAATGTAAGTAATAGCGCAGAACTCCAATAACTAGCGCAGAACTCCATATGATAACAACGCAGAATTTTCATTGATATGATTTTATTGTCAGCATTTATACAAAACAAGCTTGTAAACCAGATTTGCATTCCTCTTACTTAATGATGCAAACAGAACGAAATGATTATTTCGTCGCATAAAAAATTAATTTGAAAAAGACGTAAGATATTTTTGCACTTTGCATTTTTTAAGAAATACAACATTAACAAGATAACGTTAAGTTTAAATTGCGGTTAGGATTGGCGGTAGAAATTTTAAAAAATGCTAAAAAAAAACTAGATTAAACTTTTTGGTGAAATAAAGCTGTCGACACATATGATAACAACGTTTTACCGTTATTCAACAACTAGCTGCCTGTTATTCAACAACCAACGATAACAACGTTATTCAACAACCAACTTGCTATCACTGTGTTTGATACTGAAACAGTCTAATCGGCAGCCTACTGTTGATATTGTTGCTAAATTGCCGTATAAAATCTGTTAGG
The DNA here is from genome assembly GCA_963965965.1 of Trididemnum nubilum. Lineage (NCBI taxonomy): Eukaryota > Metazoa > Chordata > Ascidiacea > Aplousobranchia > Didemnidae > Trididemnum > Trididemnum nubilum. The sequence goes on along the minus strand of OZ014474.1, from coordinate 20,267,440 downwards.
GTCATGAAAAACAACAAATGATATTTGACTACGTTTTAATTTTTACAAGGAATTAATTTAATCTAGTTTATATTTACTCTACTGTTACTTGCTTTGTACTTCGAATGAACAAAAGTACAATAATATACATTGGGAAGCTTAACGATTCGAATACCGGATTTAAAGCAATGATGTCACTTCAATGTCAAAGTGCACTTTGCTGCAACGCTGTTTCGGATTGTCAGTCCTCATCACCAACTCTTAGAGTCGTATTCTAAGAGAGGGCTTGAGCAGCTGCTTAAGCATCTATATAGATGCTTATAGATCGCTGGTATATGGTAAGCAGATGCTTGAAGTATACTTCAAGCATCTGCTTGGGACTTACTCAAGTCCCTGTTAAAAATGGTATTCTAAGAGCAAACTTGGCGAGAACTTCAGCTGGACAAAATTTCGAGTGCAACTTGAATTACGCAATCATCATGTGATTTCTTTCAACCACCTGATTGGCCATTTTTTTAAAGAATGTTTTGCAGTAAAAGGAAAATAAAAAATGCATTTAGTTTGCAAGTTTGTGTGGCAACGCGCTCTTTAGCGACCGTTAGTGCGAAAATATAATTATATTTACGAAAGGGATTAATGCAAATTTAGTAGTTTCCTGTATTTTTATAATTTGCTCGGGGTAACTAAAAAAAGCCTTATTCCTAAAAAGTGATAGCCTACGTATTTGCTTGAATTATTCAGGAACAAAAAACAAGTTATACAGACAAAAGCAGCCTATAGTAACCACAGTAGGCTTATAGTTACAATAACAATACTCGCCCAGTACTATAACGTTGTTAATAATTTAATTGTGATATTTTAATGTTTGCAGGCCAGAGTTTTAATGTTTAATCGTTTTGCGTACTTCTGGCCTAAGCGCTATCTACGCAGAAGCCTAGGGAAGAGCCATCAGAACGGCGACGACTTAAAACAAGCAATGCCCAAAAGTTATCCTCCCACAGGATTCAAACATGCAGCTTCCAGAAGTACGCAAAACAATTAAATACTCGCCCTAGTCAATCAGTAAAGTGATAAAAACGTAAGAATCTACAAACATATGGAAGCCGCCATAAATGGCTCTATCAACTTAAACATGATTTTTTTGCAAGTCAATACATTTCCAGTTTTGAACAGATTCTAAATAAGGGGTTCCCACACGGAGATCCATGTACCCCCAGGCAAGGATGGCAGTACGGTACGGTACGTTCAGAATTTGCGTACTACGTACCTCGCTCCTTCAACCGTACGGTACCAGCGTACCGTACTTCAGTTCAATTTTTGAAGCGTACCGTACCAGCGTACTGTACCCGTACCATTACAAAAAAGGCGTACCGTACTTTTTAGCAAAAAGTGAAGCGTACCGTACGGTCATCCTTTCCTTGAACTACTCGCAACTTTAACTGACTTTGAAATCACTAATCTAGAAATCAGCGATCTCAATTCACACATTTACCGTCGGTTTCAGCTGCTTTTTGCCTCTGTATACAAAAAGCCGGAGCAATGTGCAAAAAGTTTGGGGTTTTTAATTCAAAGAGCGTACCGTACCCGTACCTTTGCAAAAAAGGCGTACCGTACCAGCGTCTCGTACCCATGCCATTACAAAAAAAGCGTTCCGTACCAGGGTACCGTACTTCTTTGCAAAAATTGAGGCGTTCCGTACCTACCTACCTACCTACCGTACCGTATCGTACTGCCATCCTTGCCCCCAGGGGTACATTTCGACTTTTCAAGGGGTACATTACAACCAGTACTTAAATTGTAGGGAGGACGCGTTGACACTAAATTGCTTAGAAGACCTTTTTTTTCTTCAATCAAATTCTGGGACAAAATCTAAATTGCTGCTGCATTTTGGGGTGTACAGAAAATAATTTTTAATGGCTAAAGGTTGATGAACAAAAAGTTTGGGAAATTCTGTTCTAAATAATAACAGCAATTTTACTCAGATTTGTTGCTACGGGGGAACTAGAGCGCTCTTATACGTCGGTTGAATTTTACCCGTATGTCGAATATCACGTTAAATTGTAGGTTTCGAAATTAAAGGTTCATACAATTTTTATGTCGTTTTAGATCACAATTAATTGGCATTATAGTAAAAATCGCAGATGTGTTATTTTTAATAATAGTATTGGCACGAAATTAAATGAAACTCTTTGCCATAATTATATTAGAAGCCATAAATACTCCGTCTCTTTGTACGCCCAATCGCGTTACTAACTTGATCTCGAAACAGTTTAAGCTTTGACCATCACTATGATTTTTATTATTGGATCATAGCCTAGTGAATGGAGTGTGTACTACTGAAATAGTAAACTCAGAATTCCGATCTACCAACAGACTATAACGATTGGTATTACAGGGTTTCTAGTTATACAGGCAGACAAACTTTTCTGTAAATGAATGCCAAATAATTTCTACTTTGGGCTGTTGATGAGCGATGAAAAAAAACAGTCGTGCTGTTTGATATTTATAGCGATTTAAGGTAGATCGTGAAGTCTTCAGCACCTTTCGTAGACATATCTTCTCAATCAGTTATAGGGCCTTTTATCTTTCCAATTTGCTCAAACTTGAGTAGTTTTTTTTTTTTTTAATTATACTTTTAATAAAATAAAGTAAATCTAGTGCACAACAAGAAAAACCCACAAAAATTTGGTGAAAAAGATTCAATTCAGATGAAATTATAAGCTAATGTGGTGTAACTTATGGGGTAGTTCTTTTATTTTTTGACCTAAACTACAGTTGACAATGGCGTAATTGGAAAGAGGGGCTATGGAGGAAAAGTATTGTAGTAGTAGTTCTATTGTAACAAGGTAAACACACAAAAGTCACATTCGAAAGGCAAGTAGCCCCGAACAACCCTTAGGTTTTTTAGTTGAGATGCAACCAAAATGGCATAGCCAAATGGAAAAAATCTAATCTTGCGTGATTGTTTACATTTATGTGATACGTCCTGCAGGTATTGCAACTTCAGTCAGCCAAAAAAAAAAAACATGGTACCACTAGCAGTTCTGTTATCTCGTTCACAATCCACCCACACACGCCGCACTGTGGAGATTTTGCTCATTAAGTCACAACAAGCAGCCACAAATTTGCGAAATGATTGAACCCGCTACTTCATTCAGCCAGCTGCTTCTGTCGTCTCGTGAACAGTTTTTATCTGCAACAAAATAGGCTACATCAAGTACAGAATAATGTTCCTATAAATGACTATTTTTGTTACAGGCGCGTTGCACCTCAGCCGCCGGAGGCACGAAAATTCTGTCTTTTTGCAAAAATAACTTAATTAGGGCTATTTTGATAAAAACTAATGCTTTTAAAACGTAACATGGAAATTGGCAGGGCAAACATTATCAAACTGGTTGCATAAATGGGCTATGTGGGAGGTGGCTAATGGTAAAGTTTTAGTTCTATTGTTTACATGTTGGTAAATCATAAAATCCTACAGTTCAATAAAACTCACTTGAAGTAGTCTATCTCGTCTATATTTTATAAAAAAAATATTTGGGGTTGGGGGCTAATGGAAAAATATTTGAGAAAAATGATTGGTAATTAACTAATACTGAATGAATAGCCCCCCCTATTCCTGAGTATATAATATATTTGTTGATAAAAACTATGTTCAGCATTTTTACAATAGCGATCAAGTTTGATTGCTCATTCTTGGTCCTTTTTCAAAGTTGTCATTTGATTTGTGAGTTTTATTTTTGACAAATTAGCCGCCCCCCCCTAAATATGTTTCAAAAGATGCTTTAAATAAGTTTTTAGTTCATTCCAGTGCAACAAAAGTCTCAAAAGTGCTGAAAACGTGGTATTTTCCTTATTTTGCATTTTGGTCGAAAGGCCATAGCCCCCCCCCCCCCTGGCTACGTTACTGAGACCTGCTACCAGTTTTTCGTATAATCAAGAAAGTGCAGCACATTGAAACGTAACGTTATTTTTTGCTCCTTTGACAACGTCCTGTTTTTAGCTGATTCTCCAATAACATAAAGCTACCCGGTACAATTGCATTGTTCATTAAATGCATTGCGTTTATTTATTTTTTTGAAGTTGCATTTTGGCACAAATAAAAAAAAAACGATGAATTAAAAACCGGAAATTTTACTGTAGAATGGCATTTCACTTAGTCACAAAACTAAGAAAATAAAACGTATAGGGTTTGAAAACTATAACTTAACTCAACTATTGCGGGATTTAACTTACGTCACGTCCTCTTTTAAGAGAATTTGTTCTCTTTTTCCATTTAAAATGAATCGTTCTCCAAGGACTCATAATAGTAGCCAAGTATCCCTTTTTTTACCATTTAGATCTTAAATATGTAATTTGTAGGCCAAAAAAAGGCTTCTGGCCGGAAACCCATAATTTTCTGCTAGTCTTGTGACCTCCAAAATGAAAAAAAGGTCTCCAGGCTGAAAACCTCAATTTTCTTCGATTTTGGAAGTGATCTCCAAAAAAACGGTCTTTACTTTGGGTGCCCTCAAATTTAAGCTGGTTTGGTCGGTTTGCCATCGTTTTTCGGACTTGTCCTCTTTTTGGTCAACGAAAAAATGGTAGGCCTAATTTAACAGATGTAGTTTGATAAACGCTCTGGCACTTAGCGGTGGATTAATTTCTAGAATCAGCTAAAAAAAGAACTTAAGTCAACGCACTAAGTTTTAATGATTTACCTCTTTTACTGCTTTTAATTTGCTTTTAGGCTTGAAATGAATTTTCTTCAATGTAACGTTGATTGTTTGTGTTTTGTTAGCCTTTCTGGTGTCAGTTTTTTCCATCCGCTGCCAAGGCATGAGTTGATCAGCGGTATGCACCAAGACAGATGTTCCTAAAACAAATATTTCTGTACAATTGAGTAATTCACCCTCACCAGATTTACCACGCAGGCGACCATTGAACTGATACCGCATATACGAGTTGCTTCTTTCTGTACGTTCTGCTGGCAATTGCCTCTTTACTCGCCAAGCTGCCTGGGCCAAAGGTACAGCAAAGATACTTGTTACAGCGCAACTCAGAAACATCGTAAATTACAAACAAAAAATTCTAAAATGCAAATTGCACAATATAAATTTTGGGGAGCATTAATTAACTATAACTATACCGGTAAAGCAGTTGTTTCAAATTTGAATCTTTCTAAATAGCATGCGTTTAGCAATACAAAGCATAATACAACAAAACTACCTAATATTGATGAGTGTCGTCGCCACTACTAAACAGAAAAAGCACAAAAACAGCATTTATTAACAGTCATAATTTTTACGTGATTTGCAAATGACTGCATTTATATACTGTGCAGTAACTTAGAAATGAATTAGAACTAGGCCTACCTGTGTTGCACAATCACATGCTACAGCAATGTCTTCGATTGATTTTTTTAGTGGTTGGACCATATCTATCATTTTCTTTTGCATCCAGAAAATTTCTTGAACTATGCAACAGCTGCTACATTAATTAAGTTTACGCAAAATCTCAAATTTCTGAAACAGTAAAAAATTGAGTAACGCTAGCTACCAAAACGCTTATACGTACCATTTTCTTTGTTTAGATGTTGCATCATACTCTATACTTGCATATTACTAAAATCAAATATTTCATTTGGAGATGATCAAAAATAGTAAATTGGATGACTTGACAAAAAATAGGAGTATAAGGACAGTAGCGTACGCAGGATTTTCGAAAGGGGGGCAAAAAATTTGAAAATAATGAAGACTATAATAAAAATTTCTCCACTCAGAATCAGTCCGTTTTCCTGTCCCAAATTAGGTGAAGATCAATAAAAAAAAGGTCTTCACACAAAATTAGTCCGGTTTTGCCCCAAAATTAGGTGAAGACCAAAAAAAAAAAGGTCTTCACTCACAATTAGTCCGGTTTCTTGCCCAAAATTACGTGAAAAAAACGGTTTTCACCCAGATTCTGTCCTTTTGTGTGCTCAAACTTTCTGCCCAAGTTACAAGGGGGGGGCATGCCGCAATTTTGCATACTATTCTGTGCTAATTATACTATCCTGACGACCCAAAGGGGGGCCATGGCACCATGCCCCCCCCTAAATACGCCCCTGTATAAGGACAAATTTTCTTTTACACGTTTTTACGTTTCTTATTTTGACTGCTCATTTATCACAGAGCTGTGTGATTTCTTGTATGCACTCCAAATTCATACTAAAAAGGCCTAGTAAGAAACGCTGTCTTGGAAAAAGCAAAAAAGCTAAGCTGAAGATCGTACCGGTAATTCTTTACAGGTCTACGCTTTCACTTTCAGTAAGCCTATTAAAAAATTTTAAGTCAGGTCACCATAGCCTATTGGTATTTTACAAAACCACTATTTCATACTTAAATCTATCCTTGACCTAGCTAAGTGAGCTGAAATGTGTTACGCGTTTTTCGACTTCGGTTGAAATAGCCTTGGCTATCGGTATCTACCCGAGACTGAATTGCTCTAATGTATCAAATGCAACGGATCACACATCGGACGTGCAACTCGAGCAAAATTATTGTTTGTAGCCAAACTGATATCTACTAGTTATTTTTCTCTGCTATTAAATGCAAGCTTGGAAAGGTAGGCTACCGTATCAGTTTCCTGCAAACTTTTACCGCAACTGATTGATTTAGGTTACCGGTAGCCTACATGCCGTTAAGGTCTCAAAAGCATCATAGGCTAGGCTATTTTCCGCCTGGCCAACCATAAGCACTATTCTAAAACCTTGTAGGCCTATATTACAATCGTTTCACCCGAAATCAAAAGGTTCAGAGATTTTGGCAATTTTCAAGTCCAACTTGACAAATTTTTTTTTCGAGTTCGCTTTTAGAATACCACACCGGTTTAAGCTGGACTTCAAAGCTCCCAAGTAAGTCCCAAGCTGGGCTTGAAAGGGCTACTTGAAATTTTTCTTAGAATACCGATTTTAAGCCCAGCCAGAGGTTGAGCTGTACCTGCTGCTCAAGTCCTCTCTTAGAATACGGGCCTTAGACCTGGAAGCTTAGGTGCACTATTCTCTACTGTAACCTACTGGGTTTCATAGATCATCACAAATTTTATTTTTGTGGTTTCTTTCCACTCGTTCAAAGGCCGATTCACGCGATAAAAGCCCTGTTACGTTAACATTATGAATGAGCTTTATTTTCTTGTGTAAGCTTTGACGAAATTCAACTCTATTGACTTTAAATTTTGTCAGACGTCGTCAACTAGTAAACGAAGAAATTCCACCTACGGTTGAAGAATTGGCGGGTCAAGATCCCCTTCTTCTTGGTAGCACAGAAACACTCCTTGAATGTGGTTCAGCTGGACCGGAATATCAAGTTGGTTGCCTTTTTTTTTTAATGCAATAAAAACTGCAACCTAGCTAATTTTCAATGAAAACAGAAGGCCGACAGCCTTGAATTTAATATTCATTTGAAACGCTTCGGACTTAACGTAGTGAATAATCAGTAAGTGATAGTTTTTTTTACAGAGAAAATATTTTCTTTAAAAAACATTTTCACTTGCTGATGATGAACTAAGTACAAATTTGAAACGTTTCTATTAAATTTTGGTTAGTTTTATAAAAACTTTTGATTTAGCAAGACATTTAGGTCAATTTTTTCACTGTTGACCAAAATGTTGGAAAAGTCTAAAACGCACTCTCACCAAATTTGAGCTTTCTGCGTCTTGCCGTTGTCTAGATGATGCAATTAAAAGTTACCGATTTTTTTCTTGCTCCAGTGTTGTCATTTTGTCTGTAGTGCAAGAGAAGATTAAAATGTAGGAAGTTGTGCATATTGTTAATTAAGTCTACTAAATCACGATTCTGACTCTTAGCTTTGTTTTGATAAAAACGCTGCTATAGAAAACTCATACTGAGTTAAAAATAAGCAATATTTGTTAAAATATTGTTTTTAAATGCCAAGGGAAAAGTTTTGCTATGGGAAAAGTGTAAACGGTCATATCTTGACAGAAAGTCATAGAAAGCTCAAATTTTGTAAGAATAGTCGTCAGGTGTTTCTAAACGCTTTCAGAGAAAACAGGGTGGGAAAATATTGGCTTTTAATGCCCTTTTAATGATTATATTTACTTATTTATTTCATTGGTTAAAGAATTGTTGAAATATCCGGCTCATAAACCTTATTTACTATTCTTGGAAAGAGTAAAAAAATAAGCGAGTTCTGCATCATTTCATAGTAGTTCTAATTCAGTTGCTTAGTATTTCTCGTCGAGGTCTTTCAGCTCCGTATTTTTAATCCAGTAATCTGGAATCTACAGCTTAAGACAGCTAGTTCGGATAATATCACCCTCGTTAGTTGGACTAACTCAGACATTGACTACTCGAGTCAAAATATGCACAGAGCTGGACAGCGCTGTTTCGAGCTTTTAGCTCTCATCGGCAGCCCTCAGCTTCTCTAACAAAGTTATTCCCCAGTTGGACAAGACTCTTGGCCGAACTGGACAAACCTTAAGGGCTTGCACAGCGGCAAAGGCTTTTTGTCGGTCATTGACTACTCACTGATTAAAATGCCACATTGCAGCTTTGAACATTTATCACAGTCAAAAATACCATTATGCCTACAACTACATATCAACTTTTTTTGGCGCATTCGTGGTCCTTTTTGCTCCGGTGAAAAGAGGACTGCAGAAAAGAAAAAAGAGCAGAAAATAATCGAGGAAAAAGAGCAAAAAAAAAGTACCAGTAAAGCAAAACTCTAAATTCATCAAAAGGTAAAAAAATGGCCTAAGGAACAGTTACTTTTGTCGCTTATTTAGCCGAGAAACTGCCATCTTGTAAGTTTATCTTTTTTGTTTAGGTTCTTGAAAGAAAAGACTCTGTGTTACCACTCCGTCCCACTTCATCCGTTACTAGTTCAGTCACCCCCAAAAGTGGAAAGAAGAGGCGGAGATAAAGTGAAGATTAAAATTCCTCTGACATTTTTGTTTTGATTTTTTGTCTTTGAATTGAAACACCAAACGTCCAAACTAACGCTTTTATTTCTTAGCTGATTGGTAATGACTCCTCTATTCGTTAAAGGTACTTTAAAACCGGTCACAAAGCTACGTGTAATTCGTGCTTGTTTGCGAAGGTACTGCTCCAGCATGTTACGCATAAATACGCGTGCCATTTGATTACATGTATTTTAATTTTCTTTTGGCTTTTTCTAAATTTGCGTAGTAAAAGACATCACCCGTATAAGGCGATTGTACTACGCGTGGTCTGTTTACGCGTTGCTTTATATCCGGCCTAAACGTATCTTCTGTTTTGCTATAATTTCTAACTGTGCTCGGGTATTTTCAACTGCTGTGTAGGAAATTATCTTTGAAAGTGAGAGCACCGAATGACGCTGACTAGTGGAGAGGTAAAAGTACACGAAACTTTTTTTTGTTTCGACGCTTTTCGAATAAATCTTAACGCCATTGTTTCTATTGAAAATGCATTAAGATGTATTCGAAACGTCGCGATTCTCGAATCAAAACAAAAGTGTGTTCCGTGTATTCTTGATTTTTTTTATGGGCATAAGACGCTTTTTTATAACTGCGCCATACGGGCACAACGATGCCATGTTGATGAGCCATTTTTTCAAAATTTAAACGATTATTTTCGATATCGCTAAATGGGAGTTTTCTTAAGCACGTATCAAAAAATTGTTAAAAAGTACGAAACAATGACGTATGTGGATGTAAGTTGGTTACTGGTCTATTAAGAATTCAACTTATTTGTATGAAAAATTGTCTACATTTATTAATTCTGAGCCAACTCTCACTCATAATCTTCGTCAAACCTAATCTTACCCGAACGAATTGTCATTTTTCTTGTACTCTTTCGGATTTTTTTTTTGCTGAAATAGTCACTCCCAACTTTTTTATTAAATTCTGCCCAGTTGTAAAACCATTATAGAGAACCCATCAAATATTATAATCGCTTCATCAATGCTGAGGTTATTTTTTTCACAAAAATAACCTCATAGTTTTGTTCTTTGATGACGCATTGGGCCGTATTGCATGGAGCAAAGTTGAACTTATTCACTACCAGGCTTGGAAAAATTATAATTGTAATTGACCAAATCGCAATTAATTACACGATTTTGCTGTAATTGTAATTATAATTGAAAATTTTCAAAAGTCGATAATTGTAATTGTAATCGAAAAATTTACTGCCTATTTTTAATTACACTTTATTATTCACTAAGATCAGCGGTTTTCAATCTTTATGTTCAGCGGGCCAATCTTATTCAGGGTCGGCGGGCCCGGGGCATGTGCAAATTACTTTACAAAGAAAAAAAAAGAAAGAAAAAAACAAAATCACACAAAAGTAACAGTAAGAAACGTTTTATTTTTATTCTTTCCATTTTCAGCCTTTCAACGCAAGCCCCGGGGCTGCACTCTCTTCATTAAATCTTCAAGTCTTGGTTGCAAGTCGGCAACAGCCAATTTCATCGATGCCTCTAGATGTGCATGCGTGAGCGTAGTTAGGTATTTTGACTTTACGAATTTTATTTCGAAGGAAACTTGTTCCCACAGGTGCGTTGTTTTAAAGCAAGAGATGAATTTCGCACTAAATGACCGTAACTCTGGAAAGGTTGTGACTGGTACGGCCTTCCAAAAGTCCATCAAGTCCTGCCCTGTGGCCATCACTTGTAACTTCTCGTAGCGTGCTTTGAAAGCCGCTGATTTTTGAAGATCGATCAGTTCCTAAAATCCGAAATCCATTTTGCCAGGATCTACTGCAAACGGATCGATGAAAAGTAGATTTTCGTGTTTTGCTTTATCTAAATCTAGTTCTTTAAACCTTTGCTCAAAGTTTTCAATCATTATGTCTAGCAAATCAACGTAAAAAGCTTCATCAAGTTTGTTGCCCTGTTACGCCACTCTATCTTAAATGCTGAGAAGTTGTCGAAGCATCTCTCACTTTACTAATGACGAAATAACTGTAGTTTCTGTCGGAATGAATTCACTTGGTCATTGAGGTAAGTTACGAGTTGTTGCTTTCCTTGCATGCGGTTTTTCAGTGTGTTCAGCTGTCTTGAAATGTCTGTCAGAAAAGCCAGATCGTTCAGCCATGACCGGTCTTTTAGCTTTTGTCCTTCTTCCGGCAGCATCTTCTTCTCATGTAAGAAATTATACACGTGGTCCTTGACGGCGAGGAATAGAGCTAGTACTTAACCCCGAAAAAGCCAACTCACTTGCATGAAGAAGAAGTTCGCCATACTGTTTATTCACCCCGTTCAGCAATTAGCAAAATTCTCTTCAAAGCTGCAGCTCGCATTCCATTCACAGATTTCACGTCCTCGGACATGACGTTTTTTCATGTATAGTGACTTCCCACTGAGTAATTCCTGATTAATTATGCAGGGATATTCCAGCAGTGTTTTTCCTAGAAACTGTGCTACCGAAACTTAGCTCAGAACCTAACGTTACATCCTGTCGTAGCTGAAGCTGCGTGAGTACAAACAAGCACTGGTCAACTTGTCCCACTGACAGTTCATTTTTTCAGCACATTTTTTGAACGCATTATATTTATCAACTCCTCAGAGAGGGCTCATGGGCCACATAAATGTGCCTCGCAAGTCACAAGTGGCACGCGGGCCACGGGTTGGAAACCCCTGACTTAGATAGATGATAACAAAATGTGTTTGAACAATATCAATTTTCCTCCGGTTGCAAATCGATATTGATATTTTCTACCGGTTGCAATCACATCTGACGTCACAAACCGAACATCAAAGTAGGTTAGGGATAGTTAGAGTTGGTTTTACAGATAGGGCTAATCATATTCATAACCTAAACTTAGCACCTACTCGAATCATAATCAGCGCTAACTCTTAGCAAAAAAATAGCGTAACATAGAATTGGTCTATGACGGCAGATGTGACTGTAACCGGTGGTAAGTAACCATTACAACTTCAATGCTAATTGCAATATTAAGATTTAGTGAGCTTTTTTGCTTGTTTGCCCTTGTGGGCATGTCAAAGCGACACCAATGATTCTATTTAGTATCATCGTGCTAAATTTGGGATATTATGGACAGAAGTTAAAATGGTGTTAAGTAGTAGTTGTAACTTGAAGTTGTAAAGTACCCAATTTTAATTTTTTACAATTTTTAATTGAGTTAAAACTTGTTTTCTTTTGCACAAATAATTGCGGTATGATACCATGGTTTAGCTAAAATCATAATGTTGCTGGAAGCGATATGAATTCAATAACATACTTTGACAATTGCTCACGAACGAAATTATGTATTGCAAAAATTAAACTTAAACAAAGATTGATGGAACAACAAGGATAGAGAGAAATGGGGCGTTTCATAGGTCTGGTATAGAAATACAAAGCAAATCCACAGTGTTGACATAAGTAAAACTCGAGGCTTCGTATGTAAGTGAAATGGTTGCAATGTTTTGCAAATCTTTTCATTGTAACTGTAATTTAAAAATTTTGGTTATAATTGTAATTAAAGCAAAAACAAGTAATTTTTCCAACCCTGGTCACAACTTGAGTGAAAGCTTATAATATTTCGATTAGAAATTAAAAGTGACTCAAACAAGACTTGAGAAAGCGTGAAGTTTGGCTTTGATTACTAAGTGGGCTAAAGTCACTATTTTTTTTTTTTTTTCAATTCAATTTATTTTCCCAAACGCAACCAAGCGCAGGAGGGTTGCAGCGAAAGACCAATTGGTCATCTAATGTCTGCTGCACCCAATCGCATTGAAACTTGCTCAGGAAAATTTGTCGCAATGGCTTACAAAGAAGTTAACCTAATCTATTTGTGTTGTTACTCAACTCAACCGTGAGCTATGCGCGCTCTCTTACTGAGCTCTCTTTTATTACCATTTTGTTTCGGTTTGTTCATTGCAAAATCCCCCGCTAAGTCTACCTTATCATAACCGGGAAAATCTTTTTTCTTCACAAAATGTTAAACAACTTCGAAAAGTAAACGCTTAGACGTTGTATATTCAGATTGAATGCTACAAATCTTTGGTGTAGTCCGTCTTAATTGACCCTGCCCATTCTGACGCGTCAATTTTTTTTGTTTCATCATATGAAAAATACTTCGTTACCTGAAAACCGCATTTGTACTGTGCTTTTTCAAAGTCTATTTTACGGTAGCTTTTGCTGAACACAAGGTACATTGCGAAAAACTGATTTTAGTACATTTGTTCTCACAGGTTATTCCAACTTTTGATGTTTTCCGGCCCGGCCTACGCTTCGCCTAAAATTGTGGTTGTAGACTACTAGCGTATCCTTTTCTTATATTTTTTAATGCTACGCCCGGCGTCGCAGCGTAAAATTTGGTAAAATAAACCAAAGATCTTTTCGTCCGGTTTTGATTGAACGCCAGATGTGGACTGGGTCTTAACTGTGAATTTTGTGGCGTTTTGAATTTTTTGCGTTCGAGTAATTTATACAAACCTTTAATACATTGAGTTAAAACACAAGAATTGTTTGTGAACGTATAAGATGTGACTAATTGTAACCAGCTGGTTGGGATGGAGCACTAGATGTAAAATCATCGCTTCAACTGGACGAGTCAGGTTTGATTCTTGTGAAACGTGGGTGCAAGGACTTACGGTTAACGCAGAAACACTTCGTACCGTAATTATGGATTTGTGCCAGACAGAAGCGGTATTCACAGCTTCCCTGCTTGACGTTCAGCAATAAAAGGGACAGTATGAAGCCTCCGCCGTGTGTGGTAGACAGGTGGGCAGGTGGCAGCTTGACTCGAAGACTGAAAGGTCCCTTCGCTGTCTGCTGGTCAAGGCAACTTCGTGAATAAAATGTAATCACAATTACTTAAATTTTTACGAATTTTCAGCCTCATTCGTGGACCGAAAGGTCGATTCGGTGTTTCCTGGCCAAAGTAAGTTGGTTTATAATTACACATACATTTGTTTTGTTTCATTTTCAAGATTTTTCGAGAATTAGGGGACAAAAATGCAATGGAAAAAGTTTTGTCGATTGCCAAAAGGAAAGAACAAACCACTACAGTCTTCGGACTATGATTGCTAAATTTTTATTTCGTAATCATACGGCCGTAGGCCTACTATAAACTAACAGTCTGATTTTCAAGTTTGGCGCGTGTTCTTAGATTACATCAGTGACGTAGGGTGAGGCTTCTGGTTGATGAGGCACAATTTTTTTCACGCACATGTTTGCAAAAAACTTATTCAAGACAATAAATGACAAGCAAATAACTTTTCATAGCCATTAAACGAAGAACAAATTTTTCGATAATTAATTATTTTTTTAATCTTTGGTGTTCACTTAAAGCCAAATCGATTCTTGAAATTTCGAAAATCTATAAAGCAGAGGTGGAGTCGAGGACACAAGGCTCAAGGCCAAGGACACAAAAAAATTCCGAGGACAGACCGTCTCGAGGCCAAGGATCAAGGACGCAGCCGCAAGTGTTCTCCAAAAAAAAGATCTTCAAAAAAGTTTTTCAGGCAATCTCCAACTCTTAGGCGTAGCCAGAATTTTTGATTGGGAGGCTCAAACCACAAATCACATGCAATGACGTCATCAAAAATTTTCAAAAGAGGAACTTTTTGGGGGACAAAGATATCGTAGGATGGAAGAACTGAAATCGTTGCCTATCGGCACTTAACCACGATTTTGCAAAGAGAAAGGGCTCAAACAAATAGTTGAAAAGTGCGACTATCTAACTTTGGAGACGTGTTGAGAAAGCTTGTGTAACTTAAACGTATCACAGACAGGGGTCTGGGGGCGAAGCCCCCAGCCGCTGGGCGATTTTTTGTAATTTTTTGGAAAATAAAGCTATTTTAATGCCATTGAATCACATTTTGCACGTGTTCAGAGCCACTTGAAAACACTAGATTTTCGAAATTTGAAAGCCAATTGAAAAAATTGTTTAATGCTCCTTTTACTCGCAATTTAAGTCCAAAACACGTTTAACATCTTGCATTTTGGAGTTAAATTTTAATTGTAAGTGATTTCGTCCGGGTAAGGGGAAGTGAAGTGCTTAGTCTCTGGCTACATATTAGCAGTACATAATAATCCACTCGAAGATTTTTCTGAGAGATTTTTGTTTTGTCATGAAAATAATCAGTTATAGGAGTGCATGTTCGACCAGGAGGCCCAGGCCCCTCAATTGAAGTCAATAATGATTTGTTCAATCAGCATTTTCCGTGGCTAATTTTTTTAAAGTATTTTGTGCGTTAAAACTGGGGAGTTGGAGGTGAATTACTGAATTGTTACTGAAAAATGGTACAATATATGGTTACGCCTATTAACCGTGTTATTGCCGGGCCAGATTTACATTGCGCTGGGCCCCTGGCACTTTGGGGATTTTTGCAAGATCTTTCTGCCAAACATAGGGGAAGACCAAAAAAAGTCTTACAATTTTAGGGCGGGGCCCCTAGCTGGTACTGCGCCATATTATGGTAAATCCGGCCCTGGTGAATGCATTACGTTTATGAAAACGCTATATGAGGGCCTGAGATAGCAACTTTTAGGACAAAAACTCTTCATTTCTTCCGGGTTATACATTTAAATTGGCTGGCAAAACTTGAATTGAGAGGGACCCTGGGCCTCTGGTCTTCAATATTTTTGTTAGTTACTGTTGCAGGCAAAAAATGCTAAAAAGAAACTGAAACTGAAGAAACAGTAGGCTTTTTTGGCTCATTTTGTCATTGGTGAAATTTCAATTGGGGGGGTTCTCCGGTCCCCCCCCCCCCCCTTTGGCTACGCCTATGCTCCAATTGAGGAAAACAAAAAAGGTCTACGCAAATTTTCCGCGAGGTTTCTGGCGTTTTCCAACAAAATTTCAAAGATTCAAAAAATAGTGCTGTCCTCGAGCCGAGGACAGGGCAGTTTTCGAGGACTTGAGGCTTCGAGGCCAGGGTCAAGGCCAAGGACTTGAAGCTTTGAGGCCAAGGACTTCAAAATGTGTCCTCGAGGCCAAGGACGTCCTCGAGGACTCCACCTCTGCTATTAAGGTAGCAGATTATTTGACTTTGAATGTGGACATTTTTGAAGTTTTCGTGCTTGCTAAGGCTTCTTGGCAAATTCTTTAAGAAAAATACCACGTTTTTAGCACTTTTGAGACTGTTCTATGCTCTGAAATTGATTAAAATAGTGATTTGAAACATCTTTTAAAGCATATATTTACGGGGGGGACTAATTTGTCAAAAATAAAACTCACAAATACATGAAAACTTTGAAAAATGGCCAAAAATAGCCATCACATTTGATCGCTACTGTAAAAATGCTAAACATAGGGGTTTCAACAAACATACTATAAACTTAAGAATAGGTGGGGGGGGGGCTATTCAGTGTTAGTTAATTACCAATCGTTCCTCTCAAATCTCTTTTCATTAGCCCCCCCTCAAATATTTTTCTCTATAAACTGGGGGCGAAATAGGTTACTCCATGTGAGTTTTTTTGAACTATTTGATTTTATAATTTACCAGCATCTAAATAAGAGAACTAAAATTTTAACACTAGCCACCTCCCAAATAGCTCATTTATGCAACCAGTTTAATCATGTTTGCACTGCCAATTTCAATGACACGTTTTAACTTTTAAAAGCATTATTTTTCAATCTAAATAGCCCTAAGATCGAGTTATTTTCGCAAAAAAATGCGAAGTTTTCGAGCGCTGGGAGCTCCGCCCCTAGACCCCGTGTCTCCGGTGGCTGGGGGCTTTGCCCCCAGACCCCAAATACAGCTCTACCCATTGCGAATTTCTGGCTATGCGCCTGCCCAACATTATTAGTCGTTAATACACATGAAGCAAAAATGACGATTTTTACGGCGCAGCCACTCTTTTCTTGAGTACGGGTCTACAGTACTCTTTCTGAAACGAGGGGTTCTTTCGTATTGATGTCTCGAGCAAATTTTTTAAATCGGTTTTCTTCTAGTTAAAACTTCAAGTTTAAATTAAAAACTTAGTTTAGAAAAGTCTCTCAGGTTTGAGACTAAATTTCCTTTCAGTTTAGTTCATTTCCTCGTATTAAATCGTTTTTATTTTACTAGAAAAGTAACTTGTTTAATTTCGCAATGAACGAAAGACTACAAGAAACTGCTTTAACTTTTTCTCATTCTATGACGTCATATTTGAGGCGCGCTGCAAAATCAGATTCAAAAGCATTATACGTTGTCCGCGATTTGTCTGAAAAAAAAAGGTATACTTTTAGTTCAGTGCTTTTTAACCTGTGGGCCACAGAGCATTTTGGTTTGAAAAAGTCGTATTTGCAATTTTTTTTCGGGAGATCAAAGAAAAACCGTTTGAATTTTGGTGAAGACCTTTTTTGTTTTTGTTTTGGAGATTACCTGTTTCCGGCCGGATAAACCTTTTCAATCTAATTCAAGACTGATTTGGCCGGTAGATTTGGGTCAAGTTCTTGAGCAATACTTTGAGAGTGGGGCCATGGAAAAATTTTCAAAATCAAAATGGGCCACGGTTAGAAAAAGGTTGGGAACCGCTGTTTTAGTTCGTTTATTAAAATTTGCTTGGCTGAAGTGAGGCATCATCGACAATGCCTCACTTCGCATATTTGAAGCGATGCTCAATGGCACGCTGTAGAGATAGCAGTATTGCACCGAACAGTTTGGGCGTTTTAATGCGTAAAACATAACATAAAAGCAGTGAATACACAGAAAAGTACATTTTGATAAAAATTAATCAAGTTTTTGATGAATATTTTGATTTGTGTGAAAACATTTTATTTTAATTATATACGTTATATTTGTTTTCCATTATACAATTCCACAGGTGAAGCACGGCCTCACCTGTCTCCCCTGACCGCACGTCCCTGGATTACATACATTATTTTGTTAATGCTCATCTCAGTTTAAGACATGGGACAATTTCGCCCACCTCCGAGTACAAAGCGTCGGGAGTTGGATAAGGCACTTTCCACAAACATTGTAGAACTATGACATTACTAACAAAAAATTGGAGAAAAAAACAAAATTGGAAAATTGATCGACTAATCTTAGCAACTTCAAATTTTCAGTGGTTGTTTGTAAATAAATTTGACTCAAAGTCAAGTGACATAATCACTAGTAAAACTTATGTTATACTAAAGAAAAGCATTTTTGCCCCCCCCCCCTCGCGGTTTAAAATAAGGTTAATTAAAAATTGGTGAAAAATCTGTTTATTTTAGGAATCGAACATTTTTTAACTCGAAATAATCAACTGCTTACAAAAATTTCATAAATAGCCAGTTTACATGTCCACTTTTCGGAACTGGTTCTTCGTTCTGGTGCCTGGAATTTGCTGAGTCACTCACAAAAAAGGTTCTGAATTACGTCACAACGGTTGGATAATTTTCGTGTGCTATGATGATGTTCTTTTCATAAAACTAGTATGCCGTTCTTTGAAGCTGTATTAGCAGCGATTTACCTGACAGCTTTGTTTGAGTTGTGACGTTATGCGGAACGAAGCGAAATCGTATTATAACGGTGGGAAAATACTGCGTGTAAAGTGGGTTCGTATTTTGTTGTGATGCAAACTAACTTTTGAAGATCCAAAATACGCATCATCAAGCGAACGCAGCTGCCTTCTCTGACTAACCTCCGCTTTGATGATGTCTAATAATTCCAAGTTGCGAAATCTTTTATAGCCAATCGCAACTCTCCATTTGGGAAATGGCTACGCCCGATTATTTATTTTAGAAAAAAGTTCTTATAACTTAATTGTCATTTATAAGTCGTAAATCTTGGAATTTTTATCATTCCAGCATGTAAACTGTCAACTTTGTGTATTCGTGAGTTTCGGGCACATTTAGCCTGTTTATATGTGCACTTTTGGGAACCAGTTCTTAGTTCTAGTGCCTGAATTTTGCTGAGTCACACACAAAACCTTTTTTTGTGTGTGACTCAGCAAAATTGAGGCACTAGAACTAAGAACTGGTTCCCAAAAGTGCACATGTAAACAGGCTAATTGTGTAGGCTTGAAGTAATACTATTCGCTACCGATTCTTATTTGTCGAAATGAGTCGCTGTTTAATTTGTTTGCCGCTTTTACATTAAACTCTAAGGGTTTGAGTTCTTAGTGCTGTGCTAAGAAAGACAACAGCTAGCTCACAAGTAAGAAGAGGTTCCTAGGTTCAACGCTCATTTGAATCCAGACCCAATCGCGACTTCTAGCGGAACGCTACGAGAAACTTTCCATTCTAGACAGTTTAGAGAAGGATTGTCTAACGGTTCCCATTTTGGAACTGCTACCAGAGGTAGGACGGTTGCAGCTTCCAGTTTCAAAAATTTTGATCGTTTTAGGTTCAGTAAGTCGGCTGCATTCGCAGGCTGGTCGGATATAGGTTAGTGCTCTACATGTGTAGGCAGGCGCGTAGCCAGAAATTCGCAATGGGGGGTCTGGGGGCGGAGCCCCCAGCCGCCGGAGGCCAATGGGGGTCTGGGGGCGAAGCCCCCAGCTGCCGGAGGCTGGGGGTTTGGGGGCAAAGCCCCCAGCCGCCGGAGGCACGGGGGTCTGGGAGCGGAGCCCCCAGCGCTCGAAAATTTTGCATGTTTTTGCAAAAATAACTTCATTTTAGGGCTATTTTGATTAAAAAATAATGCTTTTAAAACGTGGCTTAGAAATTGGCAGTGCAAACAAGATTAAACTGGAAGCATAAATGGGCTATTTGGGAGGTGGCTAATGGTAAAATGTAGTTCGCTTGTTTAGATGCTGGTAAATTATAAAATCGAATACTTCAATAAAACTCGCACGGAGTAATCTATTTCGTATACAGTTTATAGAAAAAAAATAATTGGGGGGGGCTAATGAAAAGAGATTTGAGAGAAATGATTGGTAATTAACAAATACTGAATAGCCCCCCCCCCCCTTTTCCTTAGTTTATAGTATATTTGTTGATGACACCTATGTTCAGCATTTTTACACTTGCGATCAAATTTGATTGCTTATTTCTTACCATTTATCAAGGTTTCATTTATTTGTTGGTTTTAGTTTTGACAAATTAGCCTGGACATATGTTTCAAAAGATGTTTTAAATCACTATCTAGTCCACTCCAGTGCATAAAACAGTATCAAAGTGCTAAAAATGTAGTGTTTTTCCCATTCTGCATTTTGGTCGACATGTCAATGGGGGGGGCTATAGCCCCCCCGCCCGCCCCCCCCCCCTGGCTACGCTACTGGCTAAATACGTGGTATTTTCCTAATTCTGCATTTTGGTCGGCAGTTCATTAGCCCACCCGAAATAAAAGTTTCAAAATAGTCTAATTCAGTGCAAAAAAACAGTCTTAGAAATGCTAAAAACGTGGTAATTTCCTTATTCTGCATTTTGGTCGGCAGTCCATTAGCCCCCCCCCCCCAAAATAAACGTTTCAAACTATGCTTTAAATCATTTTTTAGTCTAATCCAGTGCAAAAGAGAGTCTTAGAAGCGCTAAAAACGTACTATTTTCCTTATTCTGCATTTTGGTCGGCAGGCCAATGGGGGGGGGGCTATAGCCCCCCCCCCGCCTACGCTACTGTGTGTAGGTAATAATTTAGCAGAGGTGGAGTCGAGGACACAAGGCTCGAGGCCAAGGCTAAGGACACAAAAAAAATCCGAGACCTAGGCCAAGGACAGCCTTTCCGAGGACAGACCGTCTCGAGGCCAAGGCCAAGGACAGCCTTTCCGAGGACAGACCGTCTCGAGGTCAAGGAGAGGAATGCTCGAGGCCAAGGACACAGGCGGCAAGTATTCTCCAAATTAAAAAAGTGTTTAAAAATTTTTTTTTGTTTAATTTTTCAGGCGATCTCGAAAAGAGGTCTTAAAAAATTTTTTTCTGGCGATCTCCAAAAAAAAGGTCTTCAAAAATTTTTTCTGGCAATCTACAAAATTTTAACAACTCAAAAAATAGTGCTGTCCTCGAGCCGAGGGCAGAGCAATTTTCGAGGACTAGAGCTTTCGAGGCCAAGGCAAGGACTTGACCTTCGAGGCCAAAGCCAAAGACTTCAAAACGTGTCCTCGAGGTCTAGGACGTCCTTGAGGACTCCACCTCTGTAATTTAGGCTGCCGTAAATAGGCTAATGCTGGTATTGGTAGTGTGTACTAGGCTACTTTGGTCTAGCATGGAGCAGGAACAGCAATCTCTGAGCGTAAGCCTACTTCAGCTAAACACCAAAGGTTAGCTTACTACGCAAATCTTATTAATGCAAACTCGTTAGTGAGTCTCAAATACAGTTTGCACTTTGTTCTTAGTTGAAAACATTAATTAGGCCTAGTTTACCCATTGGTCTGATGAGTCCTTTGAGTAAGGACGAAACCGGTCGCAGATGCTCACCAGTGCAATTCCTGTGGTGTTGTGATCATCGACATTCTTGCTGATCAACGTTGTTTTCTCTTTTTCTATTTCAATCGCTATGGTTCCCCGCCCGGAGTTGCGATATCTCCAGGCCCGCGCCACTGGGGGCATTCCGGTGCCGTGCCCCCCCCAAATGACTGCTTGTGCCCCCCCAAACGAAAATTGTGCTCCCCAAGCGAGAACTGTGCCTCGAAGAAATTAACAGGCTCGGGGCTACTGGAGTGCAAATCGAGACCTAAGACTACCAAATTGGTGTTAACCGCCTTAGAATTCGCGAGCAAGAACTGTGTTTTCGTAAATTTTGTGGACTAACACGGGATTTCATTAAACTTTTGGGACGATTTTTTGGTCTTCACTTAAGAATTCGTGGAAAATCGCAAGAGTGTTGAGACGACAACCAGAATTTGTGAAAATTTTTGAACCGAAGACTTTTTTTTGGTCTTCACCTTTTTAGTTTGATCCACACTCGAATAAATTCCTCGTGCCCCCCTCGAATTCACATATATAAACTTCTCGTGGCCCCCCCAAAATTTACTTCTGCCCCCAGTCACGCTATCCTGGCGCCGGGCCTGGATATCTCTGGTACCCTTGTGGTTCCCTTGGTGGTTTTATGTAGTTCTTGACAGTCTACTATGGCTTTGTTCTTTTGACAAGGAACACTCGCTTGGCGTGATGCCTATGCACAATGTCGGTTTGCAAGCTCTGTTCTCCGTCGCTGAATTGCTTAATTTGGTTTTCTCGTTCTTCTTTCGCCTGATGAGTCCCTTGAGCAAGGACAAAACCGGTCGAGGATGCTCACCTGTGCAATACCTGTAGTGTTGTGATCATCGACATGCTTGCTGATCGACATTGTTTTCTTCTTTTCCAGGCTAAAATTGTTTCCGAAACAGAACCGTTTCAATCTCAAAATAGAAGGCAACACATTGTTAACAAAAAACAAAAGGGTTAGCTTGCATTATTAATGATTTTGTGTCATACGTGTCAGAAGTACTCGTCCCAACTATTGCGCTGGCGACGGCACTTCAACGTCTCCAACCAGCGCAGGGGAGAGCGTCCACCACTCCAACATCCTGGCGTGCTCCAACGTGTCCAAAGGACGCGTCGTTATGCTTTCGACCGGCTCGATTGAGCAACCTTTCCAGCTACATTCCGGCTTGGCTTTATAAGCAATTGATCCGATTAATCTTTGACTTGTAGCTACGTTGGAGTTGACGCTTCAATTTTTTGAATAATATTTACAACAAAAAGTATACTTGCACGATAAAGTTTTATAAAGCTCATTTATACTTTGACCGTTCCTTTGTACCATTTTACCGAATTGAGACTTCCGCTCCGTTTGCATTTTTTCGAACAAAATTAGCGTTTTTTCTGCAAAGAGCAACGGGTGAAATTGCCATAAACTTTTTATTCTGAACCCATGAATGAATCTTTCTGCAAATTTTGGAGACAATCAGTCAAGTGATAAGGGTTTTCTAACTAAAAAACTGAAAAAGAACAATCTTAAAAACTAAGTTGGAGAATAAAATTTTCGAATTTGGAACCGTCTAGAGATGTAATTTACAGAGATGGAGTCCTCGAGGACGTCCTTGGCCTCAAGCACTAATTTTGAAGAACTTGGCCTCGAAGGTCAAATTCTTGGCCTTCGCCTCGAAGCCTCAAGTCCTCGAAAATTGCCCTGTCCTCGGCTCGCGCACAGCACTATTTTTTGAACCGTTAAAATTTCGTTGGAAAACGCCAGAAACCTCGCGGAAAATTGCGAAGACCTTTTTTGTATTCTTGTTTCGGAGATCGCCTGAAAAATTGTTTGAAGACGTTTTTTTTTGGAGAAAAATTGCACCTGTGTCCTTGGCCTCGAGCATTTCTCTCCTTGGCCTCGAGAGGGTCTGTCCTCGGAAAGGCTGTTCTTGGCTTTGGATTTTTTTTGTGTCCTTGGCCTTGGTCTCGAGCCTTGTGTCCTCGACTCCACCTCTGGTACTTCAAGCTCCCACATTTAAACTTTTGAAATTCCGATACTTTTTTTGTCCTCATTTTTTTTCTGTTTTTTTTTTCTTTTTTGTTCTTTGTTTTTTTATATTTTCTTTCTCATTGGAACTTATTTGTAAATGCAAAAGCTCCAAAACCACCAAAGCTAGAAACTTGGAATTTGGAGATATGTTAAGTCTAAAAGCATAACGATCGGAATTTCTGCTTAATCTAAAAGCAAAAACGATTGCCAGAATCATTTTTGTTCTTATGACAAGTCTAACTATGAAGTTACGCATCTGCATTTTTTGCGATGCTATTTTACGTGGTTTATTGAAAAGGGCTCAAAACTTGTGATTTTTTTGATTTGTTTTGTAACAAAATTGCTTGAACTCATCAGTTAAACTTAGCAAATTTATTGGACCTAACGAGAACTACTAGTTTTGCGAAAAATTATGGTACAAGCCAGTGGTGGCCTTAGGAAAGGGGGGGCCCCTGTGCAAATTAAATGGGGAGGCCCTTTTCTTTACACACTACTTTACCATGTTTCATCTGCACTTGCAATTAAGCGCAACAACGCATTTCATAAATAACAAGACCAGAAGACCAATGCTATTGCAGCCCTAATTAAATCAAATGTTTGTTAATAAGTTCCTCTAATCTAGATCATCGACTCAATTAATTGCAGTAAATTAACGTAAACTTTCAGCAATTGCTTTCAGTATGCTTGTGTTATTACAGAATATGTTTGAGTACTTAGCAATAATGTTTGAATGCTTTATACTGCTTAGCATATGATATACTGTATACGTTAGTCAAAAACCTATTACTGCCAGTTGCTGAAAGCAGTTGAAAAAAAACAAGTGGAAAAACGACTACCTGAGTCATAGGCGTAGCCAGGATTTTTGATTTGGGAGGGGGGGGCAAAACCACAAATCACATGCAATAACGTCATCAGAAACTTCGAAAGAGGAATTTTTTGGTGGGGCAAAGATATCGCAGAATGGAAGATCAGAAGTCGTGGCCTTGTGTAGGCATGTAACTAGGAACTCGTTCAAGGCGAGAGCTTAAACCAATAGCCTAGTTAAACTGCGAAAATGTGTAAATTGGGAGACGTGCTTAAGTAAAGAAGTGTACTGTTATTCAAATGTATCACAGACGGGGGTCTGGGGGCGGAACCTCCAGCCGCCCGAGGCTATGGGGGTCTGGGGGCGAAGCCCCCAGCCGCTGGACGATTTTTCGTAATTTTTTGGAAGAAAAAGTAGTTTTAATACCATTGGATCACATTTTGCACATTTTCAGAGCCATTTGAAAGTACTAGATTTTTAAAATTTGAAAGCCAATTGAAAAAATTAAGTTGTTCAATCCTCCTTTTGCTTGCAATTTAAGTCCAAAACACTTTTGAAATCTTGCATTTTGTGGTTAAATTTTATTAGTGATTTTGCCCAGGTAGGGGGAAGTAAAGTACATTCCCTCCTGCAATATTTTAGCAGTAAATAATTCAGTCGATTATTTTCTTTATAGATTATTGTTTTGTCATGAAAACAACCAGTTGTAGGAGTACATATACGGCCAGGGGCCCAGGCTCTCTCAATTCAAAAATTTGTTCAATGAGCATTCCCCTTACTGAAGCTAATTTTTTTCAAAAGTATTTTGTTGCATAAAAATTGGCGAGGTGGAGGTGAATTGCAATTGAAAAATGTACAATAGACAGTTATGCCTACAAACCATGTTATTGCCCGAGTCGGATTTACATTGAGTTGGGCTCCTGGCACTTTGAGATTTTTGCAATACTTTTTCGCCAAATACAGGTGAAGACCAAAAAAGTCTTATCTGAGTGCGGGGCCCCTGGCACTGTGTTATGTGTTAAATCCGTCCCTGGTTATTGCATTACATTCATAAAAAGGTTAGATGAGAACCTTAGTTAGCAACTTTTAGGATAGAAACGCTCAATTTCACTCGGGTTATACGTTTAAATTGGTTGGCAGCATTAAATTGAAGGAGCCATGGCCCCCTGAAATAGTATTACTGTTGGGGGCCCATATAAATTAGAGGGCCATATAAATATTCTTGTAGGGGGCACATTTAAAATGGTTGGCAAAAATTAAATTAAGGGGCCATGGCCCCCTGAATCAATATTGTTGTTGGGGGCCCATATAATTATTATTGTAGGGGGCCCATTTAAATTGATTGGTAAAAATTAAATTGAGAGGGCCAGGGCCCCCTGGCTCAATACAATAGTTAATTACTGCTGTACGGGTGTACTGTTGTATGCAAAGATGCTAAAAGAAACTGAAGCTAAAGAAACAACAGTCTTTTTTGTGACATTTTTATCATGGGTAGCATTTCAATTGGGGGGCCCCTGGGCCCCCCCTGGTTACGCATATGACCTGAGTAACCTAACAGTAGCAAGCAAAAAAAAAAAAGAGTGGTAAGTTGACTTTACCAGTAAATTTTATTATCTGTTTACTAAATCTGACTTAAAAGTTGAAAGTAATATTGCCTTGGAAAGGGGGATATGTGTAATAACACTTGGAACAAGTGCATCTTGAGCAAGGGGGTACATATGTAATGACACTTAAAGCAAATGCATAAACTTTTTATCATAATTTGCTATAGTTTTTCATAATCAAATTTTTCTGCGCGCGATAGGTCAAATGGGGGGGCCCCCCAGAAGTGGGGGGCCCCTGTGCATTTGCACACTTTGCACATTCCTAAGGCCACTACTGGTACAAGCATTTTGGGGTATCAAGATATTGCCCTCATAGTAACTCTCTTTTCTTAAATAAACTTTAATTCTTAAATTCAGTAATCTGTACTCATGTGCTGTGTTGGAGTGGTGATTAAAGGCGCTCGAGTCTGAAACTATGGTGAACAAGGATGGCAGCACGGTACGGTACGTTCAAAATTTGCGTACTACGTACCTCGCACCTTTAACCGTACCAGCGCACCATACTTCAGTTCAATTTTTAAAGCGTACCGTAAGCTACTTACATACCGAACCTAGGTACGGTACGTTTTTTTGCGTACGTACCTTGAATCAATCTGGTTAAACGACGATCAATTAATGCCATATGCGACCTATGTTTACGTGTTTTTTGTTTATATCTAATTCGTATACATCTGATTGTTGCTGTAGTAGTGCATATATTTGATTGTTTGTATCTGATTCGTTTCATACCGAAAGATAAGCAGCTTAAGACAGCGTTGTTTAAAAGTGTAAATGAATCAAACCTGGGTGAGTTAAATTTTTGTTACGGTGAACCAGTATAAAGGGGTAAACCAAAAAAAATGGAAACTGGTACTTTAATGGGAGTAACGGTGATAAAATGCTTTTTACTAAAAGATAATGTCTCGAAGTAGCAATTTGTACAAAAATACTCTAAAAATTAAGCTATTTTTATTGGAAATTCATTCAAAATCTCCGAACCTTGAGAGCTCGCCCTCATAATCCCAGCTTTTTGAAATGATTTGGAATAATCAAAAAACGTATTTTCATCAGGAGAGGATGGAATGAGGAACTCTTTGAAAAGGGTAAACGAACCAAAGAAATTAATAAGCACTGACTTAAGGGTACTTGAACTAATAACATGTTGAACTTAAAAACTGCTGAGCTTTATATGCCGATACTTCATTCAAGACCGTCAAAATCTTATAGAACAAAAAATAATGCAATATCTAAAGGTGATTCTTTATGCTTCAGGAATAGTTAGTGATAAAAAAAAAGATAGTAGGTGTGCGAAAATTAAGTTTTATTAAAACAAAGACATCGAATAGGCTGCTGCCACAATGATATTTGTATTTTCCTAGCATCTTGCACCCATTGGCAATAGTTATGACATCACAATTGGCCATACTTGTGAGTTGTGAAATCTTAATACAATTGTAACTCACAATTGGGCATACCGTATTTCTTTGAAAGTAAATCGCCCTTGATTAGTAGCCGCCCTCGATTAGAAGCCGCACAAAAACTGAAAAAAAAAGCCGCCCTTGTTTAAAAGCCGCATAAAGAGCTGTTTTCATTTATTGTATAATTTGTCCATCTTAAATAACGCACTTAAAAGCACCATGTGCAAACGCATCTGTTAATGAATACGGAATTCATACTGCAGGATACCAATTACAGTGTTTTAAGTCGCTACAGTAGGGTATTTGCAGGCAGTTGCAAACTACAGTATAAATATTTTTGTCTGGAAGAAGTTTGTTCACCTCTTTTAATAGTATATGACAACAAAAAATAATAAAGGCCGCCCTTGAATAGAAGCCGCGGTTTATATTCAAAGAAATACGTACTTGTGAGTTGTGACATCATAATACAATTGCAACGACAATGTCGAGCGGTAACGCGTTTGTATCTGGAGCGGGTGGTCTGAGGTTCAAATAGTGGGCCAGTCAAATTGCACACAGTGCTGCCAACGGATCGCCACCGCTGCAACATTTCTTCAATAAGAGCGTTGCTGCCCGGGCGTAATGACGCGGAGACTGGCCCCGGAAACTCGTTACACACTTCGACGTAATCCAGCGAGTATAATGAAACATTTTCTTTGATATACTGTATAATAATTACTTGAGAATACATCATGTAGTCAACGTAGTCTAAATTAAATAGAGTCTGCACAGTAGGGTGTCTTTTATTTGGGGTTAAAATTTAAAACACACATTTTTGTGTGTTTGACTCTCTCAAAAGTTTCCATTGTACCAAAGACTGCCTCATACAAAGTTTTACTGCAAAATTTTGATTTTTGGACGTGGCGCAGTTGGCTGTGCAAACACCATAATATGCACATAGGCAGTTTTCTAATCAGTAGAATACTCATGTTTATAGAAAGATTATTGCTGCATAAGAGTAGATTCATTCATTTTAGGAACATCTGCCTGGTTATTTTCAACAATCTGTAAGGCATACTGCATTGCTTTTTATTTTTAAAGCGGCTTGATTGAGTGGTGGTGTTACCCAGACACTTTCGAGGGATGGAGAAGTAGAAGAACTTCGCAGAGACCCAACATTTGAGCAACACGCTAAGGTGCGTACTGCAGAATCAAAGATAGAATGGCACAAAGGCTCGGAGGCAAGACAGTCAACAAAGACATGATTAAGGTCCTCTTGAAGGTGTCCACAGGCGCTACAGGAAGAATTTTCCGTACGACTGACTTACGACAATACTAAGAGACGTTGACCATGGAAGCAAAGGCGAAAAGATCAAAGCATATGGGGCGTGAGAGGACCAATTCCTCCGGAGAAACGGTAGGATCGGGACAGTTGATATGGGAAGGGGAATTTGGAAATGTGACGTCTCCAGAAGCTTTTTCTGACAATCTAGATTGGGAATTAGGCAACCTTATTTCAAATACTTTTCCTTTGAATCGTCACAATTTTAATAAGACATTTGACCAGTTTGTAAATTTAATCGCTAAAATCATCGATAAGCATGCTCCGCTCCAACGTCTGAGTCGGAAGCAAAAAAAACTTGCAAGTAAACCTTGGATTACTAAAGGAATATTGATCTCCATACGGAAAAAAATGCCATGTTTAGAACTCATTTCATTAAAGGTAATCTCGCTGAAAAAACCCTGTTTAGGCTTTATTCCAATACGCTTACAAGAATAAAAGCCTTATCTAAAAAGATTTATTTTTGCTCCGAATTTGCACGTAACAAAAAGAATCCGCGCAAAACATGGGAAATAATACGCTCAGCGTTGCCGTGCAAACCGAACCGTGAACCCCCGTTGCGCTTAAAGAAACACAGGACTCAAACGTTATTGCGAATCAATTTAATGATTATTTCTGTTGTATAGGATCTAATTTGGCCGATAGCATAATTTGTGCTACGCGTAAACAACCTAAATATTTTCTTGAAAAAAAGGTATCTGATTCCATTTATCTTGAACCTCCAACTAATAATGAAATCTTAAATCAAATTATTTCCCTGAAAAATAAAGCAGTGGGGCATGACAACACCCAGCCATTTTTTACAAAAGTAGCCAGATTGGTTAGGGATCCATATCTCAACTTATTTCTTAATTTCGTGTTTAATGAGGTATTTTTCCTAGCTATTGCAAAGTTGCCAGAGTCGTCCCCGTCAACAAAACCGGAGCAAAAGACGACATGAATAATTACCGGCCCATTTCGATACTCACCTGCTTTTCTAAAATTATTGAGAAAATTGTGTATGCACGACTCTACAAATTCCTTAAAAAACACAATGTAATCTTCGAAAATCAATATGGATTTTAAAGTAATGTTTCTACTGTGCATGCAATGCTGGATGTTGTGACCTCCTGTTACGATAATATTAACGAATCCTGTTATACAGCTTTATCTTTTGTCGATTTAAGAAAAGCTTTCGATACAGTGTCACATGAAACACTTTTGATAAAACTGAGCAACTACGGTATTAGGGGTGTGGCTTATGATTTGATTCACTCTTATCTTCATAATAGATAACATAGTTTGTATCTAACAACCAACCAAAATCCGACCTAAAATTAACTCATTGTGGAGTCCCCCAGGGTTCGTCGCTTGGCCCCTTGTTTTTTCTTGTTTACATCAACGACCAAAATTTTGCCTTAAAAAGCCAACCTCGACTTTTTGCTGACGACACATGTTTACTTGTGAAAGGCTTAAATCCTGAACAATCGCAAATCAAAATTAATTCGGAATTGCAAAACCTCCGTCAATGGTGTTGCGTAAATAAACTTTCGATCAACCCTTCCAAAACCAACATCATAATTATTCCCCCTAAACAAACGAATGCAACAATTCCTCATCTTCACTTGACTAGTAATGGATCCGCGATAAATATTGTTGATAGCGCTAAATATTGAGGAGTTGTGATCGATAACGAACTCAATTTTAAACAGCTCATTAAAATTATGGAAGGAAAAGTGGCTCGCTCCGTTGGAATATTATCCAAATTAAAGCACTTCTTTCCTCAAAACATTATGTTGCAAATTTATTATGCATTAGTGCATCCGTTCTTATCCTACAGTATTTTTATCTAGGGAGCCACTTATCCCACGTACATTAAAAAATTGAAATCTTTACAGAATCGAGCAAAACGAGCGGTCGCCAGATGTCACTATAGAGATCAAGTAAAACTATTTTACAATCAGTTTAGGATTTTGCCAATTGACGATCTATTAAAGTATGAAATTGCTAAATTTGTTCATTGTAATATAACCAACAAAACTCCTAATTCGTTTCGCAATTGTTTTTGCAAAGCTGCTGAATATTCAAGCCGAGTTACGAGACAATCAAGTGATAATTTGAATCTTTATATTCCACGCTACCGAACAAATAAATTGCAAAGATGCATTAAATATCAGGGAGTCAAGATCTGGAATTCCATACCTCAAAAAATTAGGGTGCTATCTTATAATAGATTTTAAATTCAGTATAAAAATTTTCTGCTAAATCAGTAGCAATTAGTTTTGCTTGCACGTCTCGCAATAACTATTTGGATCTTCCGATTCTTCTTCGGTAGGTTTATGAGGTTTGGTCGATGACATGCTAGTAAAACAATAAAATTTAATAAAGGTACATTTCACCAAAAAATATTCAAATCTCAATATTACTGGCTAAATCAGTAAATTCTCTTAACATTTAGGGTGGTTGCTTGACTTGATGACCGCGAGGTCCCTTCGCAACTTCCCTGTCGCAATTCTAATCAATTTTAATGACTGCCATTGTATTGTTACTGAGCGACTAAATAAAATTTGTCTTGTCTTGTCCATTCGTGGTACTGGATGTAACGGGTTTGGTGATAGCTGGGGGGGAGGGAGACAACGGACCACCGCAG
The DNA here is from genome assembly GCA_963965965.1 of Trididemnum nubilum. NCBI lineage: Eukaryota > Metazoa > Chordata > Ascidiacea > Aplousobranchia > Didemnidae > Trididemnum > Trididemnum nubilum. The sequence goes on along the minus strand of OZ014474.1, from coordinate 20,236,447 downwards.
TAGGAAGGGAGGCTTCAGCTTTCGGTAAAGAATCAGCATGCTTCTTTCCAAGGATAGCAGCATGACCGGGGACCAACTGAAAGTTTAAAATGGCACAGTTGGAAAGTAAGAAGACATGAAACCAGACATTTTAGAGGGGTCTTGGCCAGAGATGTAAGAGGGCCTTTGAAAGTAGGAAAAGAACAAATAAAAGACTTACTGAAAGTGGCAAGTCGTCCCGTGGTTGTTATACAAGACAAGTCCGTGCTTCAGGAAATGAGCTTCAGCTCTGAAACTGATGGCAATTGCCAATTATTGGTCCAGCAGAGAAAAAGAGTCGAAGTTCTAGCGTTTGGATTACATGGCATACACGCCGGTGCCACCCAATTAATGATTAAAGGGACAGATCTATCGACCCATACATACGCAGCTGAAGGAGGAAGGGAGAGTAATCAATTCTTGGCATATTCAAAGTGGGATGAGCTATGCCCACTGCAGTTAGGTATGGAAGATGATACTGTAAACTTGATTGGAGTCCAAAGGGGATTGGGAGACATACAATTAATGGCTCGCACAACGACAGAAGGGTTTCTTCTGTGAATAAGCAATATGATCACCAGGAGGGTTTCTTCTTTAACCGGCTGATTACTGATTTTGAGTCAAGGGCGCTGACGTTAAATAATTCTGGGAGGAGGCGCAGAGCACGTTAAAAGCATGAAAGCACTTGGTGCTTTAAAGTATTTTTCAACAGGGGAAGTTGGGTTTCAATAAGAAGCAATAGAATACGGGTAAACGAGAGGCATCCACTAAAGACCATGCTGGCAGCTGTGAGGAGAATTTCTAATTGGTTGGTCAGACATATCAACCTTCTACTGCTTTTGGTGACACACTCCAACAAGTAATTTGTTTTTCGAGTCGGTCATATCCACTTGAGCTTGTGGCAGTGGTTCATCTTCTTCGACATTCTTTGAAACTTTCACCCTGCTGGCACATTTTGTAGTCAAACCTACGTTACGATCAAACAGGCCAAGCAAATTTAAATCCTCTGTAGGATATCACGGAAGACTAGCCATCTAAGGTAAAGAAGCTGCTTTTTTTTTGGAAAACTGGTTGATGATGCAAACATTGAAAACTGCACATAACTACTGTTTTTCAAAACCGATATGTCACTGTAGTTCCTTTTGTAAACTTTCGGGCAATTTTAATAAACGTTATTGTTATGCGTGCTAAGGTCACAACAAAACAGCAACACTCTTCTGTTCATAGTGGTGATATTCGCGCATAGGAATAAAAATACCTTCCAACCTTGAAAGACTTTGCGCCAACTCTAAACTTCATTTCAAAAGTTTAAAGTTTCATACATATCATGTTTTCATTAAATGAAACCATTTGAAAAGTTCAGAGGTGAAGCTTTTCCAAATGTCAAGATAAGGAACACAAATACGGGTTTAGCGACTGGTGCTATATCATGTATTTTTAATTGTATGTGCACGGTCGCACGAATCTTCATTGACGGCCGCAGGTTGCACTCAAAACTTACCGTACCAACAGGTACAGTACGTTTAGCACGCAAATTTAAGCAGTGCATTAACGTACCGTACCCTACAAAAAACGCGTAATACCGTACATCTCAGCTAAAACTGAGACGTACCGTACCGCACTGCTATCCTTAATGATAAGTTAAAAGTGCTGGATTCAAACTACTAACAATATCGATCATTAATATTCCCAGACCAGTAATACATTTATTTGAAATCAACATTCATTTTTTTGCTTTTATTAAGACAAAATCATATACATTTTTTGATATTAAATGCTTTGATCAAAGGGTTTCAGGTTTTATTCTCCATTAAGAATATCTAATGCAGTAATTTTGTTTTAATGATCTTCACAACAATTTTTTTTATCTCAAAAATATTCCATAAGTACTAAATTTTGAACTAGAGCACTGAGTCGCTATTCCTATCTACAAATACTGAATTGGTCTGCACCATAGGTGGGCAAGTTAATGCAAAACGTTAGCTTCGTTAACCACTAGTCCGTTAACAAACTTCACACCTCCGCTAACGTTAATCCTTTATTTTTAGCTTTAATTAACGGAAGTTAATAAAGTCCTTTAATTCGTTAATATTTTGCGTGTAATTTATATTTCTTTGTATTTACTCGTTTCTAGAACACGCATTGACGTTGTTGAACTGATTGTAAGGAAAAATTTATTGTTATGGTGGTCGTTTTGTGTTTTGGAAGTTACATTTTACAGCCTAATCTAATTTCAAGATAAAATTAAGTTCAAATGCACTTACGAAGCTGCGATCGGAAAGTCTTAGGAAATGCGAACAGCGATAATTAGTAGACCTATGAGGCTGCAGCTTATTATTTGCCACAAAAAAGAGCTCCTTTCTTCATTTCTTCTATAAAACTCGTGCTAATGCGCAGCAACTATTACCAGTGCAAACTGATGTGTAGCGGTACAATAAATAAATGGTGCAAGATATTAACGATAAAAACGTTAACGAAAGTTAACAGAACTTAACGGAAGTTACTTTAGTCCGTTAACAGAACTTAACGGAAGTTAATTTAGTCCGTTAACATGTAAAAACTTTTTAACGGATTAACGAGTTAATGAAAAAGTTAGCTTCGTTATTAACAGATTAACGATTAACGGACTTGTGCCCACCTATGGTCTGCACGTATGATTTTTTGCAAATAAAAATTATTCCAGTTAAATAAAGCTAGTTTAATTTCTCTGAAGGATTCTACTGTAATGACATAAGTTTATAACTATTTTATACAATATTTCACTCAATTATGCATTTATATTGCGAATTGCTGGATTCGAACTCATGCTTCCTGTAAGCCAGGGGTCGGCAACCTACGGCCAGCGGGCCGGATGCGGCCCGCCAAGGTATTTCACCCCGCCCGCAACTTTTTATTGTCATCCGGCCCGCAACCTTTTCCTTTTTTCAATGATAGACAGATATGCAGCAATAAGCCGCCAAAATGATTCTCACCATTTATTTTGAATTTTTGGCGAAAGCATTTTTTTTGTTTTGTTTTCGGCCTTCGCCATCAATTTGACCAAAAAAAGGCCTGAATTTTGGGCGGAGACGCTCCTTTTTTGGTCCGCTAGAAAAGTGGTGGCACGCTGGAACCTTGTTAGGACTGAATGTGGCCCAGTAGTTCGAAAAGTTGCCGACCCCTACTGTAAGCGTTTGATTGGCAAGATGGTATGATGAGAGCAACGTCTTCTTCCGCTTGAGATATACAGCGATAGTGAATAAACTTCATTATTTTGTTTTCTTTTAACTTTTTTTCCAAATGTTTTTGAATTTGGTAAAACACTACAATTATTAGCAAATTTCTAAAATACAATCAATTTTGAAAATTTACAGTATGCTTCATAATGATTGCGAATTATTTTTTTATTTTACGCTTTATTTTACAACTTTAATCTTTTTTTGTATGACTTTATTTACTGTCTATTAAGAGCAATCAACCAAGAAATTAACAATAAGAAATAGACAGTATTCAGAGTCTTAGAAGCACAATCAAACCTTTGATTAACAGCCTAAGATGTACTGTTTTGGCATCGACTTTCATCATTCGTTCCTATAGTCAGTATAGCTAGGATTACAGGTATCAACATAAGCGTAGAAAGGCAAAGAATTGCAAATTAACCGGATCATAATAGAATTTTTTTTTTGTTTCATTTATTACAACATTACAAGAGATAGACCAGTTCAATTCAAAATAATTTCGCAAAGCATGCCTTAGCTAGTTGGCCCAATTTCAAGGCTCTTCAGCAAGGCTAGCGAGGCCAAAATGACAAATATCACTAGTTTTAAAAATTTTCAAAATATGCATCTTTACCAATTTATCAATTACTAAATTTTTACCGATTGCGTTTATATTACATAAATCTTTAGCCATCAATTTTAGCCGTATTAAGTCACTCTTATTCGAGAATCTTTACCCAATGAGCTGGCTAACCCTTCACTTTTCATATAGCTGGCTAACCCTCCACTCTCCTCATTTAGTAAAGATGTATATGTTTTGAAGATATTTTTTATCACTGGTGATATTTGTCATTTTGGCCTTGATAGCTTTACTGAAGAGTCCTGAAATTGGGCGAAACAGCTGTTTAAGGCATGTTATTGGAAATTATTTAAAATTAAATTACTATATCTCTTGTAATATTGTGATTATCGAAAAAACTGTATATATTTTGTTGTGACCTGTTAATTTCTGATTCTTTGTCTTTCTACGCTCATGTTCTTACTTGTAGTCCTAGCTATACTGACGAAGAATAAAAAACGAAAGTCGATTCCGAAACACTATGTCTTAGGCTGTTAATCAAAGTTTTATTTACAGCACTTCGCCTATTTTTGATACAACAATATAACTATGTGTACAACACTGCAAACCATATAAATTTACATTTTACAGTAATGGCGAAATTCGACGAGATGACCGCTAAAAGTGACTCAGAACCAGTGCCGTCGCCAGAGCAAATAAAGTGAGGGGGCACTAGCCAAAAGTGGGGGGCACCAAAATTTGCACATAAAAACTCATCTTCAGATTTTGTACGGCTACAAATTTGAGCAATTTTTAAATAAAGCCGGCAGCGTTTCTTAGCTCGTTTCTTCTGCGGCCCATAGTCGCTTGAAAAATCTATCTACAGCAGTAAATGCTTCCAGTCGTGCAACCAGATTTTGCTAAGAGAGGCGAACCAAAAGTTTTGTTTTTTTTGCACAAAAACTGCCTGATTTAGCCCACGTGCTGGTCAAACTAATGCAACTCAAGCATGTCACAGACGGGACGTAGTAACTAAATATTTAGTGACTGTGGACGGGGGCCAGCTGCTGGGTAATTTTTGCAATTTGCAGCGAAAAATAGCAATTTTATCGCCATTTAAATCACATTTCGCGCTTTTTGAAGCCATATCAATAACTAAATTGCTAAAATTCAGAATACATTTCAAAGAGTTAAATTGCTTAGCACCTTCACCCCTCTTACTTCAGGTCAAGTCAAAACTACGTTTGAACGCTTGTACTTTTAGGTTAAATTTTCTCAGTGACTTGGCTAAAGAGGCTTAAGCCTATTCACCCTGGTTGCGTCACTGACTGCGACCTCAAAACCTTAAGTGTGCTCTAAAAATCAAAACAGCTGGTCTTTGAAAAAAAAATGTATCACGTATTGTTTCGTGTCATAATTGCTAACGTAGCACCAGTAACGATTCTGCATCTCTCTTTCGCGACACATCCGTAAAGGTGTGTTAGGGTGCGTTTAGACTGGACGCGAAGCAACGCGAAGCGAAGGTTGGCGACCTTCGCGAGTGGTCGATTACGTCACTCGCGAAGGTTGCCAACCTTCGCGAGAGGTTGCTAATCTTCGCGACTGGTCGCTTCATAGGCTAATTTCAATAACTTACTTTTAAAATGTATTCAATGAGCAGAAAGCTTTGTGTACTTTATTATTGAAGCGCTATTATAGTAATCACAGGTTCTGTTTCGTCGTAGAGCGCTGGAATTACCGGTAAAACGAAAATTGAGTGTATATTGTGTTATTACGCAATAACCGTGAAGAAGAGTCTAGACTAATAGCTCAGGTTACAAAACAATCTTGAGAAAAAAGTTTGTAAAGTATAAGTGAAAAACGAAGTACAGTAGATCGAATTTGGTAACGAAAAGAGTAGTCTTTTCTTCAAAAACGTAGTAGTACCATAGTACTTAGCCTGTTTACTAGCTATCAATGATATGTTTAGATCCTTCAACTGAAAACTTGCCATAATCTGTCTTGACGATGACAGTTCTGGGTTTTGATGCAGAAACGCAAAAAGCTGGTAGCAGATGTCAAAAGTTCTCTTTAGGTGTTTACTCAGTTAACAAATTCTTAAACGCTTTCACCATCCATGTCTCATTATGGTAGTGGTAGATCAACCGGTATCTTGTAGAGTGTAAACCAATAGGCTAGTCTACAGGTAGATTTAAAGCATAAACTATGTTGTTTTTTTGATGTGATGTTTCTTTTTCAGGCAAGCATGTTATGATACCTGTAGTAAGCTTAAACAGTTGTTGGAATGTGTCATTTAGTGCTGTTTATGAAGACTCCCAATGTTAACGCTATGAGTGAAAATGAAAGCTGGATTTGTCATCAGTTATGTAGTGGATTTTTTGCTTATTGTGCAATGGATTGCTGTGTTGATTTGCTGGAGAAAGCAAAAAAACATTGCAGTTTTTGCATGATTTGACACTATCATCGAAGGACAAGAATTTAGCACAGTAATACTAGCAGTTGCTTTGAGGAAAAGTCAGCTTCTAAAACTAAGTTTGGTGTTTTACTCGCTAGCGGAGCGCGTATCGATATTTAGTGCGAAGTTAAATGCTTTTGAGAGCATTTTATTAGTTTGCATTTTCTTGCGGTACCAGTAGGCAACGTTGCGACGGTCGCGTTTACCTCAAAGGGCTTCGCTCCAAACCACCGTTTGTAAGACATAGACAAATTAATAGCTGTAAGGTCAAGCCCCCTCTTAGCAAGTTTTTGGTTATGCCCCTGATAAAAAAAAAACATTTAGATTTTTTTATGTGAAAATTGTTACTCAAGCATCTGAATAAAAGTGTTGTTAGTTCTCACATTTTCATGTAACTGACGCTTCCTTCCCCAGTCCAATTATTTTCATTATAAATGCTGTATCAAGTTTTTTGTTTAGTGGTGACTAATGAGAATGGAACAATATTAATAAACTTGCTTGGCGGGTACTTCTCTACCAATAATTGTAACTTCAGCAAAAAAATAGAACTCACTTTCTACTGGTTAGATATATATTGGCTTTTTAGTTCATCTAAATACACTGACTGTAATTGTAATTATTGAACTTCAGACTTAAAATTGTTTACTTTGTCACTTTATTCATCATGTAAAGCAGTTAAAATTTTAAGAGACAGTAAAAATGTTTTGAAATTCACAAACAACTAAATTCAGATATTACACAAAGACACAGTAAATGAATATTTAACACATTTGACACTTCTATTTTCACCACATAGAACTGGAGTGAAAAATCACTACCACCAGACCACAATATTCATGATTATAAAACTTGGGATAGTCCAAAACCATTGCTTCCAGTTCAACTTGATCACTGTCACAAACCTTCAGAATCAAGAAGACTTTCAAGAGGACATTCAGAAGAAAAAATTCCATGTTTGTAGCTATTCAAAGAAGTGACTACTAATTGGCCAATCCAAAAGTTCATAGAAATTTTTCGATTTTTTGTATCTTTCTAGCTCTATTGTATGTAGCAGTGTAGCTTGAAACCAATTTTAAATACAGTTTTATTCACCAAGTTGGCTTGGTCAAGCAGACAGTGAAAAAACTTTTGTGAGTTTTCCAGTATTCAAGGAATTGTTCAATTGTGGTTAGGCTACTTTTAAAACAACAAGCTAACAAACAATGGGTTAAAACACTATCAACACATTCAAAACTAGCCTGTTGGTGGGTTATTTTATATTCTGAAAAAAACAACATTATGTTAGTTTAAGTTTACTTTAAGACAAAAAAGCAAAAGCTGCTCAGCCAAAAGAACCACTGAACTGATACAATAGCTTCTGCTATGCTGCCCAGAAAAAAAGTTTTGTTTTAAAAGCTAGATGTCGTGGGGCTAGGCCTACTGCTTTGTTGTATTCATTATAATGAAGCTTTGAGATCCAGCACAGCTATGAAAAATCACTCTAGGATTTACAGCCTTAGCTGTCTAGATCCGCATTAACTTGGCTAGCCTAGGGCTATCGCAAATCTAACTTTGCCAACAACCTACTCTTTGGACTGACAAATAGGCGCTAAACCATACAAATATACTATTTGCATTATTTTCTAGCAAACTGCGATTGTAAAAATCCAATCAGTGATTTAGTAGGTTATCTTACTACAGCCTGCAAGCAAGCGCTGTTGCGCAACTGCTCGCGAAGGTTGCAACCGGTTGCAACCTTTCGCTAGCTTTCGCGAGCTGTCGATGACGTCAAATTTTGGTTGCTTCGCGTCGCTTCGCGTCCAGTGTAAACGCACCCTTAATAAGACGGAATATTGCGTCACATTTACGTGACACAGCAGTTGGTTGCCAGCAATTTCGCTAAGAATCGAGAAAACGTCAAAAGAAAATTTTGTTTGAACGTAATTATTCCTCTTTCCATTATTGTGTGTTGTCTTGTCATTGAGGGATGTTCTAAAAACAGAATTTTGAGTAATCCTGAATGGGAGGCACAAGCAGCCATTAGGGGGGGCACGGCCCCCCCTGGCTCCCCCGTAGCGACGGCACTGCTCTAAACCAAAGCAAAAAAAAGTTTTTAAATTTTTGGCTGTTAATTCAATGTCCGAGCAGCATACATTCACAAATTAGTTTATTGTTTGGAAATGTGTTTGGTTTTTGCTTAAAATTATCGATTTAGTGTTTGGGCAAAAATCGAAATCCCTCCGTTATTTTTCCTCAAAACAAAATCAAGCAGGTGATGCTTAGTGGTAAATGTGATCGATAATGTAACAATAGATAATTGTAATCATTGTGATTTTCGTAAGTTGCGGCGTAGTAGGAAAATATTTTGCCGGTTAGGTCAATATTGGATACAAGCAGCACTTAAACTGTAAAATATTGCATGGGAGACGCCTTTGTAGTCGTGACCGGAGGCCTTCGGAATGCGGGAGCAATTTGGTGAAAAGTTTGCCGCAAATTCAAATGAAGACCAAAAAAAATCTTCACTGCAATTTGATGAAATATTCGACCGGCAGTTAACATTTTTTAATTGTGATGTTTTGACGTTTGCTGGCCAGAGCTTTTATAATTAATCGTTAGCGTGCTATCTGGCCTAAAGGCTACCAACGCGGAAGCCTAAGGTAGAGTCACCAGAACGGCGACTACTTAAAAGCAAGCAATGCGATAAAGTTTCCAAAGGCTGCAGGTTCGATTCCTGCGGGAAGACAACTTTTTCGCATTGCTTGCTTTTAAATAGTCGCCGTTCTGGTGACTCTACCTTAGGCTTCCGCGCTGGTAGCCTTTAGGCCAGATAGCACGCAAACGATTAATTAGTTAACATTTTATCAGCCATTTTTTGTCTAAACGGCCAGGACGCTTTCTTTTAGTAGGAGACGCTGAATTTCCATAGGGGGACCCAATATCTCGATGGGGCCCGCTAACTCTCAATGGGCATTCTGCAGCGGTCCAACATCAGAACCTGCGCTGCCCAACATTGGCGGAACAATGTTGCCCCCAATTGGCCCGAGGTCGAGAAACTGCAGCCAGCCAACACTGCAACCTGTGTCGGATCCAGCAATGGCGGAACAATGTTTCCGACGTCGGCCCAGGGGCCAGAAACTGTAGCTAGCCTGAAGTTAATACTAGCATCGGACCTACATTACGGAACTGCATCTCACAATAAGCAGCTATTGCCTGCTGCTGGGGTCCAGCATTGGCACGTAGTTTCATTGGTTTAATGGAATAGCAATGTTTTCTAACTAGAGCGTATTGCTTTTCTCTTTACTACAATTAAAAAGTAAAAAAAAATTTCGCAAAGATACGGGCGTAAGTTATAGATAACAAAAACTACAAGTCGTAAGATTCGCCAACCAAAAATTTTAAACAGATTCTTGCGCAATGTTGGACTGTGGCGGCCGTTCAGGTGACATACTTGGGTTTTGATGATGTGCGACAATAGCAGCTTGTTAGGCTGCCGGAACCGTAAAAAAATAATTTAAGTAAAACGAATGTTATACGTAATAACAAAAGCACAGCTTAAACGTCAAACATTTCTGAAGCCATCTTTTTATTGTGACTCTGTAACTCATAACAATGGTGTATATAAAAGTGTCTCTGCTAATACCAGTTTCATGGACAAAACACACCTGAGCATAATAAAAACAGAACAAAACTGAGCCGTTGATATTTGCTTGCAATGAAAAAACTTTTCAGAAGTGCTTTGGTGCTCAGTGTCCTCGAAAGTTTTCAATAACATTGAGATTTCAAGATACTGCATATTATAAAATTCACTGTTTCGTTGCATTGGATTGAAGATTAATTGATTATTTAAAAAGAATGTTTTTCAAAGCTAGCCTTAATAACTACCAAAATAGTTCTCAGCTGCCGGAGCAAAAATCGACTGGTTACTATTTTACATAACCGCAGTTTCTCCCAACTCGACAAAATACTACGTATCCAGTTGTGGCGGAGAATGTCTGGCTTTTGATACGCCACATCTTGGACGACCAACCTGATGTGAGACAATTCATGAATGGGCTTAGGGGCGTATTTAGGCGGGGGGTCATCGGGCCATGGCCCCCCCTTTGGGTCGCCAGGATAGTGTAATTAGCATAGAATAGTAAGCAAAATTGCGGCATGGCCCCCCGTTTGCAAGTTGGGCAGAAGCTTTGATCACACAAAGGGTATGTTTTATACGTTTGTTTTAGGCCTGCACCTAACTTTCGGCAAATAATGGGACGGAATTTGAGTGAAGACCTTTTTTTTTGCTCTTCACCTAAGTTTGAGCAAAAAATCGGACTGATTTTTAGTGGAACAATTTCTTATTCTGATCTTTGTTCTTCTCAAATTTTCTGAAGTTCCTGGCCCCCACCTTTTCAAAATCCTGCGTACGCTACTGAATGGGCTCTGATGCTATCGAGACATCCTGACACCTAAACTCAATTTCGCGCAACACCATTTTTCCTCGCATCGCTTTAGGACGGGTTTAAATAATAGAAGATACAACAAGCAGGCAAAAAAAGTAATTTTTACTAAAACATAGGCTGTTTTAATAAAAAAGTAATATTAACCAAAACGTGCTCATGTACAGTAAACTAGGTAAAATTTATGTCTTTTCGAATAAGGACATTTTCCAACAAAAGACAATGGAATTGTCGCATTAATCCGTTAAAGCTAGGTTTGACTGTATCTTGAGTCAAAGTTTGCAAGTTTACATCAATTTGAAGCAAAATTAAGATCGGACTGCACACTGCACTGTTAACTACCATTATGCTGACACTCGATTATTAAGAAAAGACGAAACTACCTGGAGACTGAGCAGCATTTCGCATATGTGGTTCCGTCGCAAAAACAATCGCTGATGACTGAGTCTGATTTTTTTGACAAAATAAGCGAAAAACTTTCAAAATCTTGTGGCATGGTTTTCAAACTACGCCATTACGTACCGCTTTCTACTTTGAAACTAATTTACTATGGCATGTTTAATTCTATCCTTCAGTATTCGTTGCTAAATTGGGGAAGAGCATCTCGATGCCATTTGCAGAAAATTAAAACTTTACAAAATTGTTTCTTACGTGCCAGTCTATTCCGTGAAAGACGTTGTCACTCTAAATGTCATTTATAGCGAGTTTGGAGGATTAAAATTAGAAGACGTGCTAGCAATGGAATACGTCAAATTTTTACACCGATTCAGCCACAACATGTTACCCGATTATTTCAAAAATTATTTGGATGATTTGGGAACAGTTCATCACATAATACCAGACAAAAAGCAAAAAAAAAACTTTTTTCACACTTATGCTAGAACTAAGTGGGGCAAAAAGAGATTGCAACGTGCAGCGCTAGAGGTTTGGGAAAAATTACCCTTAGAACTGAAAAATTGTTCGTATTTTAGGTTTAAAAACATGTATAAACAATCTATCCTAAACGGTTACAATTAGACTTTAAATTAGACTTTACATTGCGTCTTTGAGCAGGAATTGCACAAGTCGTTAGCATTGTTTTGGTCTTCTTATTGAGCTGAATTAGAGGTAAAGAGTTGGTTGCTGTCAGAAGGAGTCTACCGCAAAAATTAAATAAGCTAATTACAGTATTATCATTATTTTATTGTTTACATTGTTAATTAGTAAAAGTTTTCGTGTAGGGTCTGAATTCTAAACCGATTTTTTTTTCCTTTAACTATTACCGGTAAAAATTGCAGATTTAGTAAAATTTGTTTGCCCAGTATATAGAAAACTGGTTTGTGTATCAGTATTATTGTTACTAACATCATTATTTTTTTCCCTCAGACGCTGATGGTTGTATAACCTAATACTTTTCTGTTTTTATAGTTTGCTGCCGTGTGATTCTTTGCCTAAATTTTGAGTTATATTTTGGTGACGCTGTTGGATTTACGTAGACATTATTTAGCTATTGATTGTAATAATTTTCATTTGTCACAACTAGTAACTAAGTGTTGTTGCTATAAATCACTTTATTTTCAGCTAACTGCTATCATTAACACTTTTTTTTCTACGCCTTGCTATCGCCGGTGTTTGTTGCCACTCATCGCATTACCTGTATATCTCCAGTAGCGTAGCCAGGGGGGCGGGGGGCTCGAGCCCCCCCATTGGCTTGTGAAGTATGCAAAATCGCACGTTTTTGGTGCTTTTGAGGCCGATTTTTTGTGAAAAATTGAAAATAGCCCCCCTCAAACGTTTGAATTTCCGATTTCGGCCGAAAAATCAGTCTCAATTTCGGTGAAGACCTTTTTTTTTTTGAGACCACCTACCTGATTTTGGGCGGAAAAAACGTTCGAATTTCGGATTTCGGCCGAAAAATCAGTCTCAATTTTGGTGAAGACCCTTTTTTTTTTTTTTTTTTTTTTTTTTTGGAGACCACCTGATTTTGGGCGGAAAAAACGTTTGAATTTCCGTGCTTTCCGAGAAATTCCGTCTTAATTTTCGGACAAACCGTGTGAAACTGATTCAAGAACAATGAAAATTCGGGTCAAGGTTGTTTGCACTTTTCTCACTCTTTCAAAAAAGCCCCCCCTTTTCCAAATCCTGGCTACGCGCCTGTATGTCTCACAAAAGTTTAGTAGACTTGGTGACCATCTTGGTCTTTCGCTGTTCCTACCTGAGGGTATTGTTGGGTTTTTGGTGAATAAATACTGATACTGATACCCGAAAGGTCGTCTTTGTAATGAAGTAGAAACCTATATAACGCAGTTAAATAGACGCAAACTGTGAAAATATGATTAACCGACTCAAAAAGCTTTGCTTATTGACCTTCTAGCTGTAGTAGCGTTTGTTCAAAAAGGCACTGTCTATAGTAGGGTTGTCCAAAGTGCGGCCCTATGGCTATTTCTTGAAAAGCAGCAAATTTGCGTTTCGTTGGCCACTACATAAGCTACGGTATAACTTTTTTGTTTGATTGCCAATATTTTTATCTCCGCGCAGTCTGCATTCCAAAACGAGTGTCAGACGGACGGTGACTTTTAGGCGCAGGAAGTTTATGCACCGCCGAATACGCGTAGGAACTTTTATGCGCCTGGACTTCCATGCTCCGAGACTTTTAGGTGCCAAAGATAAAAAAAATTTTTTCAAAAAGTATTAAAAATTTTTTTTTCGAAAAGTATTTAAAAAATTTTTTTTTCAGTTTTTTTTTTCAAAAAAAAACAATTTTTTAAATTTTTTGTTCAAAAACGTATTTATCTTTCAAATAAAAGCTTTTTTCCAAAATAAAAAGCGTTTTTCAAGCAAAAAAGTTGAACTTCGATTAAAATTTTAATATTTTCGAAGCTTTTCATCTGACACGTGTCAAGAGGAATCGTCAGAATAAAGAGCGCAGGAAAAGAAGCGTCTATAGGAAAAAAGCCGAGCAATGATTAGCTGGAAAAAGATCGATGAGAGAGCGTCATTTGTGTACAACTTTTTAGTTGAGAATGAATTTTTTTTGTCGACAGAGGGAGGGGTTAGAAGTTTTGATAAAAGTGACTTCAAAACCAGATAGATGGAAGAAGAGCAAAAAAAGTTTTGCAAAAAATTGATTACTTATTGTATTTTGTTTAATAATGTCATTTTTATCAAAACTTCTAACCCCGCCCCGCCCTCTGCTGACAAAAAGAATTCGTTCTCAACGTAAAGGTTGTACACAAATGACGGTCTCTCATTGATGCTTTTCCAGCCAATCACTGCTCGGCTTTTTCCCATAGCCACTCCTTTTCCTGCGCTCTCTGTTTTGACGATTCCTCTTGACAAGCGTCAGATGAAAAGCTTCGAAAATATTAAGTGGATTTACACAGTATCCGTTTTTGTTTGTTTTTTTACGTTTTTGCTTCTCCGTGAACAACTATGTCCTTTTTCATTCGCATTTTTATTTGTCCATATCAGCACTAACCAGACTGTCACATACTGGACAAAAACTTTTCGAAAAAAGGTGTAGATTTACTGTCACCCTTCAAAATCTTTTAGAGTTACCGTCACCTTTTGGCAAGAAGCTTCTAACCAAATCAAGGCTATGAAAGAGTGGAAAGTTTTGGATTTAGTATTTATTGGCTTTTTTTTAGATTTACATCAGATTATTTTAAAGTTACTGTCACCCTTTGGCAAAAGAGGCTTTAGATGGCAACGGGCATTATTTTAGTGGTTTATTGATTTTAATTTTAACACACAACTCAACAAATAAAATAATATCAGTCACTAGCCAAAAACTCAAAATTACCTCAGTGTACCTGATGGCAGTGGCCTTGCCACAATTTTGGTACTGTTATGCAAAAGCCAAAGGAGTACCAGATTGCAATGTCGGAAGCTGTTTTGAAATGACAATAGAAAGGATTCGTATTTTCTTAATTGTTAATTAGACGGAAAATAATATCGAGAAGTTTTATAACACAAAATTTAGAAAATGAAATGCTGCAATGATATGAAATTCAGTCAACTCGAGTTTTTCACTTTGGCCAAAAGTTTGGGAAAAGCCTAATATGCATTATCACCAAGTTTGAACTTTTCACGTCTCGCCATTTTCAAGATAGCAATTTTTCTCTTACTTCAGTATAGCCATTTTGTCAGTACTGTAATAGAAGATTAACTTTCGGAAAGTTGGCTTACATTCACTTGAAGAGCAGCTAATTAAAAATTCTGACCCTTTACTTTGTTTTGCCAACAACACTGTCGAAAATACTTACTGAGAATTAGAAACATGCTCTGACTTGTTAAAATTTTGTTTGTAATTGGCAATCTTGGCAAATTTTTTAATTGGAAAAACCTTTTGCGGGAAAATCTACATTATTATCATATCTTCAAAACGAAAGGTTGCACAAAGCTCAAATTTGGTGAAGTTTGTTTTCAGATCTGTCAAACTTTTTTGAGAGATTACCGAGCAAAATTTTTTTAACCTGAATGCGCTTTTACTGCACATCAGTTTAGTTTCTCAGCATATGCCCAGCATTCTTTGATGATCTTTATGATAAGCACACAAAACAATGACAAAAGTTTAAAATGCAATTTACTGAGTCAGTTTGGCCAGATGCACTTCTTTATAATTTGATAATCTGGTTTCTGAGGTCAGTTTGCCACAAATCAATAAGCACCCTATATAGTCATCAGCCAATGCTACTAGAATCTACAAAACCACAGCAAGGACTGCAGATTTAGGGTTCTTGTGTTCCTGTATGCCTTGTAGGATGTTTCCACAGCCATGCTGCATTTTAATACATTGGCTGCTCCAATTTTACTTTTAATCAAACGTTTAAATGTGTTTTTGATTAAGGAATTAATTAATCAGATTTAAATCAAAAACGTAGTTAAAGACAAACACTTTCAACCATACCTTATTACAAGACAACCTGAACAAAGAGCTTCATCTCTAACAAAATTTATCTTCAAACAATCCGTTTCTTCTTTGTTCAGATCAGATGAAGTAGGAACATAACATTACTAATGATGATATTTTAGTGCTAACTATATCGCTTGCGGATACGGATCACTACTAAGCTTTGCTTGCTTTCGTACACGTGTTAAGCTAGAATGAATCACACACGCAATACTGGCTGCTGACTCAGCCGGAACTATGACGTCACAATGTGGGTGGCCACACGCTCCACCCCAGAAACGCACTATGCGGTTCGAAATAACAATACACAATAAACAAAAAGAATAATACACATGGCTTTTGATAACTGAACACAGGGTATTCACACAAGCTGCTTTGCTGGTCTACCACGTTTGTGAGATTGAGCCACTGGCACTGGTGGGAGGTGCGGATCTACATAGGCTGGTTTGATACGATCAATCGATACAGTCTTTTTGTCACCGCTGATTTCAATGTCAAAAGTTTTAGTGCCGCGTTTCAAAACACGAAAAGGCTCTTCATACGGAGGTACCAAAGGCGGACGGTGACGATCTCGACGCAAAAACACATAGTCACAAGATGTGAGTGCTGCCGGCACTGAGGTGTGCTGTGTGCCATGACGGGACATATTGGCAGGTTTGAAAGCTGAAACTTTGTTCTGCAGCCATGGAAGAAAAGGTGCAGTTGACGTGGGGACAAGGGTGGATGGAATCGCTAAATCACCTGAAACTGTCAATGTAGTACCATAGACCAACTCTGCTGATGAAGATTGTAAGTCGTCTTTCGGTGCCGTCCGAATTCCTAGCAGCACGATGGGTAAGGCATCTATCCAGTCTGGCCCAGTAAGGCGTGCCATCAATGCGCTTTTCAGATGTCGGTGAAATCGCTCGACGAGACCATTTGCCTGGGGGTGATACCCAGTAGTGCGGTGAAGGCGAACGCCAAGTTGATGGGTGAAAGACTCCCATAAACGAGCAGTAAACTGTGGGCCTTGGTCGGTGGTTATGTCTGCCGGAACTCCAAAGCGCGCTACCCAGCAAGACAAAAATGCTCTAGCACAACTGGTTACCGTTGCATCCGGCATGGGCACGGCTTCAGGCCATCTAGTGAAACGATCAACCATGGTGAGCAGGTAACGTTGTCCGGAGGAAGGTGGAAGGGGACCAACAATATCCATATTGACATGGGCAAAGCGATCTTGTGGCGGGGGATAGTCAACCAGTGCTGTCTTTGTGTGCGCTTGAACTTTGGCGGATTGACAGCCAATGCATTGCTTGGCCCAGAGACCAACCTCTTTTTGCATCCCATGCCACACGAATTTGCTGGCAACCAGTTTACGAGAAGTTCGGATCGAAGGGTGGGAAAGATTGTGAATGATGTCGAAAATCTTCTTCCGCCATGACGCTGGCACGAGCGGTCGTGGGGATCCTGTGGACATATCACAGAGCAACGGAATGGAACTCGGCCCCACAGGGATTTCCTCCACTTGAAGTCCAGTAATAGCTGTGCGGTATGCCTGAATTTCAGGGCACTGCTGGTCTTTTGCCATAGCGGTAAAATCTAGGTCAAGCAGAGGACGAGTTATTGAAGCTACAGCAGCTCGAGATAAAGCGTCAGCCACTAAGTTGGTTTTGCCGGAAACATGGCGAACATCAGTGGTGAATTCGGAAACGGCGGCAAGCTGGCGCTGTTGCCTGGCCGACCAAGTATCCGATGCTTTGGAAAAAGCGAAGGTGAGAGGCTTGTGATCAGTAAAAATAACAAAACGTCGAGCTTCTAAAAAGTACCGGAAATGGCGTACTGCCAAGTGCATTGCCAACAACTCGCGATCGAAAGCACTATATTTTGGTTTCAGGCTTTCGCAGTTTGCGGCTGAAAAAGGCAAGGGGTTTCCATTGTCCGGTAACCCATTGCTCGAGAACAGCTCCCACGGCTACGTCTGACGCGTCCACGCTCAAGGACAACGGTGCCTCCGAGTGGGGATGCTGTAGCAAGGTGGCAGAAGCAAGAGCCCGTTTAGCTTGCTCAAACGCCAATTGCAGTTCGTGAGTCCACACCAGAATCTTGTTCGTATTAGCGATTGCTTGATAGATAGGAGCCATGAATGCGGCAGCTGCAGGTATAAAACGATGGTAGAAGTTCACCATGCCTGCAAAGCGTTGTAAGTCTTTGACCGTGGTGGGTAACGGAAATTGCTGGATAGCCTCCACTTTGCTGGGCAGAGGGCGAGCACCTTGAGTGTCGATTAAATGGCCCAAAAACTCAATTTGGTCACAACCAAATCGACATTTGTCGATATTAACCACTAATCCAAATTCTGACAGTCTTTGAAAAAGCTGCAGGAGATGCTGATGATGCTCTTCGATTGTTGCACTTGCTACGAGGATATCGTCGAGGTATACGAAGACAAAGTCAAGGGGCTGACAGACGCTATCCATAAGGCGTTGGAAAGTTTGTGCAGCATTTTTAAGTCCAAAGGGCATTCTTAAAAACTCAAATAAACCAAAAGGAGTGATGACGGCAGTCTTAGGAATATCTTCAGGAGCTACCGGAACTTGATGATACCCTCTTACCAGATCAACTTTAGAAAATACTCGTGCTCCAGATAAGCGTGCAGAAAAATCTTGAATGTGGGGAATGGCATATCTGTCAGCGACGGTGACAGCATTTAACCGACGATAGTCGCCACAAGGGCGCCAGCCTCCGGAAGCCTTGGGTACCATATGCAGTGGAGATGCCCAAGGACTTGAAGAACGTCGGACGATACCCAAATCCAACATTTTGTTAAATTCATTCCGCGCTAGAGCTAGCTTAGCAGGGGACAATCTCCTGGCGCGAGCATGCAGTGGTGGTCCGGTGGTGCTAATGTAATGCTGTGTTCCATGATTGGGCGCATCGCCCGAGAACTGGGGGGAAGTTATCATCGGAAATTGAGTGAGTATCTTCGCAAAAACATTTTCTCTCCAAGAAAAGGTGTTGATGGAAGGAGGGGTATCAGGCTCAGCGGCCATCTCCACTGGAGCGTTGGCAAACAATTGGGTATTTACCAAACGATGGTGTTTCACACCAACTAAGAGAGAATGCGCCCGTAAAAAATCCGCTCCCAGCAAGGGTTGGGAAACGCTCGCTACAACAAAAGCCCAACGGAATACGCCTTCTGGAATCTGTATGGTCAACGTTCTGGTCCCAAAAGTAGATATGTGGCTTCCATTAGCAGCAAGGAGGCTAGCACCTGTATGCCCATTTAGCCAATCGAATCTGGTAGCTGGCACGACACTAATTTCGGCCCCCGTGTAAACTAAAAATTTTCGCTTGGATAGGCTGTCCCAGACGTGGAACAGGGCTTTACTGCCAATGCCGGTCGTCGCAGCCTTTAACGACGACCGGCCGACTCGTTTCCCTGATGGGAGCATGGAGGCACACAACGGCGGGCTCGCGCTCCGAAACGGCGGTGATAGAAGCATTCGTCATTTGCACCAGAATAATTGGCAGCGGCTGTTTTACGTTTTGGAGCTTGCACTCGGAAAACTGGCGGAGCCTGGGACCGAGTCAGCCACAATGCATCGGCACGTTGTGCCAACTGGCGAGGATCTTGCTGCTCTAGTCCTGAGAGCACTATGCGAATGTCTTCGGGTAACAACTGGAGGAACAAGAAATTGAAAAGAAAGCAAGGGCGGTGATTGTTCATCAATCCGAGCATCTCGTCCATTAGCTCAGAGGGTTTTCGGTCCCCCAGAGATGGCATGTTCAACAATCTAGCTGCTCGTTCACTTTCTGAGAGATCGTAAGCGCCTAGCAATCTGCGCTTGAAAGCAGTTTACTTGTTTTCTTCTGGCGGGTTCTCAAGAAAATCAATAACCCTTTGCGCGGAATCTTGATCTAGCGCTGCAACTACGTAATAGTACTTTGTATCATCGGCGGTGATATTCCTCAACGCGAACTGGGCTTCAGACAGCTGGAACCATACTTTTGGTTGACTGGTCCAAAAGGCTGGTAGTTTTAAGCTCACTGCATTCTGCTGTTGCTGTTGCTGTGCTGGCTGCTCCATTCTTACTCCAAATCACGATTTGGAATGTCGGGGTCACCAATTTAGTGCTAACTATATCGCTTGCGGATACGGATCACTACTAAACTTTGCTTGCTTTCGTACACGTGTTAAGCTAGAATGAATCACACACGCAATACTGGCTGCTGACTCAGCCGGAACTATGACGTCACAATGTGGGTGGCCACAATATCACAATCAGAGCTGGACTGATCATCGTCATGCAACATTGCAATGGCTGTAGTTGCTCTCATCATAAATTGCAAAAGCTACTGAAGACTATAAACTTATACAGCATATCATTCATGAATATGCAGTACATTCTGTTAGCACAGTTACTAAAAAAAAGTTCAAAACCGGAAGATGTTTATTCCTTCATTCAAAGGTCTTCATTCGTAGGGTATACAGAAGTAAATCAGAGAGTTTTCCACCATTAATGCTCTAATTTAAGTTGTTGAGGGCTTTCGCACAGCACCATAGTTATTTTTGTAATATATATGCAAATTGGTGAAAAAATTTGTACTTCTGCGTACTGGATTTCTCCTGTGCAACTCACATGGCATTTGGCATGCACAGTAAATTTATGTCTGATGTAACAACAATGACCTAAAAAAATGCTACATTTGGGTAGCCACTTAGCAGCTCGTAGCAGTGTTGGGCAAGTTAATGAGAATCGTTAACTTCGTTCAGAGTTAATTCGCTAAGAATTTTCAAGCAATTTTTTTTGAGCTGCAGTTTATGCTCACTAAAATGATTCCATTTCCATACGAGATAAAAATTATTCATTCTGATTTCTGTTACTAAGGTATTGACTATTCTATAATAAAGAGAGACACAGTGGTGACCTGTTTTATTTTATTTTTTATTTCTATGAAAACGAATTCTGAACGAATAAACTGTGAGGCATGTATTATTGTGACGTTGTTTGAATTATATAGTTACGCTTTTATGGCAAATTGGACCTCTTCTCTCCTTCCATATGTGACGGATTTTGACGATACCGATATAATTGTATTTGTAATTACATTTTATTCACGAAGTTGCCTTGGCCAGGAGACAACAAAGGGACCTTTCGGTCTTCGAGTCAAGCTGCCACCTGCCCACCTGTCTACCACACACGGCGGAGGCTTCACACTGTCCCTTTTAATGCTGAACGTCAAGCAGGAAAGCTGTGAATACCAATTTCTAAAGTCTTTGGTTGACCCGACCGGGAATCGAACCCAAGTCTACCGCTTCAGTAGCAGACGCTCTATCCACTCGACCACTGATCGGTTTAATAACCACTCGACCACTGATCGGTTTATAACCATTGTTTTGCCTGTGATCGAACGTTTTGCCCATCAGACCCGGCGCCACGGGGGGCACACCGGGGCCGTGCCCCCCCAACTGGCTGCTTGTGCCCCCCCAAACGAAAATTGTGCTCCCCCAAGCAAGGACTGTGCCCCGAAAAAATCAACAGGCTCGGGGCTTCTGGAGCGCAAATCGAGGCACAAATTAATGTTTTTTGTGGACTGACACCGGATTTTGTCACGTTTTTGGGATGAAGACCTTTTTTTTTTTGAGACTTGAAATTCCGATTGCGGCCGGAAAATCCCTTGAAAATTCTTTGGAGATCTTTTTTTTTTTTCTTTGGAGATCACCTGTTTTCGGCCGGAAAAACCGCTTGAAATTCCGATATCGGCCGGAAAATCTTGAAGAAAATTCCTTGAAATCTTTCCTCCTCACCTTCTTCATTTGCTCCAGAGTGGGATAAATTTCTCGTGCCCCCGTGCCCCTCTCAAATTCACACAAAATAAACTTTTCATGCCCCCCCAAAATTTATTTATGCCCCCCCAAAATTTATTTATGCCCCCCCCAGTCACGCTATCCTGGCGCCGGGCCTGTTGCCCATCCGTCCACCTTCTGAGGCGTTTATATTTAAACAGCTGGTAAGCATAACTTCAGATTAAAAATTCCTACCTACTCAGTATAACTGAGCCTGATCTCTAGCTGTAATATGCTTGAAAAAACAAAAACATGACATTAGTGCTTGAGCAATGGCGTTGCCGTTGCTAAAGCAAATCAAACAACATTAGTTTCGCGCGTGTGGGGTACAAACCAAAAGCGGGATACTGAAGCAGACGTGCATTTTGAAAAAAAAATTTGAAAAAACATTATCACGGCACTGTACTCGATTGCAAACAATTATTATTATTCTCCCATAAGGACGCATCGCCTGGCCTAGAAATTTAACGGATTAACGCAAACATTATGTAGTTTAACGAAAGTCATAGTTAGTAAGTTAGGTTACAATAGCTTTTTAACTTTTTAACTCAATGAAAAACTTAACTTTGTTATCAACGAATTAACGAGTTAATGCTCAACACTGGTTGGTAGACATGCCAAAAATGGATCGTTTCGCGAACACCCTTTGTTTTTTCAGCGATGAATTAATGTGGATTTACCTTGCGACAAGATCACTTTGTTAGAGGATCACTGGCAACCCTACAATATTGGAACAGTAACGGAATCACAATATCTATATCATATGAGATAGTTGAACTTTGGAAAAGCAATGGAATGATATTTTGTACAATATAATGACATGGCATGGTGGTTTGCGGTACGTAGTGAGGATTTGGCTTCAGAGCATGTGCTCCGTATAAAAGAGGAAGATAGTTTAATTGTTTAACCAAATGAGACTTAGATCGCCTATAGGCTATAATTAAAACTTACTAAAAGCAATTTTGCATTACATCTAACCAGTGTTTGGCAAGTTAAGGAGAAACGCTAACTTCGATAAAAGTTAATTCGCTAAGAATTTTCAAGCACTTTTTTAAACTCAGTTAGGGCCAGTCTACACTGTGCGTAAAATCGTCAGCTTACGCGCGTAACCTTAGTTTATTTTAAAGAAAAATTCCGTAAGCCCAGGCGTACCACCTTACGGGTATAGCACCTTACTAGAGTAAAATTGCCAGCGAAAAAAATTTGCTAAAAGAGCAAATTTTTTTCGCCGGTACGCTTGCAGGCCCGGCGCCAGGATAGCGTGACTGGGGGGGGCATAAATAAATTTTGGGGGAGCACGAGAAGTTTATTTTGTGTGAAGTCGAGAGGGGCACAGGGGCACGAGAAATTAATCCCAGTCTGGATGAAATGAACAAGGTGAGGAGCAAAAAGTCAAAGGGATTTTCCGGCCGAAATTGCAAATTCAAGCGTTTTTTCCGTCCGAAAACAGGTGATCTCCATAAAAAAAAAAAAATCTTCATCCCAAAAACGTCACAAAATCTGGTGACAGTCCACCAAAAACACTGATTTGGACCTCGATTTGCGCTCCAGAAGCCCCGACTCTGTTAATTTCTTGGGGGTACAGTTCTCGCTTGGTGGGGCACAATTTTCGTTTGGGGGGGCACAAACACTCAGTTGGGGGGGCACGGCCCCGATATGCCCCCCCGTGGCGCCGGGTCTGTACGCTTGTGAGCTCGTAAGCTCACGATTTGCGTGAAATTCTAAAAACTGGTCTGCCAGGTCTCAGGGTAGACTAAAATTAGGTTCATAAGTTTTGTTGAAAAAAAGTTGATTTTCAAAAGTGAAAGTATGCGTGTTGGTTTGAAATAGCCTAGTTCAACATGAAAATGGTCAATTTGCGGCTCTATGAGGAAAAACTTGCAAAAAAAAGGCCTAGGTCGATAGGTCCAAAAGTGAATTATAAATTGTTTGTTGTTATGTAACATTTGGTTAGCCTATTCCTAGTAAAGAAATATGAAAATTAAAACTGATGTGTGGTGTGGCGATGCAGATCACAGTCCTGACCAGGGGGACTAGCTTAGGCCAAAACCAGTACCAATAGGCCTACCAGCATGGTACGGTAGGTCCAGGCGCGTAGCCAGAAATTCGCAATGGGGGGGGCTGTTTGGAGCCCCCCCCGCCGGAGACCAATGGGGGTCTGGGGGCAAAGCCCCCAGCTGCCGGAGGCTGGGGGTTTGGGGGCAAAGCCCCCAGCCGCCGGAGGCACGGGGGTGTGGGGGCGGAGCCCCCAGCGCTCGAAAATTTTGCATTTTTTTGCAAAAATAACTTCATTTTAGGGCTATTTTGATTAAAAAGTAATGATTTTAAAACGTGGCTTAGAAATTGACAGTACAAACAAAATTAAACTGGTAGCATAAATGGGCTATTTGGGAGGTGGCTAATGGTAAAATGTAGTTCTCTTGTTTAGATGCTGGTAAATTATAAAATCGAATAGTGCAATAAAACTCACTCGGAGTAATCTATTTCGTGTACAGTTTATAGAGAAAAGTAATTGGGGGGGGGCTAATGAAAAGAGATTTGAGAGAAGTGATTGGTAATTAACGAATACTGAATAGGCTCCCCCCCCCTATTGCTTAGTTTATGGTATGTTTGTTGATGACACCTCTTTTCAGCATTTTTACACTTGCGATCAAATTTGATTGCTTATTTCTTACCATTTATCAAAGGTTTCATTTATTTGTTAGTTTTATTTTTGACAAATTAGCCCCCCCCCCCTGAACATATGTTTCAAAAGATGTTTTAAATTACTATTTAATCCACTCCAGTGCATAAAACAGTCTCCAAAGTGCTAAAAATGTACTGTTTTTCCCATTCTGCATTTTGTTCGACATGTCAATGGGGGGGGGGGGCTTTGCCCCCCGGCCCCCCCTGGCTACGCTACTGGCTAAATACGTGGTATTTTCCTAATTCTGCATTTTGGTCGGCAGTTCATTAGCCCCCCCCCCTAAATAAACATTTCAAAATAGTCTAATCCAGTGTAAAAGACAGTCTTAGAAATGCTAAAACGTGGTATTTTCCTTATTCTGCATTTTGGTCGGCAGTCCATTAGCCCCCCCCCCCCAAATAACGTTTCAAACTATGCTTGAAATCATTTTTTAGTCTAATCCAGTGCAAAAGAGAGTCTTATAGGCGGTTCACACTAGTCCGGAAAACGGAAAGCGGAACGTTTTTTCCGTTGGTAGGGCATGTTCTCACTAAAAGCGGATTTTTTACTATTTTTCACGCGCGGAAAACTTCTCGCTTTCAACGGAAGAAAAATGAAGTTGAAATATTTCAACTTTTTCCGTTTCCGCGGGCGGAAAGTCGATAGGCCTACTCAGGTGTTCAAAGTATCAACGATGCACTGTGCTCAGTGAAACATTGATCAAAACCAAACAGAATGTTTTTATTACACAGTAAAACATTTTGGCTCTTGATTGTAAAGTAGACTTTAATCAGACTGGCATGTAGGCACAGTATAGGCTAGGCTTATAGCTTGAAGACTTAATCCATTTTTGGTCAAGGCATGCACCGTAGCCTACTGCAGCAAACACTAAATAGTGGTACCAGTGTCTCAGCTATGGTGGCCTACTGGTATAGGCCGTTGGCCTAGCCTTGTGGTCATAGCATCTGCTTTGCAGTGAGTTTAGAGAGCAGTTTAGTAGCGTATATACCGATTGGCTATCGATACCGGCACCCTCTTCAACAGTTCAACTCTCCTAGTTTTGCCTCTGCCAGTCTACCGGTAGTTAGTCTATGGTGCATTAAGTAAAGCGCAAAAATTTGTTTGATACTGGTGGAGTTCAAAATGCAATACCAGTAGCATGCTATTTCCCAATTATAGGGTAGGCCTACAGTTGCAAGCATTGTTTTGCATTTTTTATCAGGTTTATTACCGGTACTTAGTGCAGTACAGCTGTAGGCTAGCCTTTACCCTAAAAACTGTGATGGTGAATTCAAACTGTGATTGCATTATGGATTTAAATCAAAATTTAATTGAACTCAGAGGCCTAGTGCGTTGGTAGCCTACATATCAGATATCCTTGTTGGTATGATCTACTGGAAAACAACCTACTGGTAAGTTGCATGTATTTTAGAGTTACGATACTAAGTTGGTTGTTGTCGCATGCGGTCGTTAATATAAACTGGTGGTACTGGTATATGGTAGCACTAGTGCTGGGCAAGTTAATGAGAAATGTTAACTTTGTTGAAACTAAGAAGGAAGTGCCTAGAATACCGGTCCGGTTTCGGACACCAAATCACTGCTGCGCCGGCAGCCTGTTATATTGCTTTTTTCTCATTGCTTCGGTTTAAATACGGCACTTTACACAAGAAATGCGAAGCACAGATGATGTAGTGGCAGGTATGCATGCCTGCTTACCCGAGGGTTAGGGTATCGATTCCCGTCAAATACACTTGGCAGAAATAGCGCTAGAGAGTTACTTCGCTACCTAATTCTTTTTTTTTCTCTAAAACCTTATGATTAGAGTTAGGGTTCGGGCAGCGATGCCAGCTTGAGAGATAGTAAATTGAACAGCAAATTAAAAGAGTGGCGCCGCTGGTGCAGCAGCGATTAGATGTTGAACACTAGGCCGGTGCAATAGACACTGCCAACTAAGAATCTTCAAGCAGTTTTTTAAGTAGCCTAAGTTAAAACTGAAAAACAAAAGTGATGCAAGTTAAAGTTAAAAGTTAATTTTTTTTAAAATTCAATATTACCCTGCAGCTAATGCCCAATAACATGATTCCATTTTCATACGAGATAAACATCACATACTGATACTCATTCTGATTGCTATTACTATGGTACACTATTTCTATTCTAATAAAGATAGACAGAGTGGAAGCTTTTTTTATTTTATTTTTTATTTCTATTACCATGGCATTAGTACACATGTGTAGCCTAGAAATTCTTTGGATTAACGTAAACATTAAAGTAGATTAACAAAAGTTATTGTTAGTAAGTTAACTCACAAAGGTTTTTAACTTGTTATATAAAAAAAAACTTAATTTTGTTGTTAATGAGTTAATGCCCAGTACAGGGTAGCACCATGCACTGCATTGTTATTGTATTATAGCATGAAAGAAAAAGCAATGGTATGTCTAATATCAGCAATTGCGACTTGCATTGAATTAAAATTTGGAAGCTTTTGGCATACAGTATCATCTGGTGTTTGACCAGTAGCATACTGCATAGCTTGGGGGTGGTAAGGCCTTCCATTGGCCCGTCGACAAAAATCACAGATGCAGAATAAGGAAAATACTTTTGTACTGGAATGAACTCAAAAATAAAAGTATTTGAAAAAAATTTTTTTTTGGGTGGAGGTAATTTGTCAAAAATAAGACTCATTACCTCACAAATCAGGAAAACTTTGAAAAATGACCAAATAAGCAATTAAATTTGATCGCTTGTTGGAAAATGCAGAACATAGGTTTCATCAAAACAAATATAAGCTCAGAAATGGGGGGCGGGCTGGCTATTCAGTATTATTAGTTAATTGCCAATCACTTTTCTCTGATCTCATTCCATCAGCCCTCCCAATTATCTTTTGCTACAATATAAAATGTATGTAGTCGTTAGTTGAAAAAGATCACTCCGTTTGAGTTTGATTGAACTATATATTTGATTTTATGATTTTTTTACCTGAGCGTAACTGAACTTTTACCATTAACCACTTCCAACAGAGCCTGTTTATGCAACCAGTTTAATCATGTTTTTGCTCTGCTAATTTCTATGCGACATTTTAATAGCATTAAGTTTTATCAAAATAGGCCTAAAATTTAGCTATTTTTGCAAAAAAATCCCAAAGTTTAGAATGACTGGAGCTTTGTTTCCCCCAGACCCCTGAAACAACCCCTCACATTACAGATTTCTAGCTACGTGCCTGCAATTGAAATAGTGCACACTACGCATCAGTACTTCGAAAATGTAGCCAGATCAGCATTAGCAGTATGTATTATACACTATGGACTTCTTTGATGTGTACGTAACCACGTGCCGGTACCATGCTTTTAGCTTTTGTACTGAAAATGTAACTGTACTGTACCATACGCACACACCATCTACTGTACTTCTAATCTTACATTTTGGTAATATGCCAGCAATAAGTAGCTATGTTCATGTAAACCCATGTCAATTGTCCAATGGCCATCATCAGAACCAAACAGTCTCTTAAGAATAGTTTATATGCAGAGCATTGATTTCTTCACAAAAAATGTAGATCAAAGCACATTAACTTTGTAACTGATTTAGTAATTGCACTACTGGGTGGCCTGTAGTCATATGGTTTACTTTGGTGTTTGTCCAAAGCGATTGCAAGGCTTTCTACACTTCTTTTATTATTTATTGGAGAATTATAGTCATTTTTGATGAAGATTTTCTGTTAGTCAAAGGATCGGGTAATTAATGGGCAATAGCAGTGGGTGACAGTGGACTACATGTTAGCCAGTTGTCGCTTGGTGCAACCTTGGGTTACAAACAAGATGTTTAGCAGTTTTGTTACATTTTGTTGTACTTAATGTGTAGCTGAGGAATGTTCAGTACGATGGAAGACATTACACGATTGCTATGCTAAAGAAAAAAAGCGCTCAAACTTCCAAGTGGTTCTGCAGCACCAAAAAAAAGAAATGAAGATTGTTTCTACTACTTAAGTTTTTAGATGATCATTTGTTACAACCCAGGTATAAAAGTTTGTTTAAAAAATTCTTCAGCTAAACGTTGACTATTGTCTTCTAGGATTATGTTATATGAGTTATATAAGGTACAGCATCTTAATGTATCTAAATCTCTAGCATATACTGTTACATCAACAATACAAAATTATTGATGCAGCATAAACAAGCCATTAACAGAACCAAACTGGGTACCAGTAGTTTAAAAAACATATACTTAGCTTTTCAAATGCTTTTAAATTTTCAAAATGTTTGTAATTTTGACTTACGCACTAAACATACTCTTTTTAATATTTTACATGAATTGTAAGCAAAATTTTTGTGAATGCCTTCTAGATTTTTGCTAAGCGATATGCATTTCAAGGAGCAATGTGGCACCAAACTATTCTGTGTAGATGAACAATTTTGAAGTGGTGCAGAATTTGAATATGACTTTTAATAAAGTCAATTTCATTTTGCTTTTGCAATAAGCTTTTCAAATAGAACTCTTCAGTTGCAATCTCTGCCTGGTTTGGTAAGTGGGAGCAAGCAACATCCTGCTTACCACATACCAAACCAGACAGAGATCGCAACTGAAGAGTTCTATCCGAAAAGCTTATTGCAAAAGCGAAATAAAATCGAGTTTATTGAAAGTCATATTCAAATGTACTGTGTAGCTGGCTGTTGACTGCAGAGGCTACAGTCAGTACCTGTGACTGAGCTAAAGCCAGTGATCCAGTCTAGATTGGTTCCAGTTCCAATATTGGTTATATAACATTGATAGAAGCATAAACTCATGTAGTAAGTCCCTGATTTTCAACAGATGAGTGGCACTAGTGTAAATTATGATATAAATAAGAACGGTATTATATTGTAATTACATTTTATTCACCAACTTGCCTTGGCCAGGAGACTGCGAAGGCACTTTTTGGTCTTTGAGTCAAGATGTTGCCTGCCCACTTGTCTACCAAACATGGCAGAGGCTTCACACTGTCCCTTTAATTGCTGAACGTCAAGCATGAAAGCTATCAATGCCAATTTTTGTAGTATTTGGTTTGACCAATCGAGAATCGAACCCGAGTCTACAGCTTTAGTAGCAGACGCTTTATCCACTTGACCACTGATCGTTTTAATTATAATACCAGATGATTTGTTTAGCACTGCTAGTAATTACCAACTCAATGAAGATACACTTCAAGCTCTTGATTTCACGCAACAGGATGTTGATGAAAACCTTATTTATTGTACGTACTATTCAATAGAATTTGGCCAAATGATTTGTAAGCATGGACTAGTGATCTACTAACTATTCTTAGCTAATAGTTAAGCACCATACTTTTTGTTTGATATAATAAAGTTGAATCCAAGTTTGCTGCTGCTTAAAACCTTTAATTGAAGGCTTTGGAAGCTGTAATCATGTGATTTGAAACCACTTTTCATGCTGACATCATTGTACGATGCAGCAGCTGTAGCTATTACCTTTGTAGCCTAAAAAAAATATCACAGTGGAACAAAAGTACTTCTGCTTTTTAATGTGAGCAGCGAGCACACATTTGCATAATGTTATGTTTTTGTGTAATCTCAAACCTTTATGTAGCAATGGCTTTTTTAGACTGTTATAGCTTTTATTTTATAGCAATAGCTCACTATTACGTTTTTTGTTATTTTCAGTGCAAAGCGAGGGTGCAGTCAGAGCAGCAAGTGTTAATGAAAGTTCTTTAAGCAACAATACCAGTTTAGAAAAAGAGTCAAGTTGCAAGATTTTCAAGAACGATGTGTCACATTTCTCTTGGTTGGTTTAAGTTGGTAACTGGTTAAAATCAACGATTGATAAAGCGAGAATAATCAACTAAGCGAATGAAGCAAAGTTTTACAACAGTAAGACCTGATTATACATACGAGGAACTCAATAATGATTAGAAACTTTTCAACTGGTGTGTAGGCAATTATGGTTTTTAGCTTTCTTAAATTTTAAATGGCCATCATAAATATTTATTAAAAAACGATGTCTACTTGGGAAAAGAGTCATTTCTTTTACAACCATTGAGAGAAAAAAGACGTCACATCTTCTGGTGGGAACTAAGAGCGGAGTTTATGAGATTCTTTAACTATTTTTAACTTCAGTGCAAAATTACACGTAACATAATTTTCAGGAGAGTGGTACATGCTAAACCAGTACGTATATTAGGTTTCAAAAGTGTTAGTTCTGATATCTTCACTTAGGTGTTCTAATAATATGTTTTAGGAAAAAGTACTGGAGTTGCTGCAACATAACCCCGAAATTGTAGACCAACAATCAAGCTTCGACGATGTCGAATTTTTCTGCAGCACATTAGCCGCAAAGTTGCTTAAGCTATCTAGCGGCTTGGCAGGAAGACTGATGAGTGACATTTTCTTGCTGTTGAGAAATGCTAAAAGCTATTCGAGCTAACTTCTTGTTGCTGTTACCAGAATAAAGAACAACAAAAATAATGTTAACTTTATTGTAAATAAACTGTTAGTGACAATGACCTATGTTACCTGCTGCTAATAAGGCCCGGCAGGTAGTCGTGTAGTCTGACCACTGTGGTCACTACTCTTTTTTTTTTCCGTTAAATTAAAATTTGTTTTACCCGTTGATAAGAAATGTATACTTGTATTAATACTGTTTATACACAAAATTTCATTGATTGATGCTGTCGGTACAGTACGATTTTAATGACGTCAAATGCAAGCTTTTACAGTATTATATTGATCATTGGCCCAGACGATGCCAAAACAGAATTTTATCTTATTGGTATGGCGTTGGATGGAACATAATGTAAGACGTTATTCAATCGTGACATTTTCTTCCACGACCTTTAATTAAATTTTAAAATTTAAACTTCGGCTACGAGCCACTATATGTTATGTTTCATGATATGTTGTAGTAGGAAATGTGATGGAAGACCAGCTTCCACTCCATCATCCTAATATTTAATTCTATGCTTTAAAACGTTCTATCCCAAAATTTGCTTTTTATTGCTTGCCCTGCTTATTATTTGCTATATATCTCATCTACATACAGCCTGGGACCAAAGTTAGAGTAGAGGTGGAGACTGAACTTTAATGCTATTTCGGAAAAAGATAGAGCGTAGTAAAATCTACTCGCGTTGATTTGAACTTTCTTGCTGATTGCCGTTTGATTTTATCTCTACGATTTTATACGACTGAATAGCATTTAAACTTGTAAGGATACAAAACCAGAAGTGCAAATATCTTGGAAACGGCAACAACTAGCATGTTTAAATCAACGCGAATGATTTTAGTGTGCTGTACCTTTTGTCCAAGTAGCATTGAAAATCAGTCTCGATTGCCTTTCAAAGGCACTTTAGAAAAACTAAATGTTTGCCCAAAATTGTTTTGATTGTTACTTGTTGGTTTGGGTGTTTTTTTGATCAGCAACTTTGCCGTTCTTAATGGCGGTAAGCTTGTTCGCATTGAGATGATCTTATGTGGTAATTTTGTTCACTGTTCAAATTACTATTGGGCTCGAATCCTAAGCGCTGTACTTCATGATATTCCAGGAAATGTACGAATGTAAGTAGTGCTTGCAGAGGCGTCGCTAAGGATGGTGGCACGCTGGGCGGGATTTCGTGGTGGTACCCTTTTTTATTCCAAAAATAGGTGCGGACCAAAAAAAAAAAGAAAAAGGTCTTCGCTGCAAAGTGAGTGGGTTTTCAGTCCAAAAGTATGTGAAGACCAAAAAAAAAGGTCTTCGCCTAACAATTAGTGGGTTTTCGGCCTAAATGAAGATGGGGACTAAACAAAAAGAAAGGTATTTGCCACAAATTGGTGGAGTTATGGTTTCAAATCATAATATGGTGACACCCGGCACGGGCCGCCCGCCTACCCCCTAGCGACGCCACTGAGTGCTTGATCCTAAAGCAGCATTGCTAGTGGGCTAGCAAAATATTACCGCTTTTAAACGATCTACCTGTAGGTTTATATGTTATATCTACTTTCCCACTACAGTAACAACTGTGTTCACGATACTTGCAATAAAATCAATCTTCGCTTCGATAATTTCTGCCATTGGATAGTTTCACATTAAAGCAATTATAGTCTGTATTGGAGTCATTGAGACGCATTAGCTGGAGTCAGTTGTTTGTAAACCTTTCATCCGCATCTCCCTATTTACTGGTGTAACTGGGGGGAACAAGCACTTCAAAGTTGGCCTTGTTAAGTCAAATCAAAAAGCTAAATGATTGTATGAGGTTCATTAACAGACAGCGGAAAGACTTACAACGTTAGCACTTGACAGGTGACGTTGGGAAGACTTGTTTGTAATTTCGCTGTCTTTTGTGGGGGTAGCTAGGCAAACATGCTATTGAAACCCGACATTATGATAAGTGGAGTTTGAATTCAACATTACGTAGAATTAATGGCACTATACCCTGCAGGCCCGGCGCCAGGATAGCGTGACTGTGGGATCAGAAATAAATTATGGGGGGGTACGAGAAGTTTATTTTGTGTGAATTCGAGAGGGGCACGGGGGCACGAGAAATTTATCCCAGTCTGGATCAGATGAACAAGGTGAGAAACAAAGATTCAAAGGGATTTTCCGGCCGAAATCGGAAATTCAAGCGGTTTTTACAGGTGATCTCCAAAAACAAAATAAAGGTCTTCTCCAAATTTGCAAGGGATTTTCCGGCCGTAAACAGGTGGTCTCCAAAAAAAAAGAAAAGGTTTTCTCCAAATTTGCAAGGGATTTTCCGGCCGAAATCAGAAATTCAAGCGGTTTTTCCGGCTGAAAATGGGTGATCTCCAAAAAAAAGAAAAAAGGTTTTCATCCCATAAATGTCATGATATCCGTTGTCAGTCCACAAAGAACACCAATTTGGGCCTCGATTTGCACTCAAGTAGCCCCGAGACTGTTAATTTCTTCGGGGCACAGTCCACGCTTGGGGGGGCACAATTTTTGTTTGGGGGGCACAAGCAGTCATTTGGGGGGAGCACGGCCCGCTATGCCCCCCGTGGCGCCGGGTCTGCTACCCTGTATCACAGACATCAAATGATATATTATTCCTGCTCCTCTTGTATTGGTTGTATAATACACATAATAATCGATCATTCAGCACATCATAATGAAGTTTACTACGAAGCAAGACTGTAAAAAGACTTGACATTAATACAAGTGCAAGTTGCAACATCCAAGGGACAAAAGAGAACCGGTAAAGTTTTCAGGTTTTTTTCTTGGCCGCAAGGTGTTTTTCGTGGCCGAGGCAACAAACAAAGTAAGCAACTGCACTGAAACTGGCTGTAATCCAATAGCTACGCCCTACGGTCTAATCCTCCATTCTCTTCGCTACTGCTGCACAATCAAACATGTGACAGTGTATAGAGTAGACTTATTTGGCATTTACCTGCTAAACAGTTTTGCTTAATTGACAGCTTGAAGTTTTCTCACTTCATCACAAATTTGTACACACACAGTCTTTAACGTGGCAAAGTGGTTTTTGTCATATCATCTCTCGTTGCAAAACAGCTTTTTTGACTTTGGCAATTGCTACCATGGATGACAACCTTTCACGTTGCGCTTGTATTAGTGTGAACATCAGCGCGCAAAAATTGCTGCTGTCCGACGCGGAAATTACGTTTTCCGTTCTCCGCTTTCCGCTTTTCCGTCTAGTGTGAACCGCCCATAAGATAGGTAACAGTAAAAACATACGAACATCACAATACTTGTACTATTATACCCAAAAACATTAAAATAATGGAGCCACAACATTACATAATATTAAAAATTATGTCACTAACAGCGTGAAAAAAATTAATAATATTCATAACAACTAGGCTGCTTCACTAACAGTTTGAGAAAGTATGAAAAGGATCTATTGCAAAACATTATGTACTGGAAAAGGTTTTTAGCTGCACAGAGATGTATATTAATTGTTCCGTCCGTATATAAATCTCGGTGGAGCTAAAAACCTTTTCCAGTTCATAATGTTTTGCAATAGATCCTTTTCATACTTTCTCAAACTATTAGTGACGCAGCCTAGTTGTTATGAATATTATTAATTTTTTTCACGCTGTTAATGACATAATTTTTCAGTATTCCTTTTTTTCACGTTGTTAGTGACATAATTTTTCAATATTATATTATGTTATTGCTGCATCATTTTAATGTTTTTGGGTATTATAGTACAATTATTGTCATGTTCGTATGTTTTTACAGTTACCTATCTTCTGCTGTTGTTTTTTTCTCATTTATCTTTTTGTAACTGCAAAAGCAGCACTGCCGAAAAAAAGTGTAGTGTTTGCTGTGCTCGGCAACTTGCAAATAATCTGTCACAAACAGCTAAAAAATTGTAACTTCATTTTTTGGCCTTCGCATAATATGAAAGAACGACAATATTTCGCATAATACAACCATTAGAAAGAACGTCTAATAATTTAGCTTGTGCCCTCCAGTGGTTTTTATGCTTATTTTCTGCACGTTTTGCGCTGCTCAAAACAGGTCTTTCAAAACGAAACTTAAATAAAAAAGGTCTTAAAATTGAGTCATTTTTGCAAAAACACAAAACTTTTTTTTGCGTTTTTTTCTGAGACCCCCGTCCAAAGTCACAAATTTTAACACCTCACCCATGCCCCCCCCCCCCCCCCCCCCCCCCGCTTTTGAAAATTTTTCATTTGATACATTGAACAGTGAACAAAAACCTTCGGTAAAAAAACCGGTCGACCGGGCCGGTCAGAAACCGGTCAACCGGCGATGATTTTGAAATTTACCGGTCGGGTCGAGAAAATCCTGACCGGTTCCATCTCTGCCAAGGACACAAAAAAAATCCGAGGCCAAGGCCAAGGACAGCCTTTCCGAGGACAGACACTCTCGAGGCCAAGGACAGGAATGCTCGAGGCCTAGGCCAAGGACCAAGGTCACAAGCGCAAGTGCTCTCCAAAAAAAAAACGTTTTCACAAAAATTTTTCAGGCGATTTCCACAAAAAACGTTTTCCAAAAAATTTTTCAACCGCTTCACAGAATTTTAACAATTCAAAAAATAGTTCTGTCCTCGAGCCGAGGACAGGCCAATTTTCGAGGACTTGAGGTCTCGAGGCCAAGACCAAGGACTTGACCTTCGAGGCCAAGCCAAAGGACTTCAAAATGTGTCCTCGAGGACTCCACCTCTGGTACTTATGCTTTTATTCTTGCTTAGCTGATTTCATTGGAACTATTAACAAATTTAAATGAGAATGAATCAAACAGGATAATCACATTATTTTTGGTCCAAAATTACAAATTTTAGTCCACTAAAACGTCAACAACTTAATGCATTATAACTAACATCTACTTGCGACTTTTTTCTGCTGCAGTAGATCCAATATAAATTGGTGTTGTATTAACAAGTTAAATTAGTCCTTTAGCAAAATAGGTAGAACTAATTTACTAGTTTACAGAAACATCACGTCTTACAATCCTACTTCATTTGACAACATCTTAATGCTGTCTGCATGGGTATTGGTTTCAACCCTCGTGACGCAAATGAGACGGAGCCCCCATCGCGGGCACATTTCCATGTTTTAAAGTCAACTAACTAACTTCATCATTAGTGTGAAGAAGGGTCTACAAAACGCAAGGAATTTTGGAATATTATGTTTATTTTTTCAAAAAACTGTAGAAATTGTATTTTGTTTTCAATTTGAAATTGCAAGTCCAACTGATACAAACATGATGCTTCCAAATAACATTTGCAGCTAACGCGACCACCCAGGTCTACGAGAGAGGGTTTGGGGGATAAATCGTACCCGGGCCTTGATCTAGGAGGGCTCGGAAGAACCTAAGTTCAGCTCTCAATCAGTAGTAGTTCAACTCTTAGCACTCAATTAGAAGCGATACACTAAGTTTGTGATTTAGGCCAAAAACTCAAATCCTGGTGAAAACCTTTTCTAATCTTCACTTAATGACAGGCCAAAAACTAGTAGGATTTTCGGCGTAGACCTTTATTTTTGTTCTTCAGCTACTGTAATTTCCGGTGGACCAAAACGGTAATTTTCAGTTTTGTATCCCCAGTCAAAATTTTTCTATGAGGCCCTGCAGGCTTCGACCGCTCCGCTTGATTGCGGAACCACGTGTGGTTAGGTGACAGAAGTTTCACTTTAATGCAGTAGTCTCAAAACCAATTTTATAAGTTCTCGTTGTTTTGGAAACTCTTCCAGTTGCTTTGTTCTTAAAAGTACGTGTTTGTTTGACTCTAATATTTTTACAATCGCATTGTCTCATTGATATCTTTGTTAAACCGTTTACAGTGCATGCTTTGGGAAATAAAACAGTTAAAATATTTTTAGAAAATTTTTTATGCAAAAGGAACGTGAAGCTTGAAAAATATCGTTTGCTCTGTTTTAGCAATGTAACTTGTAACTGGAACTTGATATTTTTGAAAAACTGTTTTGGTATCAAAAGTTTTATTTGCTTTATAAAATAAGAGTCAAGCAGCAATTTATAAAATAAAAACCCTTCATAATGGTTCCACGTTAAGGAAAAAAAAAAGATTGAAACTCGCCTTTTTTTATGGGTTCATAAATGCCCATGAAGCAGCCACTGTGTACTTCTGTACTTTGTGCATGACAAACCACAGCAACATGGTCCTGTGGTTTGAATCTCAAACTTTCTTTTTAAGTTTTTGTCAAGCTGTTTTTATCAAGCTGTCTAATAGTCTATGGTTCCATTACAGCCGGTAGGAGTGTTCATAATTGAAAGTAAAAGTTAAAGTTCTTTTTCAAGGACGCAACGAAGCTTTTTTAAGACATATATCACGCGTATGTTTAAAGGGAAATACGCATGATATCCTTTTCAACGTATATGCAAAAAGAAAAAAAAAGGCAAAATGCATGCAATTACATGATAAGCGTATTTCTGCCGCGCAAATACGCGTGATCGGTAAAACCCCCATACTGTTGAGACCGAGCTTTACACGAATTTCTCGATTTAATTACATGACACGTTAACGATACTTTTTTCGGCATTAATTGCTCATTGCGATAAGGTAAAATTACAATATTTCAAATAATGAATGAACAAAATATAAATTTAAATTATCGAGACATTTGTAAATTTTGCTTTTTGCAAATTATGGCATGAAGCGCTGATCGAGGCGTAATGCAAAGAAAAAGTTTGTGAGTTCAAACCATGAAAAAATATTAAGCCATTGCAATTATACTGTGGAGGTGGGCGGAAATAATTTGTAATTTCAAGATTCTTTCTTGGAGGTTTTCTTTATATGTTAGTACGCCACCAGTGCGGTACCAATCAAGCTTGGAAAAATTATACGCCATCTTCATAAATGGCAGTAACTAAGTTAACGACGTACACAATAGGTTTCCGGACAAATGGGTCCGGGACAAATGGGTCCCAGACAAATGGGTCCTGGGCAAATGGGTCCTGGATAAATGGGTCCCAGGACAAATGGATCCCGGACAAATGGGTCCTAAAAGTTATAAAAGTGATCGCCCTAAAAGTTAAGAAAAATAGTAGAAGTTCAAAATATAGCGCAATTGTTAAATGATATTTGTAGAGTGACGTGTGCTTTGTTTAAAATCAAATAATAAGTGACTAATATAAAAAATTCCGCTTTGATTGTACGTAAATATGTCAAATATGAAAAAAACAAGGCTTTATTCGTTTTTCGAAACCATTGTTTGGTGAATAGGCCTACTAACAGATAAGTTCCATGCAGGACCCATTTTGTGGCTTGTCTGTCCAAACATGAATTTTTGCTTTTTAAAGTCGTAGGTAGAATTGCGAAGTAGATAAGTTGCAAATGGGTTCAGTTGGAGTTAAAAAACAAACCTCTTTTTCGATGATCTTTGCAGTAAGTAAAGAACATTGGAGAATTTCTAAAATTCAGAAAAATGAGAATCCTCAAAAAAGTATAATTCTCTGCATATGAACATGGAGAAGAGACTTTGCACACTTGACAGCGTCAGAGTGTGCAATAGTTATCCTTTCATAGTTTTTTGTTAATATATTGAGATTCACAATGAAATAATGAAAAGCCAAGGCAGAAAATTACAAACCTTACAACTTTTCTCATATTAACAATATAAGATTGTTGAATATAAGTACTGCTAAACAAAATTTCAAAATAAACAGGTAAATTCCGAAACGATGTATATTGGTTTCAATTCATGTAGCTGAACAACAATATTTTTGAAACAATTGTCACTGCTAAACGCTCTTAATACGAGTAGTTCTTACCAGTGATCAGAAACTCTGAACCTGCTGTCTGTTTAGATATTTGTTTACAACAAACAAAATTCAAACTGCAATGTAGAAATTATCATATTTTGACATTTCTTCAAATCAAAATGAATTTATCGATGGTGGCTGATCTCTATCACCAGCCAGTTGATCGAGCGGTTACGCATTTGTCTTTGGATCGAAAGGTCTGAGGTTCAAACCTTGGACCGGTCAAATCGGACACAGAGTAGCCAACGGCTCGCCACCGCTACAACATTTCTGCTAAATGAGATGTGTTGCCCGGGTGCAATGACCCAAAGATGAGCCCGCAAACTCGTTACACGCTTCGGCGTAATACAGCGAGTATAATGAAAGATTTGACTTGATTTGGTTTAGATCTCTCTCAGATCTGTTCAAGTAATATACTTAAAGTAGAGAGCGGCTCTGAGCGAAGTATCTTAATGCAGCTAAAATTTTGAAGACCAAGATAAGCTTCCCACCCAAGCATTAAATTCGCAGGTGCTGTTATGCCGTAGTCTTAGCAGCGTGAATCTCCGAGACAGAATGTGGTTTTTTTTCCGATTTACTTTCAGTAAAAATAAATATTAATTAGTACATCGCTGCTTGTACGTAACTGGAATTATTACAAAGTCATAATGTGGAAATTGTTTGTTATGGGAACCGTTCTATGTGTTATTTCAATCAACTTGGTGAAATCATTAAAATGTCCCGGTCAGATGGTTTTCGAACAGAATGTGAAGAACTTGAATGAGGCTAAAAAAGCAGTAAAGTACATAAAGATGTTCGATTCATTAACGAATGGTCCGATAACTGAAATCGAAGTAGAACCATGCAAAAACTCCAAACCCTCATGTGCAAGATACGTTATTGGTTCCAAGCAACTGTCCGAATGCATTGATGATGACAATGTGTGCTATAAATTGGAAATGAATGCCACTCTACATTTTTTTGATGACGTACCAGGTAAAATATCTTTGATGACGCAACAAGTATATTTTTGATGACGTGCTTAGACATCAGTGCTGGGCACCGCAAGTTTTTTTTTAAGTCCGCAGTCCGCAAATCCGCAACCGAATTTCAATTTTCTTAATCCGCAACCGCAAGTCCGCAATTGGACGTTTAAAAGCTTAGTCCGCAACCGCAAGTCCGCAACGACTTTTCGAGATTCTTGAATCCGCAACCGCAAGTCCGCAACTTCGTAATTCTTGAAGTCCGCAACCGCAAGTCCGCAACTTCGCAATTCTTCAAGTCCGCAACCGCAAGTCCGCAACTTTGTAATATTTGAAGTCCACAACTTTTTATGAACCGAGTGAAAAAGTTTTGCAATCAACCACGTCCCGAAGTGAACTGCTCAGAGTTGATTGGCAAAAATAAGTCAAAAGTTGTGACTTGTGGGAAGTACCGGTATAGGTTCAACTCAAAAAAGATTGAAACGCTTGTAATTTTGGTTAAAGTTTTTGAATGACTTGACTTAGGGTTTTTAGCCCCCAGCCCTCCTGGTTGCGCTTCTGCTTATACAGTAGGTGCCTAAACTGCGTGGAAGCATAATGCACAACCCTCCGGCGAACCCTCAAAAATGCTACAATGAAGCTAGGGATTCGGAGATTAAAAGCCATTGAATTACAGTGAGAAGCCATCAAATAGCAAAGTACAATCCGCATTTCCGCTTGCAACAATATATTCTAAAACAATTTTTTTTCGAGGCAGGAAAAGGCAAAGGCAGTAGAAGGCAAAAAAGCATTCATATCACTAATCGTATTACTAAATTTTTAGTCCCTAGTTTCAATAAATACTCTAGGAATGAGATAAGCACACGCTACCAGCAGTGCCGTTGCCAGACCAAACGAAGTGAGAGGGCCCTAGCCGAAAATAGACTGAACTTTTGCACCTAAAAACTGATATTTTAAAGCTACAATTTTGTATTCATCTTTGAAAAAAGATACATATAAGCTCGGCAGCGTTTATTA
Source organism: Trididemnum nubilum (assembly GCA_963965965.1). NCBI lineage: Eukaryota > Metazoa > Chordata > Ascidiacea > Aplousobranchia > Didemnidae > Trididemnum > Trididemnum nubilum. Next base: position 20,196,251 of record OZ014474.1, on the reverse strand, counting down.
GCTCGTTTCGCATGCGCCCGGTATAATCGCTTGAAAAATATGTCTACTGGAGTGAATGCGACCAGAAGCGCAACCAGGGTTTTGTTAAGTAAGAGAGAGGGGGCTTGAACCAAAAGTAAATGTTTTTTGCACAAAAATTGTCTAATTTAGGTCCCGTGCTGAACAAACCGTTGCTACTCAAGCATGTTACAGAGGGGGCTCAGCTGCTGGGTGATTTTTGCAATTTTGCGGCAAAAATAGCGATTTTAAGGCCACTTGAATCACATTTCGCACGTTTTAAAACCATATCAATAATTACAGTAAATTGCTAAAATTCAGAAGTCATTGAACATTTGAATTGTCTAGCCTCTTGAGCTCCTATATACATTAGGTCAAGTCCAAAACACGTTTAAACGCTTATTCTTTTTTTGGTTATATTTTCTAAATGACTTGGTTAAAGGGGATTAATGACCCCTTAGCCTCTTCCCCCTAATTGCGCCACTGACTGCGAACTAAAATAAATCTTGAGTGTGCTCTAAAAAAAAACAGCTGGTCTTTTAAAAAAATGTTTTCACGTATTGTTTCAGGTCATAATCACTAACGAAATACCGGTAACGCTTCTGTAGGCATACATCCCTATTCCGCGACACATCCATAAAGACGTGTTAATAAGACGGATTATTGGGTCACATTTATGTACGCCAGTTGGTGGCCAGCAATTTTGCAAACAATCGAGAAAACTTCAAACGAGAATCATGTTTGAAAATTATTATTCCTTTTTCCATTAGTGCCTGTTGTCTTGTCATTTCTAAAAAAGCTTTCTGAATGAACCAAAATGGGGTGCACAAGCAGTCGTTAGGGGAGGACGGCGCCCCTAGCCTCACCGTAGCGACGGCACTGGCTACCAGTACAAAAAATGATACCTCAGTGGCAAATTTTGTAAACTCACGGTAAAAAACAACAAAGCCATACTTTGAACCAGGGCTGCAAATTTGAACTTAAACCCAAAAAACGAACTTGTTTTGCCGAACTCGAGAAAACAGTGTTGACTCCAATTTAAATCAGGTTAGACCCGCTTGTAATAGCCTGTCTCGCCGCGCGCCGTATCCTTCATATTTCTGCAGTCATACCACACTTTGGATATAAATATAACAATGTTATTCCTCACAGAACACCAAAAATTTGATTCATCCAAAGGAGCACGGCAAAGCAAGCAGTCAATTATCAGCTAGCCAAATCAATATCAATTAACTAAAATTTACAAGACCAAAATTTACGCTATTGATTATACTAACACTATGCTAGACTTTATTAGACTATATTACTAAAAAACTGCTTCGAGGTCTCACTTTAGAAATAGAAACATCAGCAACCAACTTACTACACATCTAACTTGATACACTAAACTACGAAAATTTGAGACACCACATCACTCGTACTGTCGAAGATTATCTAATTTCAGCACTAGTTGCAGACTTAAAGATTATAAGATTAAAGGTCTAAAGACAATACAGTTAAAATTACCACAATGACAGTTCTAGAAGATTCTTAAAACAAGCACAACAGGGGGTTCTAAAATGTTCTAAAAAATCAACCAACTATTTGCATAAAAGATGAGAACGCGGCATCTATTCGTTTCTCATGTTACCAAACAGCATGTCAACAAAAAGAAAGCAATTAAGTCGAAAAGCAAACTTATAATATTTATGTCAGCCTGAACTCGAATAACTTGATATTTTTGCCGAACTTGAACTCGAAAAAATTAAATTGATTTCTCATGTTTGACTGGGTAAAAACATGAATATTTTACGAAAATAGTAAAAAATTTTAATATTTGTATAAAACTTGCGGAATTGCGGACTAAAATTAAAAATAGTCCGCAACCGCAAGTCCGCAATTTAAACTGCCAAAGTCCGCAAGTCCGCATGTCCGCAACTTTTTTCGTTAATCCGCAATTGCGGATTTGCGGACTTGCGGACTAACTTGCGGACTTGCCCAGCTCTGTTAGACATGCTATACTAAGTAAATTGTCCATTATGCGGTT